>JASVEL010004931.1:0-33723 GCA_032618575.1 Nicotiana noctiflora | reverse complement strand
TGGGGCGGCTCAGGCGGAGGAAAGAGACGAAGACGAAAGGCATAATGAATATCGGGATGTATGTATTATTCAGTGTATTAAAAGACCCCTAATGAATCGTGTCCATTGGATTAGAGTAAACTAATGGCTGAGATTGATTGACGCTTACACGGCGTCGTTTGGTTTAATGAGAGATTAATCTATGGCCGTCGGATTTTATCACTGAACGGCTTAGATCTCTCTAGCTTTTGGACGGTGTCGTTTTGTCAATTCCAAACCTGGACCGGGTGATACTATTTATTTGGGCCTGGGGCTGTTGATTTCCGATTTGGGTAATTAATTGGCCCAAATTTATAATTATTCCCCTTTTTTTGTATTTTTTCAATTACTTCACTTGTATTTTGTATTATTTTATGTATTGCTATTTTTCTATATTTTATTTTTCTGTATTTCTATATTTTTCATTTTGTATTTATTTTCTGATTATATTTCTATTTTATGGTAATTTCAATTAAAGTGCAAAAATATTATTTTCTTTTGATTCTTCTTTAAAAATTAATTAATGCTAGATTTGTAAAATTAAATCCCCTAATGTATGTGTATTTTTAAAATATTTGTTTATATTTTTTCTTTAGTGTAAAAATGCAACAATTAACACCAATTTCAACAAAAATCTACAAAAATAGTAAAATAATAAGATATTATTTATTTGGATATTTTGGCATAAAATTGCTTAGGGAAAAAATCACGTGCTCATAGGATTCAAGGAAAAACAAACACATAGTGGAAAGAGATGGAAAAAATAGAAATGTCCCTTTCAGGGGAAAAGAAAAACTTATCTGGGGTGCATGCTGACTTCAAATAGACGTGACATACTTCTTGGATTGGATGCTCGACCCGTACCGACTTTCGGCTTCTTATAAATCCATTGATTCGCATTTCCGAACCAGGGAACCTTGCCTGGACTTCTAGTGATGAGATATCCCCTTTTTCGGCCAATAGCGCCCTTTGCTGGTTTTCGCTAATCGACCTCTCTCATTTCTCTTCTCAACCTCACCCGATAGTGCTCTTTGTGAGTTTTCACTAAACGGACTATCTCATTTTTGTTTATCTGCTCCCGTCGCCTCATGGTGCCCGAAGGTTTTCACCAATAAGACTCTCTCATTTATTTCTCTCAATTTAGAATGTTTCAGCGTTCCATCTATGATGTTTCTTAGCTCTCACACCTTTGGCAGTTGATCCGAAGGACATGCACTTGGTTTTGGGAAAAAGAATTATGGATGGGATTACAACTTTGGAATCATTTGGTAAGCTCATGGTCGAACCATTATAACATCTGCCACAATTCCAACTTCAGGGGAAATTGGATTTTTTGGTATGGTGTGACGGAACCCCAGATAGAGGCAGTCTACGTATCCTTTCGGAATTAAGTCAGAATGTAGTTTAGGTGAATCATTTGTTGTTGTTGTTGTTTTTTTTTAAATTTTTTAATTTTCTTTAATGGTGCTTATGGATTTCAAAGAGGGTAGCCAAAGAAATGAAACTGACTCAAAAGGGTTTGCAAAAAGGGGTTGATAGTGTTTGGGTAGCGGGAATAAAAGCCTTCATCATCTCAAATGCGCCAAGACATCACCGAAGTAACTCAAACATAAGACCTTTTGACTGTGTCCGCGTTCACAGCTATTTCAGGATCATTTCCTTCAATATAACCCAGATATAACGATCCTCTCGGCAATATCTTCCTGATGATGTACGGACCTTTCCAATTAGGAGAAAATTTTCCTTTTGCTTCCTGGTGATGGGGAATAATGCGCCTTAATACCCTAGCTGTCCCACTTCAAAATTCCTGGGTTGTACTTTCTTTTTGTAAGCACGGGCCATTCTTTGTTGGTACAGCTACCCATGACAGACTGTAGCCATTCGCTTTTCATCAATTAAGGTCAACTGATCCAATCGAGTCTTAACCCATTCGATATCTTCAAATTTTGCTTCGACAATGGTCCGGAGCGAAGGAATTTCTACTTCTTCCGGTATCACAACTTCGGTTCCATAAACCAATAAGTATGGGGTGGCTCCTACCGATGTGCGCACTGTAGTGCGATATCATAGTAAGGCAAAAGGCAACTGTTTATGCCACCGTCTGGAACTTTGTATTGTTTTTCTCAAAATCTTCTTGATGTTCTTGTTCGTTGCTTCAACAGCGCTGTTGGCTTTGGGACGATAAGGAGTGGAGTTCCTATGCGTTATTTTGAATTGTTCGCATATCTCCTCCATCAAATGACTATTCAAGTTCGCAGCATTATCCGTGATGATGGTTTTGGGAATACCGAAACAACAAGTAAGGTTCAAATGTACAAAATCCATTATAGCCTTCTTGGTAACCGCTTTGAGAGTGATAGCTTCGGCCCATTTTGTGAAGTAGTTAATAGCAACCAATATGAATCTGTGCCCATTTGAAGATTTTGGCTCAATCGGACCAATGACGTCCATTCCCCGTGCGACGAAAGGCCAAGGTGCTATCATAGGATGTAGCTCTATTGGAGGTGCATGAATAAGATCTCCGTGTACCTGACAGTGATGACATTTCCTGACAAAACGGAAGCAGTCTTTCTCCATAGTTATCCAATAATATCCGGCTCGAAGGATTTTCTTTACAAAGACATAACCGTTCATATGAAGCCCGCACACTCTAGCGTGCACTTCATTCATGATCCTTCCCGCTTTATCAGCATCAACACATCTCAACAAGTTAAGGTCTGGGGTTCGTTTATACAAGACCTCACCGCTCAAAAAGAAACCGCTCGTATGTCGCCTGATAGTTCTCTTTTGCTCTCCAGTAGCACGTTCGGGGTATTCCTGTGTTTTCAAAAATCTCTTAATATCATGGTACCATGGCTGGATGATTCGTCCCGCCTCGAATGCATTACAATAAGCGTGTCTTTCCATGATTTGGATTTCCAAGGGATCGATATGGGCATTGCCTCGATAAGGTAACATCGAAGCTAAAGTGGCAAGTGCATCAACTAGTTCATTGTGCCACCACGGGATGTACCTGAACTCTGATTAGAATCACTTGCCGAGCTCCTTCACATGTTGTTAAGGAATAAGCTTGACGTCTCGGGACTCCCATTCACCCTGGGCTTGCCGGATAATCAGATCAGAATCCCCCATAATCAGTAAATCTTCAACATATTGATCTATTGCCATATTCATGCCCATGATGCAGGCTTCATACACAGCCGTATTGTTCGTGCAAAAGAAACGGAGCCTAGCCGTAGCCAGAAAATGCTGACCAATGGGCGAGTTTAAGATTGCCCCAACTCCTACACCTTTGGTGTTTACAGCTCCATCAAAGAACATTTTCCAAGCATGAACGTCTTCAGGGACTACTTCTATTGTGTTTACCTCCTCATCTGGAAAGTAAGTACTCAACGGTTGGTATTCCTCATCAATCGGGTTTTCAGCCAAGTGATCCGCCAATGCCTGGGCTTTCTGTCACGACCCCAAATCCGGTCGTGATGGCGCCCAGCACACTGCTAGGCCAGCCCGACCAATCAACAATAACCACGGAGCCACAAGCTCACTTTATCCAATTTAAGCACAACAGTGATAGATATATTAAAAACAGGGAACCAAGTCCCAACACGTGCCAACTCCCATAGACCGAAGGGTCAAGAGTCATGAGCCTCTACAGAGTATACAAAGTGTAAATAGTGAATATAAATGTGCACAAGTGTGGGATGATCAGAACAAAAATACAGACAAACTGGAGAATCAGGTCCTGCGAACGCTGGCAGCTACCTCGACTGTCCAAAAGCACTCCCGAGCCGCAATAGAATCAGCTCCACTGTGATGTACTTGGATTTGCACACAAGGTGCAGGGAGTCGGGTGTGAGTACTTCCAACTCAGCAGTAATAAGAGTAAATAATGCTGAAGAGAAGAAAACCACGATAGGCACTACCTCATGCTACACAATACAGGACTATCTTTTTATTCCTTTCAAGCATATGTGAGTAGATTATTTATAAATCTTAATTTTAACTACTTTCTTTCATAATAATATACCAATACCTAGATACAATCTCAAGCAGTGCAAGTCCGCACTCAAATCAGCCCCTCGGGCTCAGCACTCCTTATCAATTTACACCAGGAGATCTGGTCAATAAGGCAACTAATGCATGTGTGCCAGTAATGTATGAGTGCTGAATGTTATGCCACGTAGTACACATAAACCAATGTATGTATGCCATGTAATTCATATAACCGCTACGACGTGTAGCCCGATCCAATTTGGGTACCCGTGCTCACTGTGGGGGTTCAGACTTCGGAGGGGCTCCTACAACCCAAGCACAATATTAATATCACACCTGTTGCGGCGCGCAGCCCGATCCGTATACCACTACGGCGTGCAGTCCGATCCATGCATGTGTATGCATATGCTCACATGAAATGTCATGCCCTAACATTTGGCCCTCGGCTCAATCAGTCTAACAAATAATCAAGAAAGCCCTACGGGCAACAATATCACATTAGCTCACAACTAAAATATTATTAAGACCTTGTTCAAGTTTTTCATAACCTTATAAGAATGCTGAATAGCAAAATACCATTTAAAACCTTAAATTTAGATAAAAATATGTACAGTGTTATCAAGACAATGATACTAATCCCCGAAGGATTCAAATAATCGGCACGAAGCCCAAACATGATAATTAGTCCAATTCATTTCAACAATTAGGTGTTATTATTTATTATGCGGGACGGACCAAGTCGCGATCTCCAATGGTGCTCTACCCCACGCCCGTTATCCGGCGTGCAAGTCACCTCAACACAGCACTAAGATGTGCAAGTCCGGGGTTTACCAACCCTCAAGACATCATTTACAAGTATTACCCACCTCGAACCGATGAAAGTTCATGCCCGCGACGCCTTAGCTCCTCGAACCGGCATCCACGCACGTCAAAACTAGCACAAATCAGCACAAATATATCAAAATAAGCTAATGGAACATAACCCAATCGAAAGAACTCGAAAAATATCAAAAATCATGAAATTGGCAAAACCCGAGCCCCGGGCCCACATCTCGAAAAATCTTGAAACTAATATTTCCAGAACCCTCGTCTCGCCACGAGTCCGTACATATAAAATTTACTAAAATCGGAGTTCGATTGGCCTTCCAAAACCCATTTCAATATCTAGGCCACCATCCTTCATAATTTCTACCCAAATTCATGAAGATTGATGTTAATTCTACCATAAAATGATGTTTTTGAGTCAAGAAACTTACCTCCGATGAATACCCGATGATTTCCCAGCGTTTTCCCGTGATTTCTTCTCTCTAGGGCTAAAAAATGGTGTTCTGGGTATATGAACCCGTAAGTGAAATGTTCCTGGTTTTAATTTCACTGCCAGACAAATTTGCTCTTCGCCTTCGCGTGAGCTCCCACGCGTTCGCGATGCCCAGCATCATTTTACTCTTCGCGTTCGCGTTACCTATCACGCGTCCGCGATGCACTGATCCATTTTCCCTTTGCGAACGCGACATGCCCCCACGCGTTCGCGATGCACATTTCTTCAGCCATCCGGAGGTCCTTCTACGCGAACGCGACCTCCATCCACGCGAACGCGATGTTTCACTATTTCCTCTTACGCGATCGCGACTAACCCATCGCGAACGCGATGCTTCCCGGATTCCTTCTACGCGATCGCGGCTGCCCTCCTCGCGAACGCGATGACCAAAGTGCCCCAGCCTACGCGAACGCGGGCCTTGCCCTCGCGAACGCGAAGGCTTAGCCTTCTACACAGTGATCTGCAATTTACAGCAGATTTTGCCAAGTTCAAAATGCCCGGATGATGGTCCGGATTCACCCCGAGGCCCCCGGGACCCCAACGAAAATCACCAACATACCCCAAAACACGATACGAACTCGTTCCAATCATAAAAACACCATCCTAAACATCAAAATCACCAATTACACACGGATTCAAGCCTAAGTTTCTTCAAAACTTCCAAATTACACATTCCATCAAAAACCCGACCAAACGACGTCCGAATGACCTGAAAGTTTGCAGGCACATCCAAAATCACCTAACGGAGCTACTGCAACTATCGGAATTCCATTCCGACTCCCGGATCAAAATCTCACCTACCGTTCGGTTTTCGCCAAAATTCAACCTTAGCCAATTCAAGCCTATTTCTACACCGGGCCTTCAAATTCAATTCCGATTGCTCTCCTAAGTCATAAATGATCCCCCGAAGCTAGTCGAATCATCAGAATCTGATTCCGAGCAATCTAACTCTATAGTCAACTCCTGGTTGACTTTTCATATTCAAACTTCCTTCAAACATGCTATTTGCTTCATTTTCAATTCAATTCACTCCTAACTCACCCGATAGGCTCTAACACCGATATAAAAGCATAAAACATGTAATTGCAACATGACGGGGTGGTAAATTCCCGTAACGACGGGCCGGGTCGTTACATTCTCCCCAACTTAAACAATCGCTCGTCCTCGAGCGTACTCAGAGTTGTACTAAAAGCAACCCAATGGCTGAATGACCTTACCAAGCATATATTCGGGCGATCATACGTCACCCTATCTCACATAAGTCCGAAAACAACATATAGTCAAAATTTCACAGACCATCTGGACCATAAATCACATTGCACTTTCTGAAATCATATGCCAAATGCAAATCCCCTGCCTATACTCAGGATACACTCGAATCCACTGCAATAACCCACATTCACTACTCCGGGTGAGATCATATGATGTATCGACAACCCCATCACTCGAGACGATAGTCTCTAATCACAACAACATGCCACAATAACCAAATACTAGCTGAAAACCTCTTTCATTAGATAGAGTCTTATTCCAACACCTCCATATCCTGCCCACGGCAGCTGAAGCACGCGATATACCGAACCCATCTCTCAGGTTAACTATTCGTGAATCTATTTCCCTTTTTAAAACTCATACCACGATAGGTTTCGGAGCCAAACCTCAATTTTTACCTTTCTAACAAGCCAAGATCCAATATGCTCGTATTCATTAATGACTCCAACGGTCATTTCGATTATAACACACCGCACTGGTGATAAACACCTCAACACCGGCCTAAGCCACGACGAGCACAACATAGCCTCCAATAGAAACGTATGCACACACTCGAATCATGACAGTTCAATTCATGACAAATGTCTCCAGGAAATAGAGCTGCAATTTAATCCCTCTGTGCCATCATAATATAGAACTGAGATCGCGTCTCGCATTATAAAAATAAAGTACCTGAATCCTCCTCGAGAGGTCATAACATCACGTGGACTTTCCACGATTCGTTATTCTATCCCAACATTATTACTCATGAAGCACCTCAAGCCACTAAGCTCAAAACGGTTAGCCACGCACAGATCTAGGTCTTGAACCCACGCAATCAACCTCACCCACGGTGAAACAATTAACGTATGCTATCAAATCTTGAAAGGACACAACCGACGTGCCATTTGCCAAGCGATACTCAAAACGAATTTTTTTATTCCTCAGAAGTGGGAAGTATTGTATACCAGGTAATATATAACTAACTCTATTTTCACATTACACTGTTGCGCTATGTAACCCGCTCCAATGACATACCCGTGGCGGCGTGCCACCCGATCCAGATACCATACCTGTGGCGGCGTGCCACCCGATCCAAATAACCCGTGGCGGCGTGCCACCCGATCCACGCATAAATCTCGCAAAAGGAAATGCATATCGAGCCGAATTTTCTCATTATAGCAAACATATATATATATATATATATGTAGCCTCAAGCTCGGCCACACGAAACGCATCTGACAACGTTTCTCAATACTGGAACTGAATCAATGGTAGATACCTCTACACTGACATCCGCCACTAAGGTCCAACTGACAAAGCAATGCCTACCAGTCGTCCGTTGGTCCTGGGTACAACTACTCTATTGGAGCATACTCTGATGCTCTCTACTACGTAATTTGTGCCATTTTCCGACATAGTCCATATCACATTTGTCTAGACGACCTGACTTATGTCAACCAGTCTGAAATAAGGTATCATAACCCCAATTCATCATATCAAGCTAAGAGAGAGCCACTAGGGCTTCCGATTTCCAATAATCACAAAACGGTGTCGATACACGCGATATACAACCACTGCATAGGCGGATTACGAGAACTTCTAGTCTCCAACACATATGTAACACATAAATCGCTATACCTGGTTCCACACTCCACCGTACGAATACATAACGCACATCAAGCGTCCATTCATACCACGACGGCCATTCAGAAATTGCACTATGCCATCAACGACTCAATTATTATAGTCGATCCAACAAGAGAATACCACCATACCACTGGATATCATCATTTTACATTACCTTGTCCTTTTTGAATCATATTCCCTGCCAAGTTAATAGAATAGCAATATCATTTTCTTAAATTATCAGAAAGATCGATTCTTAGTTCACCTGCAGCTGTCCGCGCTGCTCAATAATTTTATTGACTTCCCATATATTATGAACTGATCTCAAAACCTAGAATATACCATTATCAACTTTTTCATAACACATCGCATATACAATACCATACTAAGATAACATGGAAATTCTTATCCCTTTCCTATGCCGCAAACATCGACGCACTCAACTAGTCAAGGACTTTTATGATCCCATATAGAGAAAACTCATTACACATTCCAAGATTTGCATACCAACAGGAAAAATACACTCATTTTTCAAACCACATTAGAACACATCATAAACTCTTTCTCCCAATCACATTGCATAAGTTAAACTGCCAGGACTGAGTCCTTATACCCATATTATACCCATATCGGGTTACACGACTGCCAGCACTCAAAAGCTTTATTGCACAATATCCGCAAGACTCATTACTTCAACCACATACCAGGAATTAGTCGTATTCTTTATCATACCGCTTCGGTTTATTAACAAGTTGTTCCATTTACCCAGTTTCCTTTCTGATTCATCTTTGATTTAATATTAGCCACATACACAAACCTTAAGGCACTTAGCCATTATTGTAGCACCATAACACATCAACTCATTCCACACGAGACTCGTACATAAGACCACACGGTAAGGATCACATCCTACAATACTTTATTTTGAAGAACCTCTTGCGATTTGAATTCGTTATCATTACCTTCCAATACGGATTACATAGAATCCCATCATTCACATAATATAACACAAGTACCGATCTCTTCTAACGAAACCACCATCTTTAGCCACATGCACAATCTTAAGACACCCGACTGTTACAAGTAAAATCTTGAACACTGCAAAACCATTCTCGGGCATCATTCACCCTTATTCAACTGTAATTCAACTGTCCTATTGGGTAGAACCACTCGTGTTTTGTTAGAACTCCGACATCGTAGAACATGATTACTTACAGATACAATCAGCTATCTTTCTTTCCTATACGGTGAATATTCTTTACCAATAGCAGTTCAAAACACCCTAGTACTTCATCAGATCTACGAAGCACCATAACCTTTACCAGAATTTCCCAACATACTTAGAGACAGAATCAACATAGCACACAATAGTGCAATCAGTTAATCAAAAGCAACCTCCCCAACTTAGCTCGAAGCCATTCATCAAAGCACTTTCAACCACTCATATCATTATTACTCAAGTGATGCCAAAATGTTAATATGAGATTAAACTCAAGTCATTTACAAGCCCTGGACAGAGACTCGAATCATCAGAGACCTTAGCTCTTCTGCAATTCTTGCATATATACATGCACCACCAATAAGCCCACTCTCTTTAGGTGACAGAAATCTTTCTAAGTCCCAAATTTTCCAAAAATTTCGGCAGAGTTTCCTTTGTAAATTGGCCTATCCACCCGCCAGAGAATCACCAAACCATTCTAACAATACATCCACAACTCAACAAGATATCACAATGTATTTCAACAACATTAAGTCTCAATACTATATGAATCATATTATCGTAGTTTATACTTGAACCTGCGTTGTACCTGCTCGAATCATAACACATATCAAAATCACTTTAGTCTTCCTGAGTTTAAACTCGTTCCACTACACATAAGGCACTTTACCTTCCAATTACGAGATATGATAATTATTTCTCACGCCCATAGCTAGGGCTACATATCAAATCATAATAAGAACTGAATACCTTACAGCTCTCCCATTATTAAACTGCCATTTGCACAATAAGGATCGGTACCGATCGTATGAACTTCATAATACCGACTCGCAAAATTAATACCTTGGTGCTCAAGCCATAGACAAGGATCCGGCCTCAAGTCCTCCCGACTGGCCCAACATGAACTCATGGAGATTATATCTCGCCCCTCGTTCGAGGAAATCACAAGCCATAAGGCAATTACATTACTGAGCGCTCAATGCGTACACGGACGTGTGGAAGGAATTTCAAAAATTATATCTGAATCAAGTGCGCACGATAAGAATTCCAAGAAATGTGAAGTGTTTCCTAAAGGTTCGCAGCCTCCCGAGGATAAGTACGAGCGTCCCCGTGCCGATCCACAAGACTCTACTAACCGGCTCAAGACTCACGAGGCCTAGTAAACCTAGGCTCTGATACCAACTTGTCACGACCCCAAATCCGGTCGTGATGGCTCCCAGCACACTGCTAGGCCAGCCCGACCAATCAACAATAACCACAGAGCCACAAGCTCACTTTATCCAATTTAAGCACAACCGTGATAGATATATTAAAAAACAGGGAACCCAGTCCCAACACGTGCCAACTCCCATAGACCGAAGGGTCAAGAGTCATGAGCCTCTATAAAGGATACAAAGTGTAAATAGTGAATATAACTGTGCACAAGTGTGGGATAATCAGAACAAAAATACAGGCAAACTGGAGAAATCAGGTCCTGTGAACGCTGGCAGCTACCTCGACTGTCCAAAAGCACTCCCGAGCCGCAATAGAATCAGCTCCACTGTGATGTACCTGGATTTGCACACAAGGTGCAGAGGGAGTCGGGTGTGAGTACTTCCAACTCAGCAGTAATAAAAGTAAATAATGCCGAAGGGAAGAAAACCACGATAGGCACTACCTCATGCTACACAATACAGGACTATCTTTTTATTCCTTTCAAGCATATGTGAGTAGATTATTTAGAAATCTTAATTTTAACTACTTTCTTTCATAATAATATACCAATACCTAGATACAATCTCAAGCAGTGCAAGTCCGCACTCAAATCAGCCCCTCGGGCTCAGCACTCCTTATCAATTTACACCAGGAGATCTGGTCAATAAGGCAACTAATGCATGTGTGCCAGTAATGTATGAGTGCTGAATGTTATGCCACGTAGTACACATAAACCAATGTATGTATGCCATGCAATTCATATGACCGCTACGGCGTGTATCCCGATCCAATTTGGGTACCCGTGCTCACTGTGGGGGTTCAGACTCCGGAGGGGCTCCTACAACCCAAGCAAAATATTAATATCACACCTGTTGCGGCGCGCAGCCCGATCCGTATACCACTGCGGCGTGCAGTCCGATCCATGCATGTGTATGCATCAGCTCACATGAAATGTCATGCCCTAATATTTGGCCCTCGGCTCAATTAGTCTAACAAATAATCAAGAAAGCCCTACGGGCAACAATATCACATTAGCTCACAACTAAAATATTATTAAGACCTTGTTCAAGTTTTTCATAACCTTATAAGAATGCTGAATAGCAAAATACCATTTAAAACCTTAAATTTAGATAAAAATATGTATAGTGTTATCAAGACAATGATACTAATCCCTGAAGGATTCAAATAATCGACACGAAGCTCAAACATGATAATTAGTCCAATTCATTTCAACAATTAGGTGTTATTATTTATTACGCGGGACGGACCAAGTCGCGATCTCCAATGGTGCTCTACCCCACACCCGTTATCCGGCGTGCAAGTCACCTAAACACAGCACTAAGATGTGCAAGTCCGAGGTTTACCAACCCTCAAGACATCATTTACAAGTATTACCCACCTCGAACCGACGGAAGTTCATGCCCGCGACGCCTTAGCTCCTCGAACCGGCATCCACGCACTTCAAAACTAGCACAAATCAGCACAAATATATCAAAATAGGCTAATGGAACATAACCCAATCGAAAGAACTCGAAAAATATCAAAAATCACGAAATTGGCAAAACCCGAGCCCCGGGCCCACATCTCGAAAAATCTTGAAACTCATATTTCCAGAACCCTCGTCTCGCCACGAGTCCGTACATATAAAATTTACTAAAATCGGAGTTCGATTGGCCTTCCAAAACCCAAATTTTCGTTTTCAATATCTAGGCCACCATCCTTCATAATTTCTACCCAAATTCATGAAGATTGATCTTAATTCTACCACAAAATGATGTTTTTGAGTCAAGAAACTTACCTCCGATGAATACCCGATGATTTCCCAGCGTTTTCCCGTGATTTCTTCTCTCTAGGGCTCAAAAAGGGTGTTTTGGGTATATGAACCCGTAAGTGAAATGTTTCTGGTTTTAATTTCACTGCCAGACAAATTTGCTCTTCGCGTTCGCGTGAGCTCCCACGCGTTCGCGATGCCCGGCATCATTTTACTCTTCACGTTCGCGTTACCTATCACGCGTCCACGATGCACTGATCCATTTTCCCTTCGCGAACGCGACATACCCCCACGCGTTCGCGATGCACATTTCTTCAGCCATCCGGGGGTCCTTCTACGCGAACGCGACCTCCATCCCCGCGAACGCGATGTTTCACTATTTCCTCTTACGCGATCGCGACTAACCCATCGCGAACGCAATGCTTCCCAGATTCCTTCTACGCGATCGCGGCCGCCCTCCTCACGAACGCGATGACCAAAGTTCCCCAGCCTACGCGAACGTGGTCCTTGCCCTCGCGAACGCGAAGGCTTAGCCTTCTGCACAGTGATCTGCAATTTACAGCAGATTTTGCCAAGTTCAAAATGCCCGGATGGTGGTCCGGATTCACCCCGAGGCCCCCGGAATCCCAACGAAAACCACCAACATACCCCAAAACACGATACGAACTTGTTCCAATCATAAAAACACCATCCTAAACATCAAAATCACCAATTACACACGGATTCAAGCCTAAGTTTCTTCAAAACTTCCAAATTACACATTCCATCAAAAACCCGACCAAACGACGTCCGAATGACCTGAAATTTTGCAGGCACATCCAAAATCACCTAACGGAGCTATTGCAACTGTCGGAATTCCATTCCGACTCCCGGATCAAAATCTCACCTACCGTTCGGTTTTCGCCAAAATTCAACCTTAGCCAATTCAAGCCTATTTCTACACCGGGCCTCCAAATTCAATTCCGATTGCTCTCCTAAGTCATAAATGATCCCCCGAAACTAGTCGAATCATCAGAATCTGATTCCGAGCACTCTAACTCGATAGTCAACTCTAGGTTGACTTTCCATATTCAAACTTCCTTCAAACATGCTATTTGCTTCATTTTCAATTCAATTCACTCCTAACTCACTCGATAGGCTCTAACACTGATATAAAAGCATAAAACATGAAATTGCAACATGACGGGGTGGTAAATTCCCGTAACGACAGGCCGGGTCGTTACACTTTCATTATCATGCGAGTGACATAGACTATGTTAAACTGAGTAAGCAGAATTTTCCACTTTGCCAATCTATCGATGGGCATCGATTTCTGGAATATGTACTGTGAGCACGTGATTTTTGCCCTGAGCAATAAAATTCCAAAATTAAAATAAATAATATTTTTGTTTTCCATTACATGTTTGATTGAAATAAAGTGTATTTGTGTGATTGAACAATTAAAAATGAAAATTAGAAAATTAAAAATAGGAATTAAAGGAGAATTAACAAAAAATACAAATAATGTCGGAAATTAAAGAAAAATTGCAAAAAAGTCAAAAAATATCAGAGAAATTAGAGAAAATAGGAAATTAAAAGCAATTGAGTAATTGAAAAATAATACAAAAGGAAAAAATGTAATACAACAAGAAATGCACAAAAAATAATTAAAATACATGAAAAACACACAAAAAATACGGAACTGGGCCAAATGTTACAAGCCCAAACACATCAGCCCAGAGGATTCAAAAATCCGGTCCAATTATAATATAATACTCAATCTTGGCCGTCCATATACTCAATCCAACGGCTGATTTTGAATCTTTAAGATTAAATGAAACGACACAGCTTTATCGACCAAATCTGGACCGTCCATCTATCAAGATCTAATGGAGATTAATCCACCCCCACTTAAAACTGAACGACGTCGTTCTTAAACATTGGATCCTGGTCGTTGATCAAAGATGATCCAAAGGCCAGGATCAATTTAATAGCTGAGGGTATAAAGGGCTTGGTCTCTTCAGAGACCAACCATTTCCAACCTTTACAAACCCTAGCCGCCCTTCATCGTTTTCATCTCCTCTCTTCTCCTCTTCACCGGCCATGGAGACTGGCCGACCTCCATGGCCATCTCCGGCCACTCACAGTCCCCAAACCTTTCATTTCCTCCTTCTCTACACCTAACCACCCTGAAACCCCAAAGAAAACCCAAGAAAACTCCTATTCTTGAAATTTCGGCCACCGAATTTCTTCTCCGGAGACCACAACCCATGAGACAGTCGTCCAAACTTAAACCATTAGACCACATTGCATATATCTTTAACCCCACAGAACCACTTTCCCTCGAATCTCTTTGAAACTTCTCGAATCTTCGAGATTAAACCGCCGGAACCCTAACTCCGGCAAACTTTACAACACCCACCATAAAGATACACCCTTCTCTACCCAAAAACCCAATAAAATAATCTGGTTCAAAAATAAAGACTTCAAACTTTGAAGTCTGAAGTCTGGAAAAAGAAGAAAGAAAAAGAAAAGAACAAGAAAATAAAAGAAAAAATAGGGAAAGCTCAGGAGACAAATCCTGGAAGCTAAGTCCCTTCTCCCTCTCTTTGTTTCTATTTTCGACTGTTAAGCATGATTTTCTGTGATTAACTCTGTTTTCTATGATTAAGTTGCATGATTAGTTTAGCTTCTTTCTTTTAATATGTTTTCTGTTATAACTTTGTTTCTATTAGCATATCTTCTGATATTTTTCTAATATTCTTTTTTTTATTAACATGCTTCATTAGTCTATTGATAATCCTATTTATTACACATGACTAAATATACTCGAGCCTTCTTAGGGTTTTTGTGAGTTTAAACATGAATGTATTATGAATATGTCTCTTTATGTTTAATTTGCTATACTATGCCTGAATCTGAGGTGTGAGTTGTTTAATTGAAATTCAACCATATTCAAATTTCTCTCGGAGTTTTGATTAGATGACAAATGACTTCTGATTGTGGTTATGTGTGCAAATTGATATAAAAAGGCTATGTTTGTGATAAATTCATGTTTTAGACTACAATTAGTCTTATTATGCTTTAGAGGTATTGGTTATAGTTGTGATAAATAAGTAATTAGATAATTGGCTAATTCTGAAAGTATGTTAATTGGCTTAAAAATGAAAATGACACAAAAATGGTTACAATTGAAATAAGTTTAAAGAGTGGCCAATTTTGAAACTGGTTAACTCTGTAATAATAGACTTAAATCTGAATCTGGTTAAAAGTTGTAAGTCTGAATCTAATCTAAGTAGCCAATGAATAACAAAAGTGATTAATTTTGCAAAGCCAATTCCAAACAATGGACTGGCTAACTCTGAAAAGGTTTAATTCTTAACAAATAAGCATGCTAGTCCTGCAAATCAATTAAGTAGACAGCAATGAAAAGATCACCTCTTAAAAGAGGTCAAATTTGAAAGAAAATTAAAGTTCAAATATGGCTAAGTCTTAAATGACTTATAAGTGCTGACCAGTAGTTAAATAAGGTATAAAACTGTACACCCAGACCTTAAATAGGTCGAGTAAATACTAATTAATAACAGGGACATAAAAGGAATGAAAATGGCATAATTGTAGATTTAATAGAGCCTATAGGGACAAATCAGACATTTAGGCTTAGTATTTCTACAATAATGCACAAAATAAAAAGGGTAGTAAAAAGGGAGGTGTGACAACTCTGGCGACTCTGCCGGGGTGTCACGACCCCAATCACGGTCGTGATGGCGCCCAACACAACTGCTAGGCAAGCCCGACCATTTAGCTTATCATCCCGAGCATGAAGCTCAAATCAATTACTTGGATATTATTATCAACAATAAAGCTAAACTGAATAACCACCAAAAGATCTAGGGTCACGAGTCTACAGCCTCTAAACATGATCGGATAACAATATCTAAACCAAATACTCAAGTATGAATAATGTATATACAAAGGAAAACTGGAATAAGAAGAGAAGCCAGGTCCTGCGAACGCCAGCAGCTACCTCAACAACTCGGATAAATACTGATAAAAGCTGGAGTGCTCGTCTATCCCTCTTGTGTACCTCAATCTGCACACAAAGGTGCAGGGAGTAGGGGTGAGTACTAAGTACTCAATGAGTAATAAATATATACAAGTAGCTGAAAGTAAGAAATCCACAGAATACCACATAATGAAGCTAAACTACAGTCCGATTCCTCCTACGAACTAGCAACAATAACAGTACATTACCACTATCAGAGATAATTCACAGACAAAGATGCAGTGCAAAGCACATAACCGCTACGGCGTGTAGCCCGATCCATTTAACGTCGACGTCGCTCATTGGGGGTGTGTACAGACTCCCAAGGGGCTCCTACAGCCCAAGCGCAATACCGCTGCGATGTGCAGCCCGATCCACATATCAATCGTTGCGGCGTGCAGCCCGATCCATCCTTAGTCTACAACAAACATATAAGTCACACAACAACTCAATTTATTTATTACCAGGTTCCAGTTCATAAATTATGAAAATACTTTAACTTTTATTTAATTTGTCTCAATCCCCATTCACAATCAATCCCACACCTGCCACGGGGTGCGAGCCATGCCCTACTAGCGTCACAATGTGCTAAGCCGGGGTTTCGAACCCTCAGGCTACTATATACACAAACTACTCACCTCTAGCCGGTCGAAGACTCGTCCGCGATGCCTTTTCCTTTTGAATTTGCCGCCTCGTGTGTAGAATCTAGTCAAACCACAATGCTTATATCAAATACGGGTCAAAGAAACATAACCCAATTAAATTTATACGAAATACGCGATAATACACCAAGTTGGTAAAATCCGAGTTTCGGTACGCTTCTCAAAAAATTACAAAAGTCTTATATTCGGAATCCTCGTCTCAACACGAGTCCATGCATATAAAATTTACTAAAATCGGACTCCATTTGCCCATTTAAATCATTGATTTTCCATAATCTAGGCCTAGGGCTAAAATCCCCCATTAATCTCCCATTAACAGTGAAATACTTGAAGATTCGATGATAAAATAACGTAATTAGGCCATAAAACTTACCTCCTTGTTGAGACAAGAACAACGCTGCGAAAATCACTTCAATCGGAGCTCTAGAACTCAAGATGTGGCTAAAATGCCAAATTTTATTTTTTTCGATTACTGTTCATGCGTCGAGGCACTGTTCACACGTGCGTGACACTATTCACGCGTGCCTAGTACTGTTCATGCTGCTAAAAAAATTCAGCAGCTATCCAAAATAATTGTAGCAACTTTTATTTTCACTAAAATAGCTTTAACTTCATCAAACCAACTCGGAATTAGACGATTCTTTTTCCCGTGGCTCCGAAATTCCGATACGGATCCAGTGGTTCAAACAAAACTGAATTTGGATCTCATTTGCTCAGTGAAACATCAATTTTGCTTGTTAAACAATCAAATCATATTTCGCATCAAAAACCCAATCGCGACTTGATGAAATTAAACCAAAATTTCCGGATCAGTCTTATAATTCATTATTTAAATTCCCGAAGTCTCGAAACCAAATTTGGATCTATAGAACTAAAAATAGACCTTTGGATCATTACATTTATGCTCAAAAAGGCAAAAGTCTTCCAAAAAATGACCCGTTGGGCATCCGAAACACACCCGAGACCCTCGGGACCGCAACCAAAAACACAAACTGAACCTAATACTTCATTCAAACTTGCTCGGATCATAAAAATGCTACCTTAAACATAAAAAATCACCAAAATCCTAGAATTTGATTCAAACTTAAGCTTAAACTTTCAAAATTCACATTCGATCAAAAACCCGACCAAACGATGTCCGAATGACCTAAAGATTTGCAGACATATCCGTAATCACCTAACGAAGCTACTGCAACTGTCTAAATTCCATTCTAACTCCTGGATCAAAATATCACCTATCGATCGGATTCTACCAAAATTCCAACTTCGCCAAAATAGGCTAACTTCTTCACCAGACCTCCAAAATTACTTCTGATTGCGCTCCTAAGTCTTAAATCATCCCCCGAAACTAACCGAATCATCAAAATTCAGTTCCGAGCCCTCTAACTCATAAGTCAACGTTGGGTTGACTTTTCCAACTTAAGCTTTCCTTAAAGAGATTAATTATCTCATTTCCTACCAAAATCGATACGAATTGACTCAAAGTTTGCACACAAGTCACATTCGACATTACGGACTTGTACCAACTTTCGGAATCGCATTCCGACCCCGATATCAAAATTTTCACTTCCGGTCGAATTTTCTCAAAAACCTTCAAATTCCTATATTCAGCCAAATGACTTCAAAATGACCTCCGTACATCCGAATTCACTTCCGACCGCGTTCCTAAATCCAAAATCACCATACGGATCTATTCCCAGACTCGGAATCCCAAATGGACATCTATAACTCTAAAATGCCTTCCAACCCAAATCTATGAAATTCTTCTAAAATACTAACTTCCACCATATACGCTGAAATGCTCACGGGTTATCAAAAACCAAATACGGACATACGCCCAAGTTCAAAATCATCATACGAGCATGCTGGAACTTTTAGATCCCAATTCCGAGGTCATTTACTCAAAATTCCAATCCTAGATCATTTTTTCAACTTTAAGCTTTCAAATGAGAATTTCCATTTAGCTTTGACTCCAAACTTCCTAAATTTTAATTCTGACCATACACACAAGTCAATATACCTGAGATGAAGCTGTTCATGTCCACAATCTGCTGAATGGCGCGTTGGAGCTCATAACGACCGGTCACGTCGTTACAATCTCCCCCACTTAAACATACGTTCGTCCTCGAACGTGCTGAGAACTACAATGATGTAGTCTCAAATAACTTGTTTAAAACATCATGCACCTTCCCGTGCTACCACTACTTAGTTGAGCACAGTAGCTATATAATTATGTAGATATAATTCTTTATTCAAGCGAATAAGCCATTAGGCCAAATTCCAACACCCTGAATTTCCTCCCAAGTCTGTTTCCATCATTCGACCACCGTATCAATCTCCACACGTTTTACCCAAACATTAATGCATAACTTTGTTGAATTTACACTTTGCATCACTTTACTCATATGACCACAATAACATTCTTTATTTACTGCAGTTGCCTACAATACCCAAATACCGATGGAAACCTCTTATCAGTTGAAGTCTTATTACAACACTTTCATATACTGCCAACGATAAATAAAACATGGGCTAAACCATAACAATTCCTCAAATCAACCATTTATGAAGCCATTTCTCTTTTGACTGATATTACAATGGATTTTGGAGCCAAACCTCGATATTACCTTTCTATCTAGCTGAATTCACATATGTTCTCACTCATTAATGACTCCAACGATCATTTAGATTATAACACACCAAAGTGGTAATATGACACCTCCTCATCGGCCTAAGCCACGACGAGCAAAACACAGGCTCCGATAAGAAATGATCTGAACACACTCGAATCATGGCAACTGACTCACACAAAAGAGCTGTACTTCAAATTCCTCAATTCCATCACAACACATAACTGAGATCTCGTCTCACATAATAGAATTAGAGTACCGGAACCCTCCTCGAATGTCATAACATCACGTAGCCTTGCCACGACTCACGATTCTATCCAAGCACTATTACTCATGTAGCACCTCAAGTCACCATGCTCAAAAATGGTCAGCCACACACATATTTAGGTCTGAACTCAAGCAATCAATCACACCCGCGGTGATACATTTAATATATGATATCATATCCTGAATGGATACAACCGATGTGCTATTCCCCGAGCGGTACCCAATACAGACTATTCCTTAGAAGCTAGGAAGTATTGTATACAAAGTAACTTATAGGAAACTATATTTTCCACATCATACTGTTGCGGCGCGCAACCCGTTCCAATAACATACCCGTGGCGGCGTGCCACCCGATCCAGATACCATACCTGTGGTGGCGTGCCACCCGATCCATGCATACATCTCACAAGAGTAAATGCACATCGAATCAAGTTGCTCATTACAACAAACATATATATAGCCTCAAGCTCGGCCACATGAAACGCATCCGACAACGTTCCTCAATACCGGAATTGAATCAATGGTAGATACCTCTACACTGACATCCGCCACAAAGGCCCAACTTACAAAGCAATACCTACCAGCCGTCCGCTGGCCCTAAGGTACATCTACCTTGCTGGAGCATAATCTGATACACTCTGCTACGCAGTTTGTGGCATTTTCTAACATAGTCCATATCACATTAGTCTGGACAACCTGACTTATGACAACCAGTCTGCAATCGTATATCATTATTCAAATTCATCATATCAAGTAAAGAAAGAACCGCTAGGGCTTCTAATTTTCAATAATCGCTAAACGGTGCCGATACAAATGATATACCACCACTGCGTAGGCGGATTACGAGAACTTCTAGTCTCCATCACGTATATAGCACATGAATCGCTATGCCTGATTCCACACTTCCCCGTACTAATACATAACACATCGCAAACTCTTTCTTCCAATTCATTGCATAAGTTTAACTGCCAGGACTGAGTCCTTTTAACCACGTCCTATGCAACTGCCAGCACTCAAGAGCTTTGTTTCACCATATCTGCAAGACTCATTACTTCGAACAGATACCAGGAGTTAATCATATCCTTATCATACCGTTCCGGTTTATTAACAAGTTGCTCCATTTACCCAATTTCCTTTCTAATTCATCTTAAATTTAATATTCTCTTTACTGTAGCACTACAATAAATCAACTCATGTTACCACACGAGACTCATAAACAAGACTACACGGTCTAAGGCTCACAGGTCGCTGAATACTCTCTCAATGTTTCCCAGAAGTACCACATTCTACAATACTTTGTTTTGAAGAACTTCCTGTGATTTTGAATTCGTTATCATTACTCCCCAACACAGATACATAGAATCCCCTCATTCACATAACATACACAAGTCTTGATTCCTTCTAACGAAACCACCGTCTTTAGCCATATACACAATCTTAAGACACCTTACAGTTACAAGCAAAGTCTTGAACACAGCAAGGCCATTCTCGGGCGCCATTCACGCTTATTCAATTATAATTCAATTGTCTTATTGGACAGGACCACTCGTGCCCTGTTAGAGTTCTGGCACCGCAGAACATGATTACATACAAATGCATTTAGCTATCTTTCCTTCCTATACACCTAACATTCTTACCAATAGCAGTTCAAACCATCCTATTATTTATTCATATCTACGAAGCACCATAACCTTTATCAGAATTTCCCAACAAACTTAGAGACAGAACCAACATATCTCACAACAGTGCAATCAGTTAATCAATAACAACCTCCCCAACTTGGCTCGGAGCCATATATCAAAGCACTTTTAGCCGCTCATAGCATTCTATACTCAAATGATGCCACTTTGTTATGGTGAGATTAAACTCAAGTCATTTACAAGCTTGACAAAGACTCGAATCATCAGAGACCTTAACCCTTATGCAATTCTTGCATTTATACACACACCACAGTTAAGCCTACTCTCTTTAGGTGACAAAAATATTTTCGAAGTCCCAAATTTTTCAAATATTTCGGCAGAGTTTCCTTGGAAAATTGGCCTATCCACCTGCCAAAGAATCACCAAACCATTCTAACAATACATCCACAACTCAACAAGACATCACAATGTATTTCAACAACATTAAATCTCAATACTATACAAATCATATTATCACAATTTATACCTGAACCTACGCGACACCTACTCGCATCATAACACATATCAAATACCCTTCAATTACACATTCGAATCCACCCACCTACTTTGCATCAATCTAGTATTTCAGTACAACACCTTCAATAATAGCATACTAGCGCCAATGATTATAGCTGATATCTCCCGTGCCCTCACATCCTGTAACGCGGGGCATGACTTTTTTGAGGGTTGCAATTTGATTCTCCAAATATGGTTGATTGAACACTTGTGTCGTCACCCTCCGTTCTCGAGTTACGGGTCATCTAAGAAGACGTGCATTGAAGAATTTTATATGAGACCAAAAGAAGTTAAGTTGCCTAAAGGAGCAAAAGGTTGGATATCATATTTGCGATCATTGACTGCCAGCCAAATTGATTAGGCATAGGGATGGTTTTCTCTCGATGAGGTGATATACATGCCAAAGGAAAGGTCGCATTTCTTGATTATGGGTCTTAAAAGAATTCAACCATATGCACCGTACAGGGTACTACGACAACTTCGGAGATATCAGGTTATACCAAAAGACGTGGAGCTCAGCTTACATCCAGTAGAAATTAGTCCGGACGGACAATTCCTGGAAGCAAAGATTCGACAAATTTGGAGTGAATGCCAATGCTTGAAGGTAGACACTTGTGTGGGAAACCGAGCTCAAGGAGAAGTATCGCCAGGGTATGCTACATGGTATCGCCGGGATGTCAAGCATGATAGACCAATGAAAAGGCATCACATTCAAGAATTGGCCGAGCAGTCTAAGGAGCACAGAGATTGGGTGCCCAGAGAAAATGAGAATAGAGCCAAGATTAGCTTGCTAGAGAAACAATTTCGAGATCTCAAATTCAAGAGCAGCTTACAAGCAGCATCTGATAAGGGAGAAAAAAAGAAATTGAGAAAAGAGAATGAAATATTAAAAGCTCAAATTGCAAAGATGAAAATAGCAGCCGAAACCCCAGTTCGCCTAGCCCGAGATGAGAAATTAATTGAAAATCTTCGGAGCAAAGTAAATGACTACAACTTTGATCTTGATAAAGCAGAAAAAGGAGTTAGTCGGGGTTAGGAGACAGCTGGCCAGAAATGCCGAAGAAAGAGCTAGAATGGTTCAACAATTACAAGATGAACACAAGGTTGAGGTAGCTCGATTGAAAAAGAAAGTTATTACAGCCAAGTCAAAAGTAGCAAGCAAACCAAAGAGTTTGAAGTAGAGAAGAGAACATTGTTACATGGATATGGCTCGGTTAGAATTTGAGCTACAACTACAAAAGGAGAACCAACAAACCTTAGACACTCGCGCCAAATAGATTAGCAAGCTGCTTTAGGAAAAAACGGTCATCCGAGAGAGAATTGTCAACATTGTTCAGTACATCACAAGTAAATGCCAATTTTGTGAAGATATGTCCCAGTCAACATTCACATTAGTAGTAAAGTTCTTTGTAAAACAATTAATGTCTCACCTAGATAAACTCTAAAGTGGATTAGCATATAGGTCCGCGGCAAGACCGAACGACGTCTCGCGGGCATTAGGAGCATTAATGTATTCGTAGGGCATGCATTTTGTATTTCTTCTGCATTTGTAGTACAACATCATTTGTAACTGATGTTTTTGAGTATCAATGAAAAATTCAAAAAAAAAAAAACAAGAGTTGTTATTATTCTCTTTCCATTTTTATACAAATTGTCTGGGCGATAGGCAAACATGAAGGAATGGAAAACAAAAACAAAAATAAAAAAAAAATGGAAAAGAAGAAAACAAGAAAAAAGAAAAAAAAACGAATAGAAAAACAATGAAAAATAGAGGTGAAAAGAAAATGGTGGTTCAAGGAGGAATAAATGCCGGGATGATGCATAATGATCAAAGCAAGAGTTGTGATTTTAATCATTATATTTTTACCCCTTATGAGCTAACTATTAACAAGTTTTGTTGTTGATGAGTATCAGATTTTCAGCTGGCAACTGGCATTCTGGCACATCACAATTACAATACATGTTCAAAAGCTATGTCTAAAGCAGTAACTCAGGAGATTCAACCTACCATCATGGACCCGGTACATGAAGAAGAGGTCGTAGATGTTGCGGGTATGAAAGAGGAGATGTATAAGCTAAGGCACCAAATGTCGGAAATGTACCAAGCCTTGTCTAGGGGTCAACCTTTGCCTACCTATCCAGCCAATCCAGCATACGTCCCTCCCACAAATCCAAATCCCGAACCACATACCATGAACTCATCCTCCACATACCCAAATTACCAATATTACTATGCCACAACTTCACAGGCACCACCACTACTATCCAAACAAGTTCCACCACAACCACCTCAGGTTGCCCCGGTATATGTGGCACCACCACCTTCTACTTTGCATAAATCATCTAGTGAACCAGTGTTCCATGTTCAGGACACTCATTATTATCCACCGGAGCCAACATTCAGGCAGCATGACTCCTACACACCACTTATAGATATGACAGAAGAAAAGCCTGTCAGGAACTTGGAACAAGAAGAGATGGCACGGAAGATGACAAGTCTTGAACAATCCTTCCATAACGTACAAGGGCTCTGAGGCCAAGTGAGCGTCGCGTATAAAGATTTATGCTTGTTTCTGGAGGTGTAGCTCCCGGGCGGATTTAAGCTACATAAGTTTGATATGTACGACGGACATGGGGATCCGGTAGCCCATCTAAGGGGTTATTGTAGCAAGATGCGTGGAGAAGGGGGAAGAGACGAGTTGTTGATGGCTTATTTTAGCCAGAGTTTGAGCGGTTCTGCACTGGAGTGGTATACCCGTCAGGATCACACCAGATGGTTCATCTAGGATGATCTAGCTCAGTCATTCGCCAACCACTTCCAGTACAATATAGAGATAATTCCAGACATGTTGTCGCTAACAAAAATGGAGAAGAAACCCGGGGAAAGTTTCCGTGAGTACGGGTTTAGATGGAGTGAACAAGCTGCACGGGTAGACGCTCCCATGAAAGAAATAGAAATGGTGGACAATTTTCTACAGGCTTTAGAGCCTACTTACTATGGTCATCTGGTATCAGCAATTGGAAAAACATTCAATGAGGTGGTGAAAATGGGAAGCTTCATAGAGGAGGGATTGAAAACCTATAATATCATGAGTTTTTCGGCTATTAAAGCCACGAATCAGGCAATACAAACCAGAATTGGGGGATCAAATGGTAAAAAGAAGAAGGAGGAGGTCGCAGTTGTTGAAAGTAGATAGTGGTCTCGGGGCCAAAATACATATCATCACCCACCTCGTCCATATCAACCGTATCCACCAGCACCCTACAACCCACCGCCACCATATTATCCTCCCACCACTCCACATTTATCCGTTCCACATGCTCAACATTACCCACCGCCTCCACATGTATGGCGAGCCCAAACTCCACAAAACATCTACCACGCACAAAACACTTACCCACATTCCAAAACATACAAAAATCCAAATAAACCCAGCTTTCGTCCAGATCCGGAAGTAAGAGGAAATAGAGCTCAAGCAAAGAAAACATTCACTCCGTTAAGGGAGTCATATACCAGTCTTTTTCATTGCCTAAGGGAGCTAGGGATGCTAAGCCCCATTGAGCCGAAAATTCCAAACCCACCACCCAGAAACCTTGACCAATCAGTTCGATGTGAATATTGTTCTAGGGCGCCGGGACATGATACTGAAAAGTGTTGGCACTTAAAGTCCGCCATACATGAGGTTATTGATACTAGGAGGATCGAGGTGCAGGCTCTAGAAACTCCCAATATCATACAGAACCCATTGCTAGCCCATCATGAGACGCATATGATAGCGTTGGAACAGGGAGAGAGCAGTAAGAAACCTTCTCAATCAGTGATGATGATTAAAGCCAATAGGAAAGTGGCAGGATAGGTTGAGAAAGAGAAAGCGTCAACTGAATTGCCAATAAAGAAGCCATCAGTGGTCGAGCCCATGAAAGTAGTTGTGACGAGAGCGAAGCCTTTGTTGACCGTGAATGGAGCTTATGTGGAACGTGTGGTTATCAAACCGGTGGTGCAGATGCTAGTTGTAAACACTAAAGTCGTACCGTGGAACTATAACAAAGTTACAATAATGTACACGGGGAAGGATATTACAGGAGAAGTCAATGAAACACATGGCCTAACTCGCTCCGGGCGATGCTTTGCCCCAGAAGAGTTGAGAAAGACAAAAGTGGTAAAGGAGAATCTGAATCATGTGAAGAAGGCAGTTAGTAAAGAAGAAGCGGAAGAGTTCTTGAAAAAGATGAAAGCTCAAGACTATTCAATAGTGGAGCAATTGAGAAAAACGCCTGCGCAGATTTTATTGTTATCATTGCTAATCCATTCTGAAGAGCACATGAAGGCGTTGATGAAAATTCTGAACGAAGCACATGTGCCCGAGAAAATTTCAGTATGCCATCTAAAGAAAATCACGAATAAGATCTTTGAAACAAGTAATATAACATTTTCAGATAATGAATTGCCACTTGAAGGAACAAAGCATAACAAAGCACTATATCTCACAGTCAAGTGTGAAGAATCTATGGTTACCCGTGTTCTAGTGGACAACGGGTCAAGTGCCAACATTTGCCCACTCTCAACCTTGGGAAAGCTGAAGGTCAGTCCTGATAGAATTCATTGAAACAGTGTATGTGTACGGGGTTTTGATGGAGGAGGCAAGAATACTGCATGAGACATTGTGTTAGAAATTACCATCGGACCAGTGGACTTCACTATGGACTTCCAAGTGCTAGATGTTGTTGTTTCTTACAATCTGTTATTGGGACGTCCGTGGATCCATGCAGCGAAAGAAATACTATCCTCTCTGCATCAGATGGTGAAATTTGAATGGTAACAACAGGAGATCATAGTGCATGGAGATGATGATGTTTGCAACACCATAACGCCGTTCGAAGATACTGAAGGAGACAAGTGCCCGTGGGTATATCAAGTCATGGATGCTGTGATGGTTAATAAAATATCCTAAGGCGAGAACATGCCAATTCCTTTAGTGGCTCCTACAGTAGTAATGATAGCTAAAGAAATGATCAGAAATGGGTTTGCACCGGGGAAAGGTTTGGGGATAACTCTACAAGGGATAACACAACCAATACACTTGCTGAGAAATAATGACAGTTTTGGCCTGGGTTTTAAGCCTACTATTTCCGATATCCAAAGAGCCAAGAAAAAGAAGAAGAAAAGTTGGTCTCTTCCAAAACCTATTCCAAAACTATCTGATTCCTTTACTAGGCCTGATACACGAAGACATTTGGCGACTGCTATGCCAAGTTATGCTGAAATAAGGCCAGATGCAGAGCTCCTATCAAGGTTCGAGATGCTCTTTGAAGATATAAATATGTTGGAGATGGGTGAGGGAACGAGTAAGATGGATGTTCAGTTCGTGGGACCCAGCATTGCACTAAATAACTGGGAAGCTACTCCTCTTCCAATGAGGAGGGAGTTGTGGTAGTTAGCTTCAAATATTTCATTTCCCCAAAACTATTTTGTTTTCTAATCCCACACCCCATCAAAAACAATTGTATCCAATGTCTGCTATCTTTTTGAAAAAATCAATGAAATGCAATTTCTTTCTTTCTTCCATATTTGCCTTATTTTATTTTTCTTTTTTGTACAGTTCAATATTTGCTGATTCCAATGATATGTCATGCATGAAGGGTTCCCGGTCCAGTCTTGATAATCGAATAGTTATACAAGAAATTGAAAGTGAACATGAAGTAGTATATGAGGATGAGGAAATACTGGAGGAAATCAGTAAAGATTTAATTCAATATGAGGAAAAACCCAAACCAAACTTAAATGAGACAGAATCTGTTAATCTGGGGAGTGAGGATAATGTCTGGGAAACAAAGATAAGTGTACATTTAGAGGCTTCCCTCAGAGAAGATCTAATCAAATTGTTACATGAGTACAAGGACATATTTGCTTGGTCCTATGATGACATGCCCGGACTCAACACTGATCTGGTGGTACATAAATTGCCCATTTATCCAGAATGTCGGCAGGTAAAACAGAAGCTAAGAAAGTTTAAAACGGACATCAGTGTGAAAATAAAAGAAGAAGTTAACAAGAAATTTGAAACGAAGTTCATACGGGTCACTAAATATCCCACCTGGTTAGCTAATGTTGTGCCAGTTCCGAAGAAAGATGGAAATACCAGGGTGTGTGTTGACTATAAAGACCTCAACAAGGCCAGTCCACAGGATGATTTTCCATTGCCAAATATCCATATACTGATTGACAATTGCGCCATACATGAAATTGGCTATTTTGTGGACTATTATGCGGGTTATCATCAGATCCTAATGGACGAAGAAGTTGCAGAAAAGACATCATTTATCACACTTTGGGGAACATATTGTTACAAGGTGATGCCGTTTGGGTTGAAGAATGTCGGGGCTACATATATGAGGGAAATGACCACTATGTTTCATGATATGATGCACCGAGAGATAGAAGTAAATGTGGAAGATGTCATCATTAAGTCCAAAAAGCAATGTGACCATCTCAAAGATTTGAGGAAGTTTTTTCAAAGGCTCCAAAGATATATTCTCAAGCTCAATCCATCAAAATGTACTTTAGGGATGCCTTTAGGAAAGTTACTGGGATTTATAGTAAGACGGCGTGGTATTGAATTTGTTCCGTCAAAGATAAAAGCAATCCAAAATTTACCTCCGCCGAAGAATAAGAAAGAAGTGATGAGTTTACTAGGCAGGTTGAATTATATCAGCAGGTTTATTGCTCAGCTGACAACAACATGTGAGCCTATTTTCAAACTGTTAAAGAAAGATGCTGCGGTAAATTGGACTGATGAATGCCAAGAAGCCTTTGATAAGATTAAAGAGTATTTGGCCAATCCTCCAGTATTAGTTCCTCCGGAACTGCGAAGATCTCTGATCTTGTATTTGACTGTGCTAGACAATTCTTTTAGCTGCGTACTGGGGCAACATGATGAGTTGGGAAAGAAAGAACGGGCGATATATTATGTCAGTAAAAAGTTCACATCTTACGAGGTAAAATACACTCAGTTGGAAAAAACCTTTTGTTCGTTAACCTGGGTTGCTCAGAAACTGAAACACTACCGGTCAGCTTATACCACATATTTGATATCACAGTTGGACCCATTGAAGTATATATTTTGAAAGCCCATGCCTACAGGAACACTTGCTAATGGAAGATTCTGCTCACAGAATTTGACATTATCTATGTAACACATACGGCAATGAAGGCGCAAGCAGTTGCAGATCATCTAGCAGAAAATCCAGTGGATGATGAATATAAGCCGGTAAAAACATATTTTCCGGATGAAGAGGCAATGAATGTTGAAGAAGTAGAGCAAAATGGCTAGCCAGGTTGGAGAATGTACTTTGACGGAGCCGTCAACAGTAAAGGAGTTGGAATTGGAGCAGTACTTATTTCAGAAACGGGTCAGCATTATCCCATTACCGCTCAACTTCAATTTTTCTGCACCAACAATATGGCTGAATATGAAGCGTGCATATTGGGACTGAGGATGGCAATCGATGTGGGTGTTCAAAAGATTTTGGTCATGGGTGACTGAGATCTCTTGATACATCAGATTCAGGGAGAATGGGAGACAAGAGATTTAAAGTTGACACCTTATCGGCAATGTCTACACGAACTGTCTCAAAGATTTCAATCTATAGAGTTCAAACACATCCCAAGAATGCACAATGAGGTAGCAGATGCTTTGGCCATATTATCCTCCATGTTGCATCATCCAGATAATGCTTATGTAGATCCACTACAGATACATGTGCGTGATCAAAATGGCTATTGTTTTACTGTGGAAGAAGAACTTGATGGAGAGCCGTGGTATCATGATATCACAGAATACTTGAAGACAGGAAAGTACACAGAACAAGCCACTAGAGATCAAAAGAGGGATATAAGACGATTGTCAAATGGATTTTTCCTCAGTGGAGTGATTGTATATAAAGGAACACTAGATTTGGGATTATTGAGATATGTAGATGGGCAACAAGCTGACACAATTATGACTGAGGTACATGCAGGAGCTTGCGGACCTTATATGAGCGGATACATTTTAGCAGAGAAAATACTGAGAGCAGAATATTATTGGCTCACCATGGAGCGTGATTGTATTAGATATGTGAGGAAATGCTATCAATGTCAAGTACATGGAGATTTGATTCCCTCTCCACCCTATGAATTGCATACAATGTCTGCACCTTGGCCGTTCGTTGCCTGGGGCATAGATGTCATCGGACCAATAGAGCCTGCAACATATAATGGACACAGATTTATCTTGGTCGCGATTGATTATTTCACTAAATGGGTGGAGGAAAAGACATTTAAGGCGGTGACAAAGAAGGCGGTGGTGGATTTCGTGCATGAAAATATCATATGCCATTTTGTAATTCCTAAAGTAATTCTCACAAACAATGGTGCAAATCTGAACAGTCACCTCATGTCAGAAGCATGTCAAAAATTTAAAATTCTGCATCGTAACTCTACACCTTACAAACCGAAGGCAAATGGAGTAGTAGAAGCTGCAAATAAGAATATAAAGAAGATTCTCAAAAAAATGGTGGAAGAGTCAAGGCAATGGCATGAGAAGTTAGCTTTCGCTTTTATGGGTTATCGCACAACCGAACGTACTTCGATTGGCGCCACACCCTATTCATTGGTGTATGGAACAGAGGTTGTTATACTCGCAGAAATTGAGATAACAATCTCTTCGAATCATAGCTGAAGGTGAGATTGATGATGATGAATGGGTAAAAGCCCGATTGGAACAATTGAATTTAATTGACGAAAAGAGATTAGCAGCGGTTTGCCATGGGTAAATATATCAGCGGAGAATGGCCAGAGCATATAATAAGAAGGTACATCCTCAGGGATTTGAAGTGGGACAATTGGTATTGAGGTGTATTCTGCCGCATTGGGCTGAAACGAAAGGCAAATTTGCACCAAATTGGCAATGACCGTTCATGGTATCTCGTGTGTTGTCCAATGGAGCCTTATATCTGACAGATGTTGAAGGAAAATGCGTAGAAACAGCTATCAATTCAAATGCAGTCAAGAGATATTATGTATGATTCCTTTTCATTTGTACAATTGTATTTGTCGTGATTTTGGAATTGAAATAATGAAGGCATTTTCTTCTCTATCCAAACACTATCCATTGACATCCCCATTGAGCCTTATTTGTTCTATTCTTTCATACCCCTCTCTCAGAATTTTTCATGATGAAAGAGGAAAAGTAGAAAAAAGAAAAAAAAATGATAAAAAAAGAAAAAGAAAAAAAATAAAAAAGAATAGCAAATGCAAACAAAAGAAAAATGCATACAAAAGACAAAAGAAAATCGGGAAAAGTCAAAATGCAACAATGAATATAGACGTAGTTTGAACTACGTTTGACTTGATCCCGAAAGGGTACGTAGGCAGCCTCACTGAGGTTCAGTCACAATAAAGGAAAAATCCAAAAATTCCCCTCACATATTGAAACTGGGGCAGAAGTTATATTTTATAATTTCGAGAGTTGTAAATATTTTGAACCCTCGTAAATTTTGAGCCTTTATATCCTTCTTTCTGAACCCATCCAAAAGCCATATTACGGTCCAAAGAAAGACCTTCTAATCAATTTCAAGAAAATGGCAATACAATGAGAATAAAGGAAAACAGAGCATGGAAAACACTGGTGGTTCTGAAAACAAAAATAACAAAAAGAAAAATGAGAGAGTCTTACCGGTGAAAACCTTAACCGGCACCGTGAGGCGATTGTGAGACTGAGAGAATAAAAATGAGAGAGTCTTATCTGTGAAAACCTTAACCGGCACTGTAAGGCGATGGTGAGTTTTGAGAGAAATAAATGAGAGAGTCTTATCGGTGAAAACCTTAACCGGCACCGTAAGGCGATAGTGAGTTTTGAGAGAAATAAATGAGAGAGTCTTATCGGTGAAAACCTTAACCGGCACCGTAAGGCGACTGTGAGAACTATTTTGAGGAAAAGAAAAACAAACAACAAGAAACAAGATTGGTTTGGATTGAAAGAAAGTTGGACTTGAGATAATGACAATTCGATTATACAGACTGAGTCGAAGTTTAAATACATGGCATGGTCAGAGGAATCAGTCGACATACCCAGATAAGTTCTGTCACTACTCCAAATTTCCCTTACCCTTTTGAAATTCATTTATTTCTTCATTTCATTGATTGAAAAACCAATTTGCCCGTTGAAGGCTAACTACTAGCTTCTCATGATAAGAGGTGAAATAATGCTGGGTCGAAAAAAAAAACAGGAAATACAAAAGGAGATTATGGAGAAAATCTGGCGAAAGGCTGCATAGCAGAGTAAAGCAAAAAGAGGAAGGAAATGAAAGCAAAATCAGCAAAACGCCAGTTGCCAGCAGTTTACAACTAATAAGATTGTTCTCTGATTTAGACAGGAACATCAAGATTCAAATTTTCACTAATCACTTTAAAGTGAATGTGACCAATGTGAAAAAAGAAAAAAACAAAAGAAGTACAACAATAAAAGGAGGAATCCGTAGAGGAGAACTCACTCAGTCAAGAAAAAACATTACCCAAAAACAGCAAGAAGGTATCATCTTTAAAAAAAACAAAAATACCCCAGTTATCAAACTGAGAGAATATTTTTCTCCATTTCATTTTCATTCATTAGGCGCCCACCTGGATAGCAATGGCAGATTTTTCTGCATCTTATTTTCATGCATCATGCGCCCACCTGGATAACAATGGAATATTTTTCTGCATTTCATTTTCATGCATCAGGCGCCCACCTGGATAACAAGGGAATATTTTTCTGCATTTTCATTTTCATGCATTAGGCGCCCACCTGGATAACTAGGGAATATTTTTCTGCAATTTTTAATTTCTGTTCAGGCGCCCACCTGTATAACAAGGGAATACATTTTCTGCAATTTTTAAATTCTATTCAGGCGCCGACTTGTATAACAAGGGAATACATTTTCTGCAATTTTTAATTTCTATTCAGGCGCCCACCTGTATAACAAGGGAATACATTTCTGTATTTTTAATTTCTGCAAATTTTAATTTGTTTTATCTGACAAGAGTAACACCATAACATGAGAATAGCACACACTGGGACAGAGGAGTACAATTGGAAGCCACACCGAAAGGAAAGAAGCAATATATCAGAGGCAAGAGAAAGAAAATCAAATATCAATAAAAAAGAAGGATGGTAGCATGGAAAATCAAGAAAAATCAAGGAAGAATAAGAAGACAATAAATAGATAGGAATCATTGTAATTCGTAGGATCATAGCTTAGAATAGCTTCTTCAGTTTACATTTTTGTCCCTGGTGTAATAAGGAGTAAGTCAGTGGTCATAGCAATAGCAATGCAGCAGCAAAGTCTTGGTAGTTTCAAACTACCAAACCTTCCCGAACTACATTGACCTGATTCCTGTTTAGCCCAAGATATGTAGGCAACCTCTGAGGCAGGGTGCGGTCAAAATGTTTTCAAAATGCTTCTCACGGAATATGCTAGTGGGAAAATATCTCTCATTACTGCTCACTTGTCTTTGCACTGAAACTCTTCAT
>JASVEL010004930.1:0-80136 GCA_032618575.1 Nicotiana noctiflora | reverse complement strand
GGCATTGCACCGAAGCGGGTTTGACGTATCGGTTGCACCGGACGCTTCTCAGGCTGGAGCGAGGGGCCCGCACCTATCGTGCCGTACTCCGGAGCCGCAGCCTCTCAGCCTCGAGCACCAGTGGTTCACCAACCGTGGCCACCTCGATCGGTACCACGGCCATCGGTGATGGAGCCGGCCATGACTTCGATTCGTTATGGAGGCTTGATCGGTTCTCAAAGCTATTTACCACTACATTCAGTGGAGCCGCATCGGAGGATCCTCGGGACTTCTTATTCAGTTGCCATGAGATTCTCAAGACTATGGGGATCGTGGAGACAAACGGAGTTGACTTCTGTACCTTCAAGCTTGCAGGATCCGCCAAGACTTGGTGGAGAGATTATTGCTTGACTCGACCAGCGGGGTCCCCAGCTTTATCATGGGATCAGTTTGCGGAACTATTTATGGAGAAGTTTCTCCCCGCTACTCAGCGGGATGTACTTCGGAGGCAGTTTGAGCGCCTCCATCAGGGTACTATGACGGTCACACAGTACGAGATGAGATTTATCGACTTGGCTCGTCATGCGGTGGTGATACTTCCCACAGAGCGGGAGAGGGTCCGCAGATTTATAGATGGGCTTAATCAGCCGATTAGACTCCGGATGGCTATGGGCGTGGGGAGTGACATATCATTTCAGGAGGCAGCCAATGCAGCACGCAGAGTTGAGATGGCTCTTGCTAGGGGGGCGGTTATTCTTCGGATAAGAGGCCTCGTCATTCGAGCGAGGTTTGGTGGTTCTTCCTCCGGTGGCGGAGAATCCTTTGATAGAGGCCGGTCCTCCGAGCCTTTTCATTCCGCCCTTCGAGCTTCACAGGGTGGACCAAGTGATCGTGGTTTTCGGGGGCATTATTCGGACCGGCCTCCTATTAATGCTCGGCCTCTTCGGAGTGTTCGTGGAGGCCATTCGAGTCGTCGAGGCCAGCAGCCCTATCGATCCAAGAGTTGCTTACGGTTGTGGTGAACCGGGTCATTTTATCGGTATTGCCCTCTAGCGGCGGGCAACTCTCAGGCGACGAGGTCCTCGTCCTATGATTCGGGCCCCAACTGACCCTCAGCCTGCCCAGCCAGCCCGAGGCGGGGGTAGAGATTATAGAGGTGGAGGTCGAGACCGTAGAGGTGGAGACCGTCCAGCGAGAGGTAGAGGTCGGCCAGTTGATGGTCGTCCTAGAGACGCAGCTCAGAGGGGAGGTGCAGATCCCCGATTCTATGCTTTACCAGCCAGGCCAGAGGCAGAGGCATCAGATGCTATGATTACAAGTACTATTCTTGTGTGTGGGAGAGGTGCTTCAGTATTATTTGACCCTGGATCTACATATTCCTATGTGTCTTCCTACTTCGCACCGTATTTGGCCGTGCCTAGCTATGCTCTAGATATTCCAGTTTATGTGGCTACACCAGTGGGTGACTCCATTGTAGTCGATCGGGTGCATCGTTCGTGCATAGTTATATTTGGGGGTCTTGAGACCCGTGTTGATCTGTTTCTTTTGGATATGGTAGATTTTGATGTCATATTGGGGATGGACTGGTTGTCCCCATACCATGCTATTCTTGATTTCCATGCTAAGACGGTGACCTTAGCCTTGCCAGAATCACCCCGACTAGAGTGGAAAGGTACCTCAAGCCACTCCGTTCGCACTGTTATTTCTTATGTTAAGGCTCGACGTATGGTCGAGAAGGGGTGTCTAGCTTATTTGGCTTATGTTCGTGATTCCAGCGTAGAAGTTCCTTCCATTGAGTCGGTCCCTATTGCACGGGAGTTTCCTGAGGTTTTTCCTTCAGACCTGCCGGGCATGCCACCCGACAGGGATATTGATTTCTGTATTGATTTGGCACCGGGCACTCAGCCCATCTCTATTCCACTCTATCGTATGGCCCCGCCGAAGCTAAAAGAGTTGAAAGATCAGTTGCAGGACCTTCCCGAGAAGGGCTTTATCAGGCCCAGTGTTTCCCCCTGGTGAGCACCTGTATTATTTGTAAAGAAGAAGGATGGCTCGATGCGTATGTGTATTGATTACCGGCAGTTAAACAAGGTGACTATCAAAAATAAATATCCACTGCCGAGAATTGATGATTTGTTTGACCAGCTCCGGGGAGCGAGGGTATTCTCTAAGATAGACTTGAGGTCAAGCTACCATCAGCTGAAGATCAGAGCGGCTGACATTCCTAAGATAGCCTTTCGCTCTAGATATGGGCATTATGAGTTCTTGGTCATGTCCTTCGGGTTGACCAATGCCCCAGCAGCATTCATGGAGTTGATGAATCGGGTATTCAGGCCTTACTTAGATCTGTTCATGATAGTCTTTATAGATGACATCCTGGTGTACTCCCGCAGCCAGGAAGAGCACGAGCAGCACCTCGGAGTGGTTCTTCAGACTCCGAAAGATAACCAGCTATATGCCAAATTTTCTAAATGTGAGTTCTGGCTGAGTTCGGTAGCATTTCTGGGTCACATTGTATCAGTGGAAGGTATTCGGGTAGACCCAAAGAAGATTGAGGCAGTCCAGAATTGGCCTCGACCAGCTTCAGTGACTGAGATCCGGAGTTTCTTGGGATTAGCAGGTTACTACCGTCGTTTTGTAGAGGGGTTTTCTTCTATTGCAGCCCCGATGACCAGGTTGACCTAGAAGGGTGTCCAGTTCCAGTGTTCAGAGGAGTGTGAGGCGAGCTTTCAGAAGCTCAAGACAGCCTTGACCACCGCACCAGTGTTGATACTACCTACAGGTGCGGGGCCTTATACGATTTATTGTGACGCATCTCGTACAGGGCTTGGAGCGGTATTGATGCAGGATGGTAAGGTTATCGCTTATGCTTCGAGGCAGTTAAAGATACATGAGAAGAATTATCCAGTTCATGATCTTGAGTTAGCAGCAGTGGTTCATGCCTTAAAGATCCGGAGGCATTATCTATATGGTGTGACATGTGAGGTGTACACTGATCACAAAAGCCTACAGTACTTGTTCAAGCAGAAGGAGTTGAATCTACAACAGCGGAGATGGTTAGAGTTGCTAAAAGACTATGATGTTACTATCTTATATCACCCAGGTAAGGCCAATGTGGTGGCCGATGCTTTGAGTAGAAAGTATGCCAGGCATGGGTAGTCTTGCATACATTCCGGTCAGTCAGAGACCATTAGCTCTAGATGTCCAGGCCTTAGCCAACCGGTTCGTGAGATTAGACATTTCTGAACCTAGCAAGGTGTTAGCCTGCACGGTCGCTCGTTCTTCTTTATTAGAGCGTATCCGTGAGAGGCAATTTGATGATCCTCATTTGCGTGAGTTGAGAGATACAGTACAACGGGGAGGTGCCACACAGGTAAATCTAGATAATGATGGGGTATTGAGATTGCAGGGTCGAGTTTGTGTGCCCAATGCCGAAGGGATTCGAGAGTTGATCTTAGCAGAGGCCCACAGTTCGCGGTACTCTATTCACCCAGGTGCCGCGAAGATGTACCAGGACTTACGGCAACACTATTGGTGGCGCAGAATGAAGAAAGATATCGTTGCGTATGTCGCTCGGTGTTTAAATTGTCAGCAGGTGAAATATGAGCACCAGAGACCTGGTGGTGTATTCCGGAGGATTGAAATTCCCGAGTGGAAATGGGAGCGGATCATAATGGACTTCGTTACTGGACTTCCTTTGACTCGGAGGAAATTTGATGCTATTTGGGTCATTGTTGATAGGTTGACCAAGTCAGCACACTTTATTCCAATATCTGTCTCCTACTCGTCGGAGAGGTTAGCGGAGGTTTACATTAGGGAGATTGTTCGTCTCCATGGAGTGCCGGTATCTATTATCTCCGATCGGGGTACGCAGTTTACCTCGCGGTTCTAGAGAGCGGTCCAGCGGGAGTTAGGCACCCAGGTTCAGTTGAGTACAGCATTTCATCCTCAAACGGATGGCCAGTCCGAGAGGACTATTCGGATTCTTGAGGACATGCTTCGAGCCTGTGTTATTGATTTCGGAGGCTCGTGGGATCAGTTTCTACCATTAGCAGAGTTCGCCTACAATAACAGTTACCAATCTAGCATCCAGATGGCTCCGTATGAGGCGTTGTATGGTAGGCGATGTCGATCACCGGTTGGATGGTTTGAACCGGGAGAGGCTCGGTTGTTGGGTACAGACTTAGTTCAGGAGGCCTTGGATAAGGTCAAGACTATTCAGGAGAGATTGCGTTCAGCTCAGTCCGGGCAGAAGACTTATGCGGATAGTAAAGTTCGAGATGTGGATTTCATGGTTGGTGAACGAGTATTGCTCCGAGTGTCGCCTATGAAGGGCGTGATGAGGTTCGGGAAGAAGGGCAAGCTCAGCCCTAGGTATATTGGTCCATTTGAGATTCTAGACGAGTGGGAGGGGTGGCTTACAGACTAGCTCTGTCGCCTAGCTTATCAGCTGTGCATCCAGTTTTTCATGTATCTATGCTTCGGAGATACCACGGCGATCCCACACATGTGTTAGACTTCAGTAATGTCCAATTGGACAATGATCTATCTTACGAGGAGGAGCCGGTAGCCATTCTAGACCGGCGACAGTTGAGGTCGAAGAGTTATCCTTCTGTGCGTGTTCAGTGGAGAGGCCAGCCTCCTGAGGCATCGACCTGGGAGTCCGAGTCTGATATGCGGAGCCGCTACCCACACTTGTTTCCTGACTCGGGTACTTCTTTCTTTTGTCCGTTCGAGGACGAACGGTTGTTTTAGAGGTGGAGATTGTGACGACCCAAAGGGTCATCACTTATTTTATTAATCATTTCGAGCTTCGAGGCCTTGAAAACCTCATCCCATGTTGCCTCGATTTACGTGCATAATTCGAGCATGTAGCCGGAAAGATTTTGTGATAGAAAATATGAATTCTATGAGAAATTTGGATAAAAATGATATTAATATTGATATGGTTGACTTCGGTCAACATTTTTAGTAAATGGATCCGGACCCGATATTGGATGGCCCCGAGAGGTCCGTAGGAAAATATGGGACTTGGACATGTGTCCGGAGTCGAATTCTGAGGCCTAGAGCCCAAGTTATGAATTTTTCTATAAAATTGTTTTTGATGTAATTGTTAAAGGAAATGAATTAATTGACCTTGGTATCGGGCTCGTATTTTGGTTCCGACGCCCGGTACAAGTCTTAAATATTATATATGTGATTTCTGTAAAGTTTGGTGACATTTGGATGTCGTTTGAGATGTTTTGGACCTTGAGTCCCAAGTTTGAAAGTTTTGACAACCAAAGGTATGAAAATCATGAATTTGAGGCTTGATTTGATGAAAACGAGGTGATATTGGCGATGTGATCGCACGAGCAAGTTCATAATGTGTTTTTGAGGTTGTGTACATGTTTGGTTTGGAGCCCGGGGGCTCGGGTAAAGATTTGATAGGCCGTTGGATGAAATTCTGAATTTTTGCACTGCTGGTTTTTCACCCAGCTGTTGGCTTCGCAATTGCGAAGTATTTCTCGCAATTGCGAAGAGGCAGTACAAGGCAGGGCTCGTAAATGCGAACCCTGATCGCAAATGCGAAACCCCTCATGCCCTGCCTATGTTCGCAAATGCGAACAAAAGTTCGCAAATGCGAACATTCCCTATACTGCCTGTGTTCGCAAATGCGAACCATTGTTCGCAAATGCGAACACTGCCCTATACTGCCTGTGTTCGCAAATGCGAACATTAGTTCGCAAATGCGAACACTCCCTTTTTCTACCAGTGTTCGCAGATGCGAACAAATGTTCGCAAATGCGAACTTCCCAGCCTTAGCTTATTTTTCAAACTCCAGAAATTGGTCGGGGTTCGCAATTGCGAACCCATGTTCGCAAATGCGAACACGGAGACCTGTAAAACACGATTTTAAGTTCATTTCTTCACTTTTTACAAAACAAAAACACCCATTTGTGATTCTTCACGGATTTCTTCTTCATCAAAACAATTGTAAGTCACTTTTTACTTAATTCTTTCAATTCCTAACATCATTAAACATGTTTTTCATTAGAAATCAAAGGTTTTCATGGTAGAATTCTTGTTTTTGTTAGAAAATAGGGTTTTTCATAAATTGAGGAATTGGACCTCGAATTGAGGTCCGATTTTGAAACAAATCATATACATGAACTCGTGGGGGGATGGGTAACCGTATTTTGGTCCTAACCCCGAGTTCCGACCATGTGGGCCCGGGGTTGAAATTCACTATTCAGGGCAGAATGTTGTAAAAGATGTATTTGGTCTTGAGAATTAGTTTGTTGAGTAGTATTGATGATATTAAATCAATTGTGTATAGATATGATTGGATTGGAGCCAAAGGTGAAAGAAAAAGACATTTCCACGGATTGAATTGTTCATAAACATTCGAGGTAAGTGTTTGTTCTATCCTAGCTTGAGGGAATAGGATTATGTGTTATGTGTTATGTGATCGAGTGCGGTGTATGGGCTCTGGTGACGAGCATCCATACACTGGCGTCTAGTATGACCGTGAGTCGTTGGAAAATGATTATTTTGAGATATATTACAGATGAATTGTTATTGTTCTCCCTTGTTGGGACTTGTTGTGAAGATGATTATTGATTGCCCTTGTTGGGACAGTTTATGAATTACTGCTTCTTTCTTTGCCCTTAACTGTGATTGTTACTTGGGTGAGGAAGAGAGATAATGCACGAAGGGTGATGTCGTGCCATGTTTATTTATTTATGCACGAAGGTTAATGCCGTGCCATGTTTTATTGATTATACACGAAGGATCATGCCGTGCCCTGTTATTGAACCATGTACGAAGGATCATGCCGTACTATGGATGTGAGGATGAGAGTAAAAGCACGAAGGGTGATGCCGTGTACTTTATTTGCTTATTGGTGAGGATGAGAGTAAAAGCACGAAGGGTGATGCCGTGCAACTGCTTGCTATTCCTTGACTTGATATTACTTGTGTTTACATTATACTTGTTTTTCCTTGTGAATTTATTAACTGTGGTTAATTGTTGAATTCTTTGAGATATTCCTTATTGTGTTAATACTTGGCTATTTCTTGTTATTCTGTGGTATACATATATATTGAATTGCACAGGTTTATGTGGGTGTCTGGTCCTAGGCTTGTCACTACTTCGCCTGGATAGGCCAGGCACTTACCAGCACATGGGGTCGGTTGGGCTGATACTACACTTCTGTGCGTTTTTGCACGAGTCCAGGTTACGATTAGGAGCAGCAGCAGTAATTCGATTGTGTGGGAGTTGATCACATTTGAGACCAAGGTAGCTTGCAGACGTCCGCAGGCCCGGCGTCTCTCTCTTTATTTATGTTATTAGTTGTAGTCTCTTTGTTCCGAGACAAACAGAATTGTGTTATATTTCCTTCAGACTTTTATGTGTAGTATTCCATAGTAGTTTGTGAATTGGTGACTCCACGTCTTGGGTAGAGGATTTCAGTATGATTTTCACCTTGTAATTTGTTATTTCTATTTCGATAAAGTATTCCGCATTTATTTAAGTAAAATTTATTTAAAAGCAGGATAGTATGAATATAGTGGCTTGCCTAGCTACCACGAGTAGGCGCCATCACGATCCCGATGTTGGGGGAAAATTCGGGTCGTGACAGGAATGGCCTATTGCCCGAGTAGTTCGTATTGAGTGAAACAAGATCATTGAATTCGAGATCAGTGCAATCTGAGTATATGAAGTAAGGTAAAGTGCTAAGACCATTGTTTGGTTCAGAATAAGGTGATAGTCCTTGCTAAGAGTATAAAACTAATGAATTGTTGTCTCGACAGTGGCTAAGAATGTATACGGATCTCATCCGTCATTTCAGCATTGTAAGAATTTGTACAAGGCATGTGTATGTCATGCAGAGCATGGAATATGTAGTGATTCCTTTTAAGCGAGTAGATAATAGAGCTTCATATGATTAGGGTGAATGGCCCTCATATGTCCAAGGAAATCGTGTTGCTAATCATAGCGATTTGACGCGAGTATGTGTTTCAGAAAAAGGTAATATGATTAAACTGATTAAATTTCAATAGTATTGTGGCATGCTCTTGTTGGGTTCACTAGTGGTATTCAGGTTTGCATGGTAGCACAGGTAAATATTGAGTATCTGTCATGGAATGATTAGGTCTCAAATGGGTGCATGTATTCGCACGGTGGAAACTAGATCAGGTATGATGATGTGTGTGTCATATGGAGTTCTGATGTACAGATTATGTTATCGTGGTGAATTTTTATCAGCTGGTATGTTATATTGTGGATGTGAACTTGGAATTCGGACTGGTTATCGTAGTGTTCGGTGATTTTGAACTATTGCATTAGGAGCTATGCCATAAATGCCACGGGTTAAGTGGTGAAGTGCATTAGAATATATTTTAGCAGAGTGAATTATGTTTCAAAGAACTAGCGGACAGCTGGGAAGGAGTACTTTCTTAATTGGGCAGTTATGTTAGATGTCAGTGCAGAGGCTTCTATCATTGATACCGTTCCATATTAAGGGACTTTTTGGATGCGTTTCGTATGGACGGATATGTAACCGGGTGATATTGTGGATTTCAATATTATTTGGTGCCTTCGGCAGGAGTTAGAGAAGTGGAAGAAACATTTTCAGGCTTCTTGGAATTGAATTCGTTGGCAGACCGATATGGCTACACATTTAGCTTGAGTTAGCTTGGTTAACCCTGATTTGCTTTTCAATGTTGTAAGACATTGTGATTTGTTAGTTATGGGCACATGTGGTACGGTTCCATTGAGAATTCATAGAGAAAGTCGAGCAGGAAGAGTAATTGAGTGCCACTCGGTGTATGGAGCAATGGTTATAGTCTATTGGTTTGTGTGTTGTGTGTCCTCTATTTCATCGTGGGTGTAAATAATTGCATTGGTTTCAGACAACAAATGTGCGTGGTTGTTGATTTTAGGCATAGCGATTTGAGGTGTTTCAGGTGTAACGATGGTGGGATAGGATCGCGCATTATAGCGAGGCTATGGGAATTATGACCTTTCGAGGTTGATTCAGGCATTCTTTTTCTATGATGTGAGACGGGGTCTCAGGCTTGTATTGTAATGGTATTGATGAGCTTGAGGTACATCTCTTTCATTGAGTCATTTGTTATGATTTCAGTGTGTTCAGATCATTTCTTACTGGCGCGTATATTATGCAAGATGTGGTTTAGACTGTTATTGAGGTATCATATCATCAGAGTGGGGTTGGATTCGAGATGATTGTTGGGTTCATTAATGAATACGGATAGATTTGATCCTAGCTTGTCGGAAGTTCACCTAGTGTTCCATGTATCTATGCTCCGGAAGTACGTTGGAGATCCGTCACATGTGTTAGACTTCAACAAGGTACAGCTGGATGAGGACCTGACCTATGATATAGAGCCGGTAGCCATTTGGGTCGACATGTTCGTAAGTTGAGATCCAAGGACATAGCTTTGGAGAAAGTGCAGTGGATAGGTCTTCCTGTGGAGGAAGCAACTTGGGAGACCGAACAAGAGATGCGGAGCAGATATCCACACCTATTTGAGACTCCAGGTATGTTTCTTAACCCGCTCGTGGACGAGCGTTTGTTTAAGTTGGGGAGAATGTAACGACCCGACTCGTCGTCACGGGAGTTACCGCCCCGTTTTCTCCATTTTATACCTTAACATATTAATTTATATTTGTTTGGAGAGTTAGAAGTAAATCGGATGGAATTTAGAAAGAAATGAGGCAATAAACCTCTTTATGAGAAGAATAGTTTAGAAAAGTCAATCGAATGTTGACCGGTGATTTAGACAGCTCGGAATGGAGTTTTGATGATTCGACCAGTTTCGGGGGATGATTTATGACTTAGGAGAGCAATCGAAATCGAATTCGGAGGTCTGATGTAGATTTAGGCTTGAATTGACTAAGGTTGAATTTTGGCGAAATCCGAACGGTAGGTGAGATTTTGATCTGGGACTCAGAATGGAATTCCAAGAGTTGATGTAGCTTTGATATGTGATTTATGATGTGTGTGCAAAATGTCAGGTCATTCGGACGTCGTTTGTTTGGGTTTTTAATCGAACGCGTGTTTCAGAAGTTTTAGAAGAACTTAGGCTTGAATCCGATGTAAATTTGATGTTTTAATGTTAGTTTTGGTGTTTTGAGAGTGAAACTAAGTTTTCATGATCATATGTGACATGGTAGTATGTTCGTATGCAGTCCTGAAGAGCTTGGGTGAGTTTCGGATAGGTTTTGGTTGCGTTGTGCTCGTTTTTCTTATGCTTCGACATCGTTTCTTCAAGCATACATGATATTATATTGAACAAATGAGCTCTGATTACTATTTTCGATGAAGCATTAGATCCGTATCGTAATTACAGACCCGTAGCAATAAGAATCATCGAATTTGGACATCATTGAGGATTTTATGGCCATTTTACTAAGGTTGCCCAGATTTTCAGGTTAATGACGAAACTGCGCCTGACGGCGTATTAAAAACCTGCACTATTTGCAAATTATAAAACCTACATATATCATTCATTTTAAGGTCAAATTGAGTGATTCAAAAGCCTAAATTCATTATAATTTCACACGGAATCCATTGAGAGTAATAAAACGCGTGAACAGTATACCTATAATGAGGAGGTCGAGCTTCCTTCCAATTTTGGAACGGGAAGAAGCTTCTGAGGCGATTTTTAAGAGAGAAATCAATGGGTAATCACTGGGGTTAAGTTTTTTGATTCAAAAACATAATTTTATGCTAGAATCAACACCAAAATTCCTAAAATTGGGTAGAATTTGTGAAGAACTAGGGCCTAAATCATGAAAACGAATATTTGGGTTTTGGAAGGCCATTCGAACTCTGATTTTGATAAATTTTATATGCACGGACTCGTGGCGAGACGAGGAATCCGTTGGTATGATTTTTAGAATTTTTTGAGAAGTGGGCCTAGGGCTCGATTTTTACCAACTTCGTGAATTATTGGGTTTTTTGAGTAATTTTGATTGGGTTATATTTCTTTGACCCATATTTATGTTATTATTGTGGTTTTGAATAGATTCGATGCATGAGGCAGCAAATTTGAAGGGAAAAGGTATCGCGGATGAGTCCACAGCCGGCTAGAGGTGAGTAGTTAGTGTATTTGGTAGCCTGAGGCTTCGAAACCCCGGCTTAGCACATTGTGACGCTAGTAGGGCGTGGCTCGCACCCCATGGAAGGTGCGGGATTGATTATGACTGGGGATTGAGACTTGGTCCATCCCGGATATGAATAATATGTTATATGCGGTTGAAACGCACACTGTGTTAGATATATTTGTGGGCTGTAAGTCATGTTTGGGGCCTTGTGCCGACCTGTAGTATCCCTAGGGGATAGACATATATGTGATAGCTTGGTTTGCTTAATCACTGATCTCAGTCCTGGTCTGAAATCACCATTATGAAATGCTAAGTCACATGTTCTTGGAAAATTAAATAAAATTTAAGTATTTTCATCATTAATGAACTAGAAGCTGGAAATAAATAATTTGAACTTTTGTGTGACTCATATGCATGTTGTGGACTGAGGATGGATTGGGCTGCACGCCTCAGCAGATGATGTAAGGATCAGGCTGCATGCCGCATCAGATGATATGATATTGCGCTTGGGCTGAAGGAGCCCCTCCGGAGTCTGTACACACCCCAGTGAGCGTCGTCGACGTTAAACGGATCGGGCTACACGCCGTAACGGACATATGCATTGCATTGCATTTTTATCTGTTGAATATCTGTGCTAATTGTGATTTGCTGTTATTACTAGTTCGTAGGAGGTATCGGACTGTAGTTTAGCTTTACTTTGTGGTATTTCGTAAATTTCCTGCTTTCAGCTATTAATATATACTTTTTACTCACTAAGTAAGTAGTACTCACCCCTACTCCCTGCACCTTCGTGCGCAGATTCAGGTACACATGAGGGTTGGATGAGCACTCCAGCCTATACCAGAGTTTATCCGAGTTGCTGAGATAGCTACCGGCGTTCGCAGAACCTAGCTTCTCTTCTCATTTCAGTTATTACTTTATGTTCCAGACTTGAGTATTTTACTTAGTATTCTATTACTGTTCAGTTTTGTTTAGAGGCTCTAGACTCGTGACCCCAGATCTTTTGGGAGTGTCATTTCATTTTTCGCACTTCTCAATATTTATTCATACTATTATTATTGGAGTAATTGTTGACTCATATATTCTTCTTGAGTTGTCCTTTTGGGACTGGTTTCCTATTTGAAAATAGTTGTTGGTCTGGCTGGCCTAGCTTTAGTATTGGGCGCCATCATGATCGGATTTGGGTCGTGACAGTATATCTAAATATCGTAGTAATATTTATGTATAAAATAATCGTTTGTATGATTTATCAATATTAATATAACTGATTAAAATGTTTTACTGATATTTAATTTGTTTACCTTATCAATAATTTGTATACGTTATGTAAAATCTCAATTTACGTCTTTATATATTTTTATTTTTTCTATTCTATTTTTCAATTAATTTTTTACGTCCACATTTCTAGCTAATATAGAAGAAAATTTGCCTAAGATCTATTCAGATTATGTATAAGATTCATTAAACTACTTTCATTAATTATATTTTTATATATATTTTTTAATTATTAATATTGTCCCAAATTGCCAAGTGGTATTTTAGCTTGCCACTTGGCTTAACCACAATACCTAAAAGAATATTTATTATTTTCACACTAAATTTTACTTGCAACAAAAATTAGTCTAAAGAAGTGGGCCAAGAATAAAAAATTTCTCAATTTATGAATTTATATATATATATATATATATATATATATATATGTATCACCAATTTGTTATTTTTTATACCATCATTTTGATTTACATTATCATTCATAATGAGAACTTTTTCATGCAATCAAAACTTTTCACATGTTTTTGTTGTTTCAATATACTGTTTTATTATTTTGTTCATATGGATATTTCATCATTAGTTTATGTTATAACTGTTTGTTCAAATAGTTAAAACACCTAATTTATTAGAATCACAATGTAATATATAATGAATAATCACATCTTGGCTCTCATATTTTTGTCAACGTGCCAATAAAATATCCAAACTTTCAAAAGAAATTTTCATGCTTCAATTGTATTCAACGTGCCAATAAGCATAGTTAAAATTTTATATCACATATGCTTCAATTGTATTCAATCTTACCTTTTTTTTTCTTCTTTTAATTGTTATTGATATATATTTATTATTTATTAGTTAAGTTACATATACTAAAATAAAAAATATATTTATTTTCTTGATTATGTCTTAAATGTGCCAAGTGGCTTGTTCTCAATATGCTACTTGGCTTAATATTAAGCCAAACTATCCTCCTTTTAATATAATATAGATTATTATTATGAATTTTTAATTATTTTTTCACTTTCTTGTTTTAAGCTAATATTGAAGGAAAATTGATGATTGGATCTATATATGATATATATAAATATGAATATAGATATAGATTAGATTTGTTTTCTAGATTATGTCTTAAATGTGCCAAGTTGCTTGTTCTCAATATGCCACTTAGCTTAATATTAAGCCAAACTATCCTCCTTTTAATATAATATAGATTTTTCAACGTATCAGGTATTTAATATTGAATCTAGACTCTTTTTTATCTTCGAATTCATGTGTTTGACGTCTTTTGTTCCGTTGGCTTTCAATGTCTTGAATTGATACGGGACTCGTGTCTAAATCCGCTTTTCGTGCCTGGTTACTTTCCCCTTTCCCGTATCTTTTATCATTAACTTCTTATCCTTTGAATCTTCAATAATTCCCAGTCTTAAATGCCTCATTTAGATACGTGATATGTATCTAAATTACTCCTCGTGTCCATTCTGAGCTCTACTTTTCAATTAAATATTATTTGTTAACCTTTTGACCAATCCACGTGTCTTATTATATCACCTTTAATAAAAATTCAGTTTTTTCCCGATACATACCCAATAACTGTTACTATCAATTTTGTATCACCTCACCATCATCAATTATGTGAATGATGACCACTTTTGCTTTGCAATAATCTTCTTCTGGCCCTATAAATGTGAACGGAATTATGACACACGGCATAAACTGCTACAATAGATATCTTCTTTTGCTTATTTGGTCTTATTATTTAAAGCGACTGGAAATTGAGATTTAGTTTATACACACTTAAAGTTTACATATTAGTATATTTTTTCAGTTGTAGCCAGTAATTTGTTTAATTTTTCGGGTTATTAATTAGCTCTGCTTTTTATGATCGATTACATTATAGTAGTGTGGAGATGAAGTATTAAAGAAGATATAGAAAGAAAGGAGAAGAGTTTTGTTCTTTCACTCTGGTGTATTTTTCCATTGCAATTACATGGCCTTTTATAAGTATAAAAAGCAAAAAAGATTGACATAAAATAGGAGATTTAATCTTTCAACTATTTACAACATGGGCATCTGTCACGACCCCAATCCCGATCGTGATGGCGCCCAACATAACTGCTAGGCAAGCCCGACCATTTACACTCTCATCCCGAGCATGAAGCTCAAATCAATTACGTGAACATTTATATCAACAATAAAGCATAACTGTATAACAACCCCAGAGATCTAGGGTCACGAGTCTGGAGCCTCTAAACAAGATCGGATAACAACATCTACACCAAATACTAAAGTATGAATAATTTATATACAAAGGGAAAATAGAATAAGAAGAGAAGCCAGGTTCTGCGAATGCCAGCAGCTACCTCAGCAACTCGGATAGATACTGATAAAAGCTGGAACTGCTCGGCTAAACCTCTAGCGTACCTGAATCTGCACACAAAGGTGCAAGGAGTAGGTGTGAGTACTAAGTACTCAGTGAGTAATAATTATATAAAAGCAGCTGAAAGAAGGAAATCCACAAAATACCACAGTATGAAGCTAACTACAGTCCGAATCTCCTACGAACTAGCATCAACAGTACAATACAGCTACCACAGAATAATTTAACAAATAAAGATGCAATGCAATGCACATAACCGCTACGACGTGTAGCCCGATCCATTTAACGTCGACGGCGCTCACTGGGGTGTGTACAAACTTCGGAGGGGCTCCTACAGCCCAAGCGCAATACTGCTGCAGCGTGCAGCCCGATCCTCATATCAACCGCTGCGGCGTGCAGCCCGATCCTCATATAAACCGCTGCGGCGTGCAGCCCGATCCATCCTCAGTCCACATAAATCAGATAAGTCACAAAAACAGTTCATTTTTCTTAATTCCAGTTCCCAGTTCATAATTTGTGAAAAGTACTTTAACTTTTATTTAATTTGCAAAAACCGGTGAATTAACATTTCAATAGTGTGATTTCAAATTCCAGGACCGAGATCAATGATTAAGCAAGTATAGCTATCACATAAATACTATCCCCTAGGGATACTACAGGTCGGCACAAGGCCCCAAACAAGGCTTACAGCCCATAAATATGTCAAACACAGCATATTTCCATCACTAATAGCATATTTTCCATATCCGGGATGAACCAAGTCTCAATCCCCAGTCACAATCAGTCCCGCGCCTGCCACGGGGTGCGAGCCACGCCCTACTAGCGTCACAATGTGCTAAGCCGGGATTTCGAACCCTCAGGCTACCATATACACAAACTACTCACCTCTAGCCGGCCGTAGACTCGTCCGCGATACCTTTTTCCCTTCAAATTTGTCGCCTCATGCGTAGAATCTAGTCAAACACAACAATTATATCAAATACGGGTCAAAGAAACATAACCCAATTCAATTTATACAAAATACGCAATAATACACCAAGTTGGTAAAACCCGGACCCCGGGCCCGCTTCTTGAAAAATCCCGAAATTCATACCAACAGATTCCTCGTCTCGCCACGAGTCCGTGCATATAAAATTTATCGAAATCGGAGTTCGAATGTCCTTTCAAAACCCAAAACTTCGTTTTCATGATTTAGGCCCTAGTTCTTCACAAATTCTACCAATTTCAGGAATTTTGGTATTTATTACAGCATAAAATCATGTTTTTGAGTCAAAAAACTTACCTCCAGCGATCACCCATTGATTTCTCTCTTAAAAATCACCTCAGAAGCTTCTTCCCGTTCCAAAATTGGAAGAAAACTCGACCTACTCGTTCTAGGTATACTGTTCACGCGTTTAACTGCTCCCAATGGATTCCTTGTGAAATTCTAATGAATTTAGGCTTTTGAATCACTCAATTTGACCTTATAATGAAGGATATATGTAGGTTTTAAGATTTGTAAATAGTGCAGGTTTTTAATACGCCGTCAGGGGCAGTTTCGTCATTAACCTAAAAATCTGGGCAACCTTAGTAAAATAGCCATAAAATCCTCATACGATGTCCAAATTCGATGATTCTTTTTGCTACGCGTCCGTAATTACGATACGGATCTAATCCTTCATTCAAAATAGTAATCGGAGCTCATTTGTGCAATATAATATCATTTATGCTTGAAAAAACGATGTCGAAGCATAAGAAAAACGAGCATAACGCAACCCAAACCTATCTGAAACTCATCCGAGCTCCTCGGGACAGTATACGAACATACTAATATTCCACATATGATCATGTAAACTTAGTTTCACTCTCAAAACGCCAAAACTAATATCAAAACACCAAATTTACATCGGATTCAAGCCTAAGTTCTTCCAATACTTCTGAAACTTGCATTTGATCTAAAACTCGACCTAAACACCTCTGAATGATCTAAAATTTTGTACGCATATCCCAAATCATCTAACGGAGCTACTGCAACTATCAGAATTCTATTCCGACTACCGGATCAAAATCTCACTTACCGTTCGGATTTCATCAAAATTCGACCTTAGCCAATTCAAGCCTAAAACTTCACCGGTCCTCCGAATTCGATTCCGATTGCTCTCCTAAGCCATAAATAATCCTCCAAAACTAGTCGAATCATCAGAATTCAATTCCGAGCTGCCAAAGTCATCGGTCAACATTCGGTTGACTTTTCCAACCTATTCTTCTCAAAAAGGGATTTATGGCCTTATTTCTATCTAAATTCCCTCCGATTTGCTTCTATATTTCCAAACACATATAAGTTAGCATATTGAAGTATTAAATGGAGAAAATGGGGCGATAACTCCCGTAACGACGGGCTGGGTCGTTACATTCTCCCCAACTTAAACAAACGCTCGTCCTCGAGCGTACCTAGAGTTGTACTAAAAGCAACCCAATACCTGACTGACCTTACCAAGCATATATGCGGGGTGGTACCACATCACCCTATCCATCATAAGTCTGATAACACAATATAGCTGAACTTTCACAGTCCATATGAAACATAGACCACATTGCACCTCCGAAATCATATGCCAAATCCGAATCCCACGTCTATATTCAGAATACACTCGAACCAACTGTAATAGCCCATACTTGCCACTCCGGGTGAAATCTTATGGTTTACCAAACAACTCAATCACTCGAGATGATGCCCTCTAATCACAACAATTTCCCACGATAACCAAATATTACCGAAAAACATTTCTCGTTAGCTAAAGTCTTATTCCAACACCTTCATGTAAGTTGCGTTTGATCTAAAACTCGACCTAAACACCTCTGAATGATCTAAAATTTTGTACGCATATCCCAAATCATCTAACGGAGCTACTGCAACTATCAGAATTCTATTCCGACTACCGGATCAAAATCTCACTTACCGTTCGGATTTCATCAAAATTCGACCTTAGCCAATTCAAGCCTAAAACTTCACCGGTCCTCCGAATTCGATTCCGATTGCTCTCCTAAGCCATAAATAATCCTCCAAAACTAGTCGAATCATCAGAATTCAATTCCGAGCTGCCAAAGTCATCGGTCAACATTCGGTTGACTTTTCCAACCTATTCTTCTCAAAAAGGGATTTATGGCCTTATTTCTATCTAAATTCCCTCCGATTTGCTTCTATATTTCCAAACACATATAAGTTAGCATATTGAAGTATTAAATTGAGAAAATGGGGCGATAACTCCCGTAACGACGGGCTGGGTCGTTACAGCATCCAATGTAGTATCCAATGTAGCATCCAATGTACAAACTATTCATAACACTCCCCATTGGATATCCATGTAAGATAATGTGCCTCATTAAGAACTTACAAAAAAAATATTGGGATGTACATAGTTATTTATAATATATATTGTTTGATGCCTCATTAAAAATCTTACTAAGGAAAATACAGTGGGACAAAACCTTCGTTAAGGAAAAGAGTGCAGCATGTACTTACTCCCCCTGATGAAAATTCACTTAATGTCTTGAAGACGATGCATTCCAATCTTATATATCAGCTTTTCAAATACTGAGGTTGGTAATGCCTTAGTGAACAGATTAGCCAAATTATCACTTGAACGAACTTGTTGTACATCTATTTCACCACTCTTCCGAAGATCATGAGTGAAAAAGAATTTCGGTGAAATATATTTTGTTCGATCTCCTTTGATATATCCCCCTTTCAATTGAGCTATGCATGCAGCATTGTCTTCATACAATATTGTTGGAATATTCTCTTTCGAAGAAAGACAACATGTTTGCTGAATGTGTTGAGTTATAGATCTTAACCAAATGCATTCTCGACTTGCTTCGTGAATGGCTATTATCTCTTCATGATTTGAAGAAGTAGCAACCATAGTTTGTTTTGTCGAATGCCATGATATGGCTGTACCTCTACTTGTAAATAAATAGCCTGTCTGAGATCGACCTTTGTGTGGATCAGACAAATATCCTGCATCTGCATAACCAAACAATGATGGCTTGAATTCATTTGAATAAAATAAACCCATATCAATGGTCCCTTGGAGGTATCTGAATATATATATTTAATACCATTCCAGTGTCTTTGTGTTGGTGAAGTACTAAATCTTGCCCATAAGCTTACTAAGAAAGCTATATCTGGTCGGGAATTATTGGCAAGATACATTAATGCCCCAATTGTACTAAGATATGGTACTTCGACACCAAGAAGCTCTTCATCATTTTCATGAGGTCGGAATGGATCTTTCTTTATATCAAGTGATCTCACAACCATCAGGGTACTCAATGGATGTGCTTTATCCATATAAAATCGCTTTAAAATCACTTCGGTGTATGTTAATTGATGGACAAATATTCCATCTTTCGTATACTCAATTTGTAGACCAAGACAAAATTTTATCTTTCCAAGATCTTTCTTTTTAAGTTCTTTCTTCAAACAGTTTACTATTTTGGATGCTCCCCAGGAGTTCCAATGATATTTAAATCATCAACATATACGGCGATTGTAACAAATTCAGTTCTAGGCCTTTTTATAAAGGCACAAGGACAAATTGGATCATTCTTGTACCCTTCTTTTAACAGGTATTCACTCAGGCGATTGTACCACATACGACCTGATTGTTTCAATGTGTACAAAGATTTCTGAAGCTTTATTGAAAAGGTTTCTCGAAAACTTTTATATGCTTCTGGCACTTTAAATCCCTCAGGTACTTTCATAAAAATTTTGTTGTCTAATGATCCATACAAATGGGCTGTAACAACATCCATTAGATGCGTATCAAGTTTTTCTTGCAATGCCATATTTATGAGATACCTGAAGGTGATAGCATCCACTACAGGAGAATATATCTCCATATAATAAGTTTTTCTTGCAATGCCATATTTATTTCGACTCCATCTTTTCCCGGTTGAGATGTAACTTACTGACATCTCTTCATTTTCATTATTTTCAGGTACCTGGATCTCCCCCAAGGCCTTATCATTTGTTACGTCTTGGGGCTCTTCTTGAGCCACTACCTCTGTGTTATGTTTACTTTGATCACTTGCTCCTTTTCATCTTCGAGGATTTTTGTTTTTAGAACCGATTGGTCTACCACGTTATAAGCAAGGCTTAGGCTCATTTGCTTTAATTAATTATCCTGCCGGGATATCAACTCCAATTGGAGCATTAGCAGCTGGAATATGTGACTTAGTCACCCTTGGTAGGTTAGTGAATGCATCTGGCAATTTATTTGGAATATTTTGCAAATGAATAATCTTTTGAACCTCTTGTTCACATTGATTTGTTCGAGGATCTAAATGAGACAACGATAATGCATTCCAATGCATCTTTATTTTTAGCTTCTTACTTTCTCCCCCTAATGTTGGATATACTAATTCATCAAAATGGCAATCAGAAAATCTTGCCGTAAATAAATCTCCAGTCATTCGCTCTAGATATTTTATAATAGAAGGAGATGCATATCCAACATATATCCCCAACCTTTTTTGGGGACCCATCTTTGTGCGTTGTGGTGGAGCAATTGGAACATATATCGCACAACCAAAGATCCTAAGATGGGAAATATTTGGCTCCTGACCAAAAGCCAATTGCAATTGGGAGACTTTATGAGAACTTGTGGGCCTTATCCGCACAAGTGTTGCTGCGTGCAAAATAGCATGACCCCATACTGAAATGGGAAGTTTTGTTCTCATAAGCATTGGTCTAGCAATTAATTGAAGGCGGTTGATCAATGATTCTGCTAGACCATTTTGTGTATGAACATGAGCAACCGGATGCTCAATTGTTATCCCAGTTGAAATACAATAATCATCAAAGGCTTAGGATGTAAAATTACCAGCATTATCATGACGAATTATCTTAATTGCATAATCTGGAAATTGTGCTCTTAGCTTTATTATTTGAGCCAACAATCTCGCAAATGCCATATTGCGAGTTGATAGTAAACACACATGTGACCATCTTGTAGATGCATCTACCAAAGCCATATAATATTTGAATGGTCCACATGGAGGGTTAATGGGCCCACATATATCACCCCGTATACGTTCCAGAAATGCATGGGATTCCATCTTAACTTTAATAGTTGATGGTCTAATAATTAATTTTCCTTGAGAACATGCAACACAAGAGAATCATTTAAATTGAAGAATCTTCTGATTCTTCATTGCATGTCCATGGGAATTCTCAATTATTTTACGCATCATATTAGAACCAGGATGGCCCAACCGGTCATGCCAAATAATAAAATTATCTTGATTAGTAAACTTATCTTTTGCTACGGCATGTGTTTCAATCCTGCTAATATTTGTATAGTACAAGCCGGAGGAAATAGCAGGTAACATTTCAAGCACATATTTCTTACCAGACATTATTGTAGTAATATAAAGATATTCAATCTTTTCATTATTTGTAGTCTCAATATGATAGCCATTTTGGCAAATATCTTTGAAACTTAATAAGTTTCTTTGAGATTTACTACAATATAGTGCTTCATCAATAGCCAAATTTGTTCCTCCTCGTAGTAATAAATTGGCTCTTCCAGAACCTTCAATTAATCTTATACTACCGGATATTGTATTAACATTCGCTTCTTTCATTACCAAATAAGATAAATATCTCTTATCTTTTAAAATAATGTATGTTGTAGCACTATCCAGAAGACATATATCATCTTTATTAATCTTGAGTCCGACTGAAGACTGGGGAATGTTCATATTCTTCATAAAAAAGGGACAAATAATACATTATAAGAAATACGAAAGACAAGCAAAAAAAAATATTAAGAAATACATTAGGAATGTAGAAACTAGCAACACATGATGCATTAGGAAAATACACTCAAGAAAAATAAACTAGTTGCAAACATAAAAAGTAACAACTTTTATAGCTGCATTCCCCCGTAAGATGATTAGTTCTTCAGTCAATATCCTCAAAGAAGTCTCCAACTTCTAAATGAGTAATATTTGTTAGACCTTCAAAATCATCATCTTTATATGCAAGATGTGCCGTAGAATCATATTTATTTGAGGGACCTGCTTCATCATTATTATTTTGAATGGTCAAGTGTGCTTCCACATTATTTTCCTTTTTCTTAAGAGAGGCTTGATAAATGTCACGACCCCAAATCCGGTCGTGATGGCGCCCAGCACATTGCTAAGCCAGCCTGACCAATCCATATCAACCACGGAGCTAGAAGCTCTCTTTAACCCATTTAAGCAATTTAATTCACGAAATGACAGTGATACATGTAACGAAAACGGGGAACCAAGTCCCATAATACATCAACTCCCATAGACCAAGGGTCAAGAGTCATGAGCCTCTAAAGAACATAAGTGTAATAAAGTTTATAACAACTCAGTGCGGAAAGGAAAGACAACAAGATAAAAAATGACAGCTAGAAGGGGAGTCAGGTCCTGCGAACGCTGCAGCTACCTCGACTATCCCGCACAATGCCTCCAACTAGCTACCGAATCAAGTCTGCTGAGAGGTACCTGGATCTGCACACAAGGTGCAGGGAGTAAAATGAGTACTCCAGACTCAGTGGTAATAAACAAGGGTAAGACAGCGCAGATAAGAAATCCGCAATAAAGAACTATGTAAAACTATAATCAGCTACCCTGTCATAGAGTCAATATTCACTGTACCTGTACCAACAAATACCAATAAATAGCATAACAGCTAGCAGATGTAGCTAAATGCAATGCAATGCATGATATGACCGCTACGGCGCGTAGCCCGACTCCAATTTTGGGTACCCGTGCTCACTGTGGGGGTTCAGACTCCAGAGGGGCTCCTACAGCCCAAGCACATCTCATAGAGATATTCTCGCGGCGTGCAGTCCGATCCAACATATATCCTGCTGCGGCGTGCAGCCCGATCCACTACTAGTCAGCTAATATGCAGATACAGCCTCGCAGGCTCAAAAGTAGTTTTTGAAAACTCTTTTTATCATTTTTCAGTTGGAAAACAATAATATCAAGTTCCAGAGATTGGAATTAGCATAATAACAGAAATAGCTGCGGACTAGTAGTAAACTAGCATGTCTATATGATAAGACAATGATAACGATCCTCGCGGGATCCAATAATTGGCTCACGGCCCACATGTATACTCAACCGCCCAAGAAGGGGGTTCCTCGGCTCAAGAGTGGCCATTATCACAATATATATATATATATGCAACCATCCGAGAAGGAGGTTCGACGGCTCTAGAATAGCCAACAATACAGTATCAACAGGTCGGACTAATATATATAGTCTCCAGTTCATGATCGACCCCGCACTCTCAAGAGTGTGCGTGTCTCGCCGCTATAGAGCGTCACAAAGTGGTATACCGGGGTTTCGAACCCGCTGGTCATCACCCACATCTATTACTCACCTCAATACGGCGCGACGACTACTTCGCAATGCCCTTGCCACGAGAATCAAGCTCCGCACGCGTAGAATCTGATCAAATACAATAGAAATACAACAAATTAGGCCAATGGGATGACACCCAATCAATACAACTCGATTTACATCAAAATTCCCAAAGTTGTCAAAACCCGACTTTCAGTACGCTTGTCGAAAAATTACAAAAGTTACATATTCGGAATCCTCATCTCGATACGAGTCTAAGCATATCAATTTTACCAAATTCGGACTCCATTTGCCCATTCAAAACCTTGATTTTCTAAAGTTCAAGCCTAGGGCTAAATCCTCCATAAATTACCCCAAATTCCTCCATTTTCATGATATAATTGCATAATATTACCAATACTAATCATAGTTTAAGTCCATAGTTGATTACCTGATGATTTCCTTTGAATTTCTCTTCAAAATCGCCCAAATCGCCTCTAAAGCCGAGACCCAAATGTGTGAAATGTTCTGAAATTTTTCTAACTTCTCATACACTTAACTTACAGCGATTTTCGCTTCTGCGGAAGAATTTCCGCTCCTCAGCGACATCGTTTCAGCGGAAGGATTTCCGCTTCTGCGTAACCAAGTGCTCCTGCGCCCCTCGTCCGCTTCGCGGACTCGCTCCTGCGCCCCCAATTCCGCAGGAGCGGAAACAACAGAAACAGAATCCCAACCTGCAATTTTTCCACAATTTCTCCCGTTTAGCCACCCGAAAACACCCCGAGGCCCCTGGGACCCCATCCAAACACACCAACACATCCTAACACCTTATTCAAACTTGCTCAAATCCTCAAAACACGTCTAACAACATCAAAACCCATAATTCGCATCGAATTCAAGCCTAAATTCCTTAAAACATTCCGATTTACACATTCAATCAAAAACCCGACTAAACGACGTCCGAATGACCTGAAATTTTGCAGGCACATCCAAAATCACCTAACGGAGCTACTGCAACTGTCGGAATTTCCATTCCGACTCCCGGATCAAAATCTCACCTACCGTTCGGATTTCGCCAAAATTCAACCTTAGCCAATTCAAGCCTATTTCTACACCGGGCCTCCAAATTCAATTCCGATCGCTCCCTAAGTCACAAATCACCTTCCGGAACTAACCGAATCATCAGAATCCGATTCCGAGCCCTCTAGCTAAATAGTCAACTCCGGGTTGACTTTCCTTATTCAAGTTTCCTTCACAAAGGCTATATGCCTCATTTCCAATCCCAATCACTCCTAACTCACCCGATAGACTCTAACACTGATATAAAATTATAAAACATGTATTTACAACATAACGGGGTGGTAATTCCCGTGATGACGGGCCGGGTCGTCACATTCTCCCCCTCTTAAGCAAACGCTCGTCCTCGAGCGGGTCAAGAAACATACCTGAAGTCTCAAACAAGTGAGGATATCTGCTCCGCATCTCCCGCTCGATCTCCCAAGTAGCCTCCTCCACGGGTCGACCTCTCCACTGAACCTTAACTGATGCAATCTCCTTAGACCTCAATTTTCTCACCTGCCGTCCCAAAATGGCAATAGGCTCCACATCATAGGATAGATCACCATCAAGCTGAATGGTGCTGAAATCCAATACATGAGACGGATTTCCAACGTACTTCCGGAGCATAGACACATGGAATATTGGATGAACGCTGGATAAGCTGGGCGGCAAGGCCAACTCATATGCCACCTCTCCAACTCTCCTAAGTATCTCAAAAGGACCAATGTATCTGGGACTCAACTTTCCTTTCTTCCCAAACCTCATGACACCCTTCATAGGTGAGATCTTCAACAATACTCTGTCACCAACCATGAAAGACAACTCTCGAACTCTACGGTCCGCATAACTCTTCTGAACGAGACTGTGCTGTACGAAGTCTCTCCTGGATCAACTTTGCTCTATCTAGAGCATCCCGGACTAACTCAGTCCCTATCAATCTAACCTCACCAGGCTCAAACCATCCCACGGGGGATCTACACCGCCTGCCATACAATGCCTCATACGGGGCCATCTGAATACTCGACTGATAACTGTTGTTGTAGGCAAACTCGGCAAGTGGTAGGAACTCATCCCACGAACCACCAAAATCAATCACACAAGCTCGCAACATATCCTCCAAGATCCGAATAGTACGCTCAGACTGTCCGTCTGTCTGGGGGTGAAATTCTGTACTCAACTCAACCCGCGTACCCATCTCTCGCTGAAATGCTCTCCAAAACCGAGAAGTGAACCGAGTACCCCTGTCGGATATGATAGACACTGGGACTCCATGCAGCCGAACAATCTCTCGAATAAAGATCGACGCCAACCGCTCAGGTGAGTAGGTAGTACTAACCGGAATGAAGTGAGTCGACTTGGTCGATCTATCCACAATCACCCATACGAATCAAACTTCCTCACCGTCCGAGGGAGTCCGAGTAACAAAGTCCATGGTGATCCTCTCCCATTTCCACTCGGGAATATCAATGCGCTTGAAATACACCACCGGGCCTCCGATGCTCGTACTTAACCTGCTGACAGTTGAGGCACCGTGCTACATATCCGACAATGTCCATTTTCATCTTTCTCCACCAATAGTGTTGTTTCAAATCTTGATACATCTTAGCGGCTCCTGGATGGATAGAATACCGCGAGCTATGGGCCTCCTCCAGAATCAACTCACGAAGGCCATCAACATTGGGCACACATATCCGGCCTTGCATCCTCAATACACCGTCACTATCAATGGTGACGTCTCTAGCATCATCATGCTGAACTCTGTCCCTAAGGACGACCAAATGTGGATCATCATACTGGCGCTCACGAATACGATCATATAGAGATGACCGAGATACAACACAAGCCAATACCTGCTGGGCTCCGAAATATCTAACCTCACTAGCCGATTGGCTAGCACCTGAACATCATAAGCAAATGGCCTCTCCTCAGCTGGAATATATGCCAAGCTCCCCATACTGACCGCCTTCCGGCTCAAAGCATCGGCCACCACATTGGCCTTCCCCGGATGATATAATATAGTAATGTCATAATCCTTCGGCAACTCTAGCCATCTCCGCTGTCTCAAATTAAGGTCTTTCTGTTTGAACAAGTGCTGGAGACTACGATGGTCGGTATACACCTCGCAAGACACACCGTACAAATAGTGCCTCCAAATCTTCAATGCATAAACAATGGCGGCTAGCTCCAAGTCATGAACAGGATAGTTCTTCTCATGTGGCTTCAACTGCCGAGAAGCATAAGCAATCACCTTACCTTCCTGCATCAACACACAACCTATCCCCACTCTCGAGGCATCACAATAAATAGTATATGAACATGTAGCTGATGGCAATACTAACACTAGAGCTGTGGTCAAAGCTGTCTTAAGCTTCTGAAAGCTCTCCTCGCACTCATCCGACCACACGAATGGTGCACCCTTCTGGGTCAATTTAGTCAATGAAGAAGCAATGGATGAAAATCCCCGAACAAACCGGCGATAATACCCCGCCAAGCCAAGAAAACTCCTGATCTCTGTAGCTGAGGACGGTCTAGGCCAACTCTGCACCGCCTCTATCTTTTTCCTGATCAACCTGAATACCATCACGAGACACCACATGTCGCAGAAATGCTACGGACTCCAGTCAAAACTCGCACTTGGAGAATTTAGCATATAGCTTCTCCTCCCTCAATTTCTGCAACACAATACTCAAATGCTGAGCATGCTCCTCCTGACTACGGGAGTAGACTAGAATGTCATCAATGAACACAATCACAAATGAATCCAAATAAGGCTTGAACACACTGTTCATCAGATGCATAAATGTTGCTGGGGCGTTGGTCAGCCCAAACGACATCACAAGAAACTCATAATGACCATATCGGGTCCTGAATGCGGTCTTCATAATATCCGAGTCCCTGATCTTCAGCTGATGATAGCCTGAACGAAGATCGATCTTAGAAAACACCCTCGCACCCTGTAACTGATCAAACAAATCATCTATGCGCGGTAGAGGGTACTTATTCTTCATTGTCACTTTGTTCAATTGCCTATAATCAATACACATTCGCATGGAACCATCTTTCTTTTTAACAAATAATACCGGTGCACCCACGGAGACACACTAGGGCGGATGAAACCCTTATCCAGAAGCTCTTGAAGCTGCTCTTTTCAGTTCTTTCAACTCAGCTGGTGCCATCCGATAAGGAGGAACGGATATGGGCTGAGTGCCCGGCACCAAGTCAATGCCAAAATCAATATCCCTGTCCGGCGGCATGCCCGGCAGGTCTGAGGGGAATACATCTGGGAAGCCCCTTACAACAGGTACAGAATCAATGCTAGGAGACTCAGCTCCACATCTCTCACAAAAGCTAAGTACGATAAACACCCTTTTTCAACCATCTTCTGAGCCTTTAAGAACGAAATAACACGGCTAGGGACGAAATCGGTCGAACCCCGCCACTCAATCCGAGAAATACCAGGAATGGCCAACGTAACTGTCTTAGCATGACAGTCCAATATAGCATGATACGGAGACAACCAGTCCATACCCAATATGACATCAAAGTCCACCATGCCCAACAATAGCAAATCTGCCTGGGTCTCCAGACCCCCAATAGATATAACACAGGATCTATAGACATGATCCACAACAATCGTATCACCCACGGGGGTGGATACATGAACAGGTAAGTCAAGACTACCACGAGTCGCACCCAAATGATGTGCAAAATAAGAGGACACGTAAGAATATGTGGACCCTGGATCAAATAGAACGAGGCATCTCTGTGACAGGACGGAAATGATACCTGTAATCACGGCGTCGGAGGCAACTGCATCACGCCTGTCCGGAAGTGCATAGAATCGCGCCGGGCCTCACCGGATCTCTCCTCGCCCCGGGCGACCACGAGAAGCCGACCTCCACCTCTACTGGGCCGAGATGGTGCTTGAAGAGGAGGGCGATCCCTCTGTCCGAGTCCCCGCCCCTACGTAGTCGAGGGCACTGTCTCCTCATGTGGCCAAACTCACCGCACTCATAACATGCACCTGGTGCTGGAGAAGTAGGTGTTGCACTCTGGGCTGGGAGGGCACTAAGTGATGACTGACCCTGCTGAAACCCCTGTCGACCACGACCATAAGAACCTCCGCTCTGCTCTGTGCGGCCTGAATGAGAAGGTCTAGATGAGCGACCTCTGCTCTGCTGGGAATGCCCTCTAGATGGAGCACCGCTGAAACTGCCAGAACCACGAGTCCTCTTGGCCTCCCGCTCCTCTCTCTCTCGGCGACGATCCGCCTCAATGGAGCGTGCCATATCAGCAACATGCTCAAACGATGATGACAGAACTCGCTCGCTGGTCATAAGAATACGGATAGAGTAGTTGAGGCCATCAATGAACCTCCTGATCCTCTCCCTATCGGTGGGGATCATCCATGTGGCATGCCTAGCCAACTGAGTGAATCTAAGCTCATACTGGGTCACAGACATGTCGCCCTGAATCAACCACTCGAACTGGCGACGTAGCTCCTCGCGATGAGACCTGAGGTACATATTTCTCTAGAAAGAGAGTAGAGAACTGCTGCCATGTGAGAGGTGCTGCTCTTGCAGGCCTACGCCTCTCAAACTCCTCCCACCAATCAAATGCGGGACCGGTGAACTGAAATGTAGTAAATGAAACTCCGCTGGACTCAAGAATACCAGCCGTGCGCGGCATCTTCGACAACTTATCCAAGAAACCCCGGGCATCCTCGCCCTCAACGCCACCGAAATGGGGTGGCCGAAGTCTACCAAATCTCTCAAGGCACGACGCTGCTCGTCATCGGGCATAACTTGAACCATATGCTCTGGAGCCGGAGCCGGTGCAGCTGGAGGAATAACCGGTGCAACCACCCGAGCGGGGACCGCCTCCGGTGTCCGAAGTCCCTGTACCAACCGGGTCCGGTGTGCGAGCTGCGGGGGTCCGATGACCACCCCTGGCTGAGATGTCGCTACGGTAGCGGTAGCCGAAACTACCGGAGCAGACCGGAACACGCCGATAATATTTGAGCAAGAGTCTCCACGAAGACCAAGAATAGCAATAGATATAGTCTGCCACCGAACTGGGGCTGGCTGGAGCATCGACCACCGGGGGCGCTCCGAACTGGTACAACGAGGCGGGTCGGTCGGCACCGCCTCGGCCGCCCTACCTCTACCTCTAGCACGACCGCGCCCACGGCCTCTAACAGGTGGCAATGGAGGTCGTCCACCTCGTCCTGATGCTCGCGTTCTCGCCATCCGCGAGAGAATAGAATATAGAAGTTCAGTTCTCAGAACAACAAGATCGCACGACAGAGTTCAAGAAAAGTGAAGTTTTCCTAAAGGTTCGCAGCCTCCCGAGGATAAGTACAGGCGTCCCCGTACCGATCCACAAGACTCTACTAACCGGCTCAAGACTCATGAGGCCTAGTAAACCTAGGCTCCGATACCAACTTGTCACGACCCCAAATCCGGTCGTGATGGCGCCCAGCACATTGCTAAGCCAGCCTGACCAATCCATATCAACCACGGAGCTAGAAGCTCTCTTTAACCCATTTAAGCAATTTAATTCACGAAATGACAGTGATACATGTAACGAAAACGGGGAACCAAGTCCCATAATACATCAACTCCCATAGACCAAGGGTCAAGAGTCATGAGCCTCTAAAGAACATAAGTGTAATAAAGTTTATAACAACTCAGTGCGGAAAGGAAAGACAACAAGATAAGAAATGACAGCTGGAAGGGGAGTCAGGTCCTGCGGACGCTGCAGCTACCTCGACTATCCCGCACAATGCCTCCAACTAGCTACCGAATCAAGTCTGCTGAGAGGTACCTGGATCTGCACACAAGGTGCAGGGAGTAAAATGAGTACTGCCAGACTCAGTGGTAATAAACAAGGGTAAGACAGCGCAGATAAGAAATCTGCAATAAAGCACTATGTAAAACTATAATCAGCTACCTTGTCATAGAGTCAATATTCACTGTACCTGTACCAACAAATACCAATAAATATCCTAACAGCTAGCAGATGTAGCTAAATGCAATGCAATGCATGATATGACCGCTACGGCGCGTAGCCCGACTCCAATTTTGGGTACCCGTGCTCACTGTGGGGGTTCAGACTCCGGAGGGGCTCCTACGGCCCAAGCACATCTCATAGAGATATTCCTGCGGCGTGCAATCCGATCCAACATATATCTCGCTGCGGCGCGCAGCCCGATCCACTACTAGTTAGCTAATATGCAGATACAGCCTCGCAGGCTCAAAAGTAGTTTTTGAAAACTCTTTTTATCATTTTTCGGTTGGAAAACAGTAATATCAAGTTCCAGAGATTGGAATTAGCATAATAACAGAAATAGTTGCGGACTAGTAGTAAACTAGCATGTCTATATGATAAGACAATGATAACGATCCTCGCGGGATCCAATAAGTGGCTCACGGCCCACATGTATACTCAACCGCCCAAGAAGGGGGTTCCTCGGCTCAAGAGTGGCCATTATCACAATATATATATATATATATGCAACCTCGCGGGATCCAATAACTGGCTCACGGCCCACAAGTATACTCAACCGCCCAAGAAGGGGGTTCAACGGCTCGAGAATAGCCAATAATACGGTATCAACAGGTCGGACTAATATATATAGTCTCCAGTTCATGATCGACCCCGCACTCTCAAGAGTGTGCGTGTCTCGCCGCTATACGGCGTCACAAAGTGGTATACCGGGGTTTCGAACCCGCTGGTCATCACCCACATCTATTACTCACCTCAATACGGCGCGACGACTACTCCGCGATGCCCTTGCCACGAGAATCAAGCTCCGCACGCGTAGAATCTGATCAAATACAGTAGAAACACAACAAATTAGGCCAATGGGACGACACCCAATCAATACAACTCGATTTACATCAAAATTCCCAAAGTTGTCAAAACCCGACTTTCGGTACGCTTGTCAAAAAATTACAAAAGTTACATATTCGGAATCCTCATCTCGATACGAGTCTAAGCATATCAATTTTACCAAATTCGGACTCCATTTGCCCATTCAAAACCTTGATTTTCTAAAGTTCAAGCCTAGGGCTAAATCCTCCATAAATTACCCCAAATTCCTCCATTTTCATGATATAATTGCATAATATTACCAATACTAATCATAGTTTAAGTCCATAGTTGATTACGTGATGATTTCCTTGAATTTCTCTTCAAAATCGCCCAAATCGCCTCTAAAGCCGAGACCCAAATGTGTGAAATGTTCTGAAATTTTTCTAACTTCGGATACACTTAACTCACAGCGATTTTCGCTTCTGCGGATAAAATTCCGCCCCTGCGGAACCGCTTCTGCGACCTTTTGGTCGCTTCTGCGAACCCAGGCCCTTTTGGCCATTTCCGCACCAGCGATCCAAGGACCGCCCCTGCGCATCCGCTTCTGCGGAAATTAGTCCGCTTCTGCGGTCCTTTCCGCCTCTGCGATCAAGTGTCCGCTTCTGCGGACTCGCCTATGCGGTCGCCCTTCCGCTTCTGCAGAATTCCCATCTCTTGGGAAATTTCGCTTCTGCGATCTACACTACGCTCCTGCGACGCCGCTTAAGCGGAATGATTTCTGCTTCTGCGTAACCAAGCGCTCCTGCGCCCCTCGTCCGCTTCTGCGGACTCGCTTCTGCGTCCACAATTCCGCAGGAGCGGAAACAACAGAAACAGAATCCCAACCAGCAATTCTTTCCACATTTTCTCCCGTTTAGCCACCCGAAAACACCCCGAGGCCCCCAGGACCCCATCCAAACACACCAACACATCCTAACACCTTATTCAAACTTGCTCAAATCCTCAAAACACGTCTAACAACATCAAAACCCATAATTCGCATCGAATTCAAGCCTAAATTCCTTAAAACATTCCGAATTACACATTCGATCAAAAACCCGACTAAACGACGTCCGAATGACCTGAAATTTTGCAGGCACATCCAAAATCACCTAACGGAGCTACTGCAACTGTCGGAATTCCATTCCGACCCCGGATCAAAATCTCACCTGCCGTTCGGATTTCGCCAAAATTCAACCTTAGCCAATTCAAGCCTATTTCTACACGGGCCTCCAAATTCAATTCCGATCGCTCCCCTAAGTCACAAATCACCTTCCGGAACTAACCGAATCATCAGAATCCAATTCCGAGCCCTCTAGCTAAATAGTCAACGCCGGGTTGACTTTCCTTATTCAAGTTTCCTTCACAAAGGCTATATGCCTCATTTCCAATCCCAATCACTCCTAACTCACCCGATAGACTCTAACACTGATATAAAATTATAAAACATGTATTTACAACATAACGGGGTGGTAATTCCCGTGACGACGGGCCGAGTCGTCACAATAAAGTTTGACAAAATGCTCTGGCGTACGACAAATGCGTGACCAATGACCTCTCATACAACATCAGTGACACATACTAGCTTTACCTTTTGAATGATTAATTTGAGAACCCTTATGGTTCTCCAATTTATTTCCACCATAATGACGATAATTATTTCGCCCCATGCCACGTCCACTTTTATGACCATGACTATGGTAATTATTTTATTTTCTTTCAAACTTATCATATGTTGCTACAACATTCACTCCCGGAAATGGAGCTGACCTAGTGGGGCGGGCTTAATAATTTTTCATTAACAGAGTATTATTCTGCTCAGCCACAAGTAGGCATGTGATTAACTCGGAATATTTCTTAAAACCTTTTTCACGGTATTGTTGTGTAGCACCACATTTGAAGTGTGAAAAGTAGAAAATATTTTTTCCAATAAGTCCTCATCTGTGATAGTGTCTCCACATTTAATAGAGAACTTACTTTAAATATAGCAGAATTATACTCACTTACGGTTTTAAAGTCTTGCAACCTTAAATGTATCCACTCATACCGAGCTTTCGATAATACCATAAGTTTTAGGTGGTCATATCAATCCTTCAAATTAATCCATAATTCAAGTGGATTTTACGGTTAAATATTCAGTTTTTAACCCTTCATGTAGATGATGACGAAGGAAAATCATGGCCTTCGCTTTATCCTGATTTGATGCTTCATTTCCTTGTACAATAGTATTTTCAAGACCTTTTGCATCAAGCTGAATTTCAGCATCAAGAACTCATGATAAATAGTTCCTTCCGGTGATGTCAAGTGCAACAAATTCAAGCTTTGATAAGTTTGACATAATGAAAATTATCATAAAAGATGAATAAGTTAGAGAAATAATTATAATAATAAACAATTAATGATAACAAAATAATTTAGATAAAGGAAATAAAAATAGAATTATATCATGTTAACAATCTACTATTTCATTTTATTTTTACCATAAAGTAGAAGCTACATACTGTTTCATTTCACTTTATATTATTGATATATATGTATTAATAGAATTGAACGTGACTAACATTATATATATATATATATGTTACAAGAATTGAACGTGACTAATATTATTTATGTCCAATAAATATAAAGTAATTAAACTATAAAATTATTACTTATCAGTTCATTTCTTATAGTTAGAATATTTAAACAAATGGAAATATAATTATTAGTTATGTGTATGAATTTAATCAGAAATTTAAATATCAAAGTAATGTTGACAACAAATAAGTGAACTACTAAAATAAATACTCTACTTTGAATGTGTTATTAGTTGTAGTGACTATATAATGTATACACTACATACATATGTGTCACACCTCCTTTTGGCGCGCCCCGCTACCCGGGGGTAGGAGCGCAAGGGAGTTTTTCCAATTTAAGTGACAATGTTCGAAACGGGATTATTCTATTTATTTCAGAGTCGCCACTTGGAATAAATTAAGGTGTCCCAAGTCACCGATTTATTTAAATCCCGAATCGAGGAAAATTACGACTTTTCAAATGAAGTCTGCGAACCAGAAATTCTAAGTAAGGAATTCTGTTGACCCGAGGGAAGGTGTTAGGCACCCCCGGATCCCGTGGTTCTAGCACGGTCGCTTCAATTATTATAAATGGCTAAAAATTCCTGATTTTATACATGCTTATAAATTATATGCTCTGATTAAACTTTAAATCGCTCTATTAATTTGAAACCATACCAAAAGAAAGACTAATTACAATATGGACTCGGACTTTGACAGATAGGTAAATAATAATAATAAAAAAAATATCCAGATTACTTTGAAACTATATCGATTAAAAAAAAAAGATTTCTAGACTAAACAAAAATTCAATTTATCTAAAGATGCATAGTTTTGTCGTTTCTAATTTAAACATATACAAAATGATATCTTATTCCATGACTTGTTGACTTAGGGTAAAATAAAAGCTCTTAACGGGATTGAATTTGGTTCAAATAAAAGCTCTTAACGAGACATGAGTATATACATCCTGATTTTAATACATCTTGAACTCTATTACCGAATTAGATCGAGAATTCGTTTGCGCGTGACTTGTAAAATTAGGACAATTGATACTAACTAACGAATTGCAAAGCTAACTCTAAGGTTTTATTTTTTGAAACCAACCACTGTTACTACAAACTTGTTCGAAAAGGGAATAAAATTTTGTCCTAACACTAAAGTTTTAACTACAAACCACTGTTACTACAAACTTGTAAAGCATACTTATTATGAAGCTAACTCAAACTCTATTTAAAATTTTAGTTACTACAAACTCGTGACAGTGATTCAAACATAATATCAAAAATTAAAAAAAATATTTACATTCTAACTAAGAGGTTGGCTCGATTTCACAACTCATGATTCAAATTGAAACATGCAGCGATTCTAGTTATACAAATATGCTTTACAAAACTAATGAACACACATGTAGAAGATCTAATTTAATTTTGAAGTTGACAGGTAGTGATCCAAAGCGTAAAACCAACAGGCATTCTCATTTCCAGCTTAATTTCAAGTCTACACCAATATATGAAATCGGAAGGTGTACCTGGAGATTGAATTACAACAAGAGGAAAGAGAGATGAGTTGGCAGCAACAGACAACAACTAACAGTACCAGCAACGACCAAGCAAAGTCAATACAATAACAGCATCAAACGAACAACAATGACACCCAGATTCCAAAAAAACAGCTTTGAAGAAACAAATGGCCCAGGATAACAGGAAGTTCCAGTGATGTTTAAAGCCAAACAGAGAGTACTTTCAGAGAATATCACTGTCTGTTTGTATTCACTGTTTTACAGAGAGTGTTCTGTGAAACAGTTGTTTACAATCAGAGATATCAGAACATAACCAAAGATACAAGAAGTTCCAGGAATGGTTTAAAGCCAAAACAGAGAGTTTTAAAGTGTGTGTGTATGTTCACTGTTGTTTACAATCAGAGAGACAATCAGAGAGTATTATCAAGAGTATATAGAGTATATCCCTCTCTGTTTTGTGTGAAAACAGTGTGCTCTCTGTTGTGTGTCCCCTTCTATCTGTGAGTCTATTGTGTTTTATAGCCTAGAGATCCAAGCAACAACCCCTTTTTTTTTAGTTCCAGATCTGTCCAGCACCTATTATTCCCCTTTTTCAACCTTTTTCAGCTGTATATTCCCTAACATGTGCATCATCTTAACTTCTAATCACTACCCCCATGTTATCTACTTTTCTCACCTTTTCAAAAATACTAAACCAAGCCAGCAAAGTCCTCTTTTTATTAAGCAATTTTAAACTAAGTGGTGTATTAATATTCAGCATTGGTAGCCCACTTAAGTTGAATAATTTTCAGGTTTCATTCCCCTAAGTTAAACTCCTAAAGCTACTGAAGCTATCAATCTATCCAAAACCTACCAGCTATAACCAAACTTAGTAGCTAACTAGATCAAAAGAATCAAACAAACAAAAGAATAGTTCAATTCAAACAAACATGAACCAATCAACAAAATCAAGCAAACAAAAGAATGGTTCAATTTAAACAAACATGAACCAATCTGCCCGGGATTCTCAAACAATAATTCCGTGAATTTAAACAACAACATTCGTTGAGTCGAATCACAATATGTGCGATTGACATTCAAACAAATGCAAACACGGTGAATTAGGGAATCTCGGCCAATGCCAGGGAATATCAAACCAATTGTTCGACGACGCTAATCGACGCGAACCCGTATTCAACAACATTGGTAATCAAATAGACAAAACAAAACTTTAGAATTGACAATTCACTAAACAGTGTTCTCGGCCAAAGAAGAGAAAAGAAAAAAACAAAAATGAAGCTAACTAATCGACGACGCTAATCGACGCGAACACGTATTTGACAACATTCGATTACACAATTACGATATGTGCAATCGATAACCGATAATCGACAAACAGTGACAATACACATTCTCGGACAGCATGTTATAATTTCAATATCAAACAACTTAACGATATTAACAACGAATCGAATTCGACTCACAATTACCCGTTAAACAGCGAAGAATAACAACTAACAAATCGACCAAATAAAAGGTCCCAAGAGATGAAGAAAAATAGAGAATTGATGAAATCACAAAAAAATCAATAACAAACAAAAAACCACTAAAGCGAATGAGTATAATTAAACAAAAATAGAGAAGAAACTCAAAGAAATACCTTGAAACAAAAGAAACGGAGACTCGGCCGACTTGGGTTTCGTTCGTTCGAGGTCGAAAGGACCTTAATTGAAATGTTTTCAAATGAAAACAATCCAATTAAGGTCTATTAGACCTCAATTCTCCTTTGAATTTAAACGAGAAATCCCTAATTCAAATCTAGGGTTCTTGAACCTTGGTTTTGGGGCTTGACGAGTTACGGCCGGATTCGAACGGAGCCAATGTTCGTTTGGCTATGAGGGCGGTCAAGGGGTGACAGAGGGTGAATTTGGACTTGATTGGAGTAGGTTCACACAACGCTCGAATCTTCAAATGGATATTCGAGGCGGCCTAGGGTGATTCGAGGTTAACGGAGTGTGGATTCGGAGAGAGGGAGTTAGGGCGGTTCAAATGGTGTTAGTTTTGGTGGCCGGCGACGCCGTGCCGCCGGGTTTTGGGCGTGGGGGTAGCCCGGCGGCGGCTAGGGTTCTTGGGGTGTTTGGGGTCTTCTCTCAGAGACGATGGGGAGGGGGAAAATGATAATGGGGCGGTTTTTTGGGTATTGGGGTATTTTGGTTGGATTAAATTAGTAGTTAAATTAGGACCGTTGGATCACAAGGATCCAACGGCTGTGATTAACCTTGGACCAAACGGGCGGGTAAGGGGATTAACGGGTTGGTTTTCTTTTGGGCTTGGGTTCCTTGGGCCTGGTATTGGCCGGCTTTGGACTAGCCCAGTCCATTTTCTCTTTTTTTTTCTTTCCAATTCTTTCTCTCTTTTCTCTTGCAAATTAATTCCTAATTTAAGAATCAAAATACTAGATTAAATTAAAAACCAAAAATTATCTTTACAAATACAAATTAATTCTTAATAATAACTATCGCACACACAATCAAAGCACCAAAAAAATAAAATCACACAATTGGACACTAAATGGCAAAAAATGCAAAAGATACATATTTTTGTTATTTTTTATTTTCGTAAAACAAATTTAATTACTCTTAATTGCAAACTTGAATTCCATATACAAATGCAGTATATTTTGTATATATATTTTTTTTATTTATTTAAACACGGATGCGCAAACGCAAACAATAAGAGAAAAGTAACACAAAATCCACAAAAATAGCAAACAACACAGAAGTGTTTTATTTTAAAATTTTTTTAAGAGTAAATCGTGTGAGGCAAAAATCACGTGCTCACAATACTGCCCCTCTTTGCGCGAAAACCATGAAGAGTTTTTCGTGCAAAGATAAATGAGCAAATACGAGCGATTTTTGACCGTTTGAATACTCCGTGGGAAGCATTTTGAAAAAGTTTGACCGAGCCTTTGCTTCGGAGGCCTCCTACATATCCTGGGCTAAACAGGAATCAGGTCGATGTAGTTCGGGAAGTTTTGGTAGCCGGGACTACCGTGGACTGACACTTTGCTGTTACTGTTGCTATCGTTGCTGCATGTTGCTGCTTACTGCTTACTGATCTCCTTATTACACCAAAAGAAATTAAAGTTGAACTAGCTATGCTATCAAACTATGAGTTACAAGATTCCTATCTATGATTCTCTTGAAAACTTGATCTTGAATCTTAGCTGATTTGCTGTAGACCTCGATCTGAATCTTGATGCTCCACAAGCTGTACGTGCTCGTTTATTTCTGTGACATTGAGTGAAACGGAGTCGGCGGAGCTTGTTACTTCAATCATCTTCTGAGCAATCGTGCCTTTGTTTACTCCAACATTTGAACTCTTTTCTTTTGGTTCTTTTCTTCTTTTCTTCACTCTGGATTGATGTTCCATTTGTAGGTTATCTCGATCCTTGCGTCCCGAGGTCAAACCTATTTAAGACAACAAAACAAACAAACGAACGAAATTTTTCTGCCCCAGTTTTGCTAGGAAAATTTCGTGAGTTAGTTGTGACACAGAAAGTGATTAAAAGACTTTTTTGGTATTGGGTAAGAAAGTCATGGTTTCACAAAGGTTCAAACGGCTTTCTGGCCGGGATTTTGTAGAAGAGTTTCACGGCTTTCTGGCCGGAATTCAAACAATATCTAACGATTTTGGCCGTCAGATCCTCGGTTTTTTGGCCGGGGTAAAAGTAAATGGCTCCGCAGTTTTCTGACTGGGAGATCCTCGGTTTTCTGACCGGGATAAAAGTTTCACGGCTTTCTGGCCGGAATTCAAACAATATCTAACGGTTTTTTGGCCGTCAGATCCTCGGTTTTTGGCCGGGGTAAAAATAAATGGCTCCGCAGTTTTCTGACTGGGAGATCCTCGGTTTTCTGATCGGGGATAAAAGTTTCACGGCTTTCTGGCCGGAATTCAAACAATATCTAACGGTTTTTGGCCGTCAGATCCTCGGTTTTTTGGTCGGGGTAAAAGTAAATGGCTCCGCAGTTTTTTGACTGGGGAGATCCTCGGTTTTCTGACCGGGGATAAAAGTTTCAACGGCTTTCTGGCCGGAATTCAAACAATATCTAACGGTTTTTTGGCCGTCAGATCCTCGGTTTTTTGGCCGGGGTAAAAGTAAATGGCTCCGCAGTTTTCTGACTGGGAGATCCTCGGTTTCTGACCGGGATAAAAGTTTCAACGGCTTTCTGGCCGGAATTCAAACAATTCTAACGGTTTTTGGCCGTCGGATCCTCGGTTTTTTGGCCGGGGTAAAAGTAAATGGCTCGCAAGTTTTCGATCGGGAGATCCTGGTTTTCGACCGGGAAGAAAAGTTTCACGGCTTTCAGCCGGAATTCAAACAATATCTAACGGTTTTGGCCGTCGGATCCTCGGTTTTTGGCGGGGTAAAAGTAAATAGCTCCGCAGTTTTACGGCGGGAGATCCTCGGTTTCTAACCGGGATAAAAGTTTCACGGCTTTACGGCCGGAATTCAAACAATATCTAACGGTTTTTAGCCGTCGGATCCTCGGTTTTTTGGCCGGGGTAAAAGTAAATAGCTCCGCGGTTTTCTAGTCGGGAGATCCTCGGTTTTACGACGGGATAGAAAAGTTTCACGGATTTCCTGGCCGAAAAGACCCTCGGTTTTTCGATCGGGGTCCAAACGGATATTGGACTGATATGATTTGATTTCTCTTTTTCGGAGTTTGATTTTCTTTTCTTTCATTCTTTTTTTTTTTGGCCTTCTTTTAGGCGTTCTTTTTAACCATCAACAAATGCATAGGATAAATCTCTAAAAGAAACTTACCTTTTTATGTGTTTTCCTTGTTCCGAAGCCATTTCAAAGCTTGCGTATTTCACTTATTTGAGTGTTACCTTCTTCTTGCACAATTAAACAGACCTGCTTTCAACAAAGAACATTTTATTAGTTGAAAAAGTGGTTGGCTTTGCGGCCTTGGTTATCTTCATTGCTTGATCGTTTCCCCATTTCCATTGAGAAGTTTGCTACCAATTGTCTTTGGGGTGACTTCCTTTCGAACCGACCGGGTTCATTCCCGGAATTCCATGGGGATTTTCCGTGTGGGTTCCATCCTTCTGCCTTATTCCGTCTCTTCTAAGACCTTAACCTTTGATTTCCATTTCCTTTCTAAACTCTTTTTCTTTGGAAACAATCGATCATTACGATCCAATCGTGGATTGTAACAATACACCACTGAGGCTGTTTTTTTTTTCTTTTCTTCTTTACCAGGCGGAGTCCTGTAAAACCGGTTCTGTCACCTTCCTTTGTAATAGTTTCAGAATTAAAATTAAACCGAAAGGGATTCAAAGAAGAAGAATGAATCAAAGAATGGAAAAACGTATCAAAGATAGAGGAGTCCCTTTCGGGGGAGAAAAGAAGGACTTATCTGAGGTATATGCTGACTTTAACCAACATGACATGCTCCTCGGACTGGATGCTTGATCGTCACAAAAACTCCCATTTTCTTATGAACCAAAACGGGTCTATATTTCCGAGCTAAGGAGCCGTGCCAGGACCTCTCGTGGTGAAACAAACTTTTCGGTTGATAGCGCCCTTTGCGGGTTTTCGCCAATCAACCTCTCTCATTTCTCTTCTTACCATCGCCAGATAGCACTCTTTGCGAGTTTTTACCAACAGGCTCTCTCATTTTGTATTCTTTACTTCCATCGTGTTATGGTGCCCGAAGGTTTTCACCAATAAGACTCTCTCATTTTATTTCTTTTCATTCCAGGAAATCTCGAATCGCAACAATGATGTTTTCACAATTTCCAATTGATCTTGAAGGACTTGTACTCGGTTCGGGTAACAAAAATTGTAAACAAAATTACAACTTCGGAACCATCTTGAAGGATCTTAAACCGAATCAACAATATCGTCTACCCCAGTTTAATCCCATTTTTGGGAAACTGGGATTTTTGGTTTGGTGTGACTGAACCTCAGGGAGAGGTTGCCTACGTATCCTTTCGGAATCAAGTCAGAACGTAGTTCAGGAACTTTGTTTTTGTTTTGTTTTGTTTTGTTTTTTTTTTTTTTTTTTTTTTTGGTTTGGTTTGGATTCCGAAGAGGGTAGCCAAAGAAAGGTAACCGGCTCAAAGGGTTTACAAAAAGGGTTGGTAGTGTTTGGGTAGCGGGAATAAAAGCCTTCAATCATTTCGACTTGTGAGGACCTCATTGAAGCAAGTTCAGGACATAATACCTTTTCACGGCATCTGCATTCACAGCCGTTTCAGGATCTTTTCCTTCCATGTCTCCCAAGTATAATGCTCCTCTTGCCAGTATCTTCCTGATGATGTATGGTCCTTTCCAATTAGGAGCGAATTTTCCTTTCGCTTCCTCATGATGTGGAAGAATGCGTCTTAAGACCAACTGACCTACTTCAAAATTTCTCGGTCGTACTTTCTTGTTGTAAGCACGAGCCATTCTTTGTTGGTACAGTTGTCCATGACAGACCGTAACCATTCGCTTTTCATCGATCAAAGTTAATTGTTCCAAACGAGTCTTAACCCACTCGCTATCTTCAATCTCTACTTCAACAATTGTACGAAGCGAAGGAATTTCTACCTCTGCCGGTATCACAGCCTCAGTTCCATAGACTAGCAGGTATGGAGTTGCTCCAACCGATGTGCGTACTGTAGTACGGTATCCCAGTAAAGCGAACGGTAATTGTTCATGCCATTGTCTAGAACTTTGGATTGTTTTTCTCAAAATCTTCTTAATGTTTTTGTTCGTTGCTTCCACGGCACCGTTGGCTTTGGGCCGATAAGGGGTGGAGTTCCTATGCATTATTTTGAATTGCTCGCATATTTCTTCCATCAAATGATTGTTCAAATTCGCAGCATTGTCTGTGATGATAGTTGCGGGTATACCAAAACGACAGATAAGATTTGAGTGTACAAAATCCACCACCGCTTTCTTGGTGACTGATTTGAGAGTGATGGCTTCAACCCATTTCGTGAAGTAATCGATAGCCACTAGTATGAATCGGTGTCCATTCGAGGCTTTCGGCTCAATCGGGCCGATGACATCCATTCCCCAAGCGACAAATGGCCACGGCGCTGACATAGGATGCAGCTCAGTTGGAGGTGCATGAATCAGATCTCCATGTACCTGACACTGATGGCATTTTCGGACAAAACCGAAACAATCTTTCTCCATGGTCATCCAATAATAACCTGCTCGAAGGATTTTCTTGGCTAAGACATAACCATTCATATGAGGCCCGCATACTCCTGCATGTACTTCGTGCATGATTCTTCTTGCTTCTTCGGCATCAACACACCTTAAAAGGTTAAGATCCGGGGTTCTTTTGTACATGACCTCGCCGCTCAAAAAGAAACCACCTGCATGTCTCCTAATGGTCCTCTTTTGATCTCCAGTAGCATGTTCTGGGTATTCTTGCGTTTTCAGAAATCTCCCGATATCGTAATACCATGGCTTGACGCTCGGTCCTTCTTCGATTGCATTGCAATAACCGTGGCTTTCCCTGATTTGAATTTCCAAGGGATTGACATGGGCGTTGCCCGGATAAGGTAGCATTGAAGCTAAAGTGGCCAGTGCGTCGGCTAGTTCATTGTGACATCGTGGGATATACCTGAACTCTATCGATGCAAATCGCTTGCCAAGAATATTCACGTGTTGTCGGTAAGGGAGGAGTTTAACATCCCGAGTTTCCCATTCACCTTGAGATTGTTTGATAATTAGATCTGAATCTCCCATGATCAACAAATCTTCGACGCCCTGATCAATTGCCATGTTTATACACATGATACAAGCTTCATACTCAGCCGTATTATTTGTGCAAAAGAAACAGAGCCTAGCCGTAGCTGGGTAATGCTGACCGGCAGGAGAGATCAAGATTGTCCCAATCCCTACACCTTTAGCATTTACCGCCCCATCAAAAACATTTTCCAAGCATGACTGTCTTCCGAAACAACTTCTGTCGTATTTACCTCTTCATCGGGAAAGTAGGTATTCAATGGTTGATACTCTTCGTCGATCGGGTTCTCGGCCAAATGGTCTGCCAATGCTTGGGCCTTCATTGCCGTGCGAGTGACGTAGACTATGTCAAACTCGGTGTGCAGGATTTGCCACTTTGCCAATCTTCCGGTGGGCATCGGTTTCTGGAATATATACTTCAAAGGATCCAACCGAGTAATGAGGTGAGTCGTATGGGCTTGGAGGTAGTGTCTCAATTTCTGAGCGACCCAAGTTAAAGCACAACACGTTCTTTCCAGCAAAGTGTACTTGACCTCATAACTAGTGAATTTCTTGCTCGGGTAGTAAATCGCTTGCTCTTTCTTCTCTGCCGCATCACGTTGTCCGAGAACACAACCAAAAGAGTTTTCCAAGACTGTTAAATACAAGAAAAGAGGTCTCCTGGCTCTGGCGGGACTAAGACTGGAGGGTTTGACAAATATTCTTTGATCTTGTCAAAGGCCTCTTGGCATTCGGTTGTCCATTTGATTGCAGCGTCTTTCTTCAACAACTTGAATATGGGTTCACATGTGGAAGTCAAGTGAGCGATGAACCTACTGATGTAGTTCAGTCGGCCTAGAAGACTCATTACATCTTTCTTTGTTCTGGGGGGAGGTAAATCCCGGTTGGATTTTATCTTTGTGGGATCTAATTCAATACCTCTTCTACTGACTATGAAACCCAAAAGTTTACCTGACGGGACTCCAAAAGCGCATTTGGCCGGATTCGGTTTCAAATCGTACTTCCGCAACCTCTCAAAGAATTTCCTCAAGTCTCGCACATGATCGCCTTGAGTTCTGGATTTGATGATCACATCGTCTACGTACACCTCTATTTCCTGATGCATCATGTCATGGAAAATGGCAATCATAGCTCTCATGTACGTCGCTCCTGCATTTTTCAAGCCGAACGGCATGACTCTGTAACAGTAAGTCCCCCAAGGTGTGGTAAAAGCAATCTTCTCGGCGTCCTCTTCATCCATCAACACTTGATGATATCCCGCATAACAATCCACAAACGACTGTATCTCATGTTTGGCACAGTTATCAACAAGGATGTGGATGTTCGGTAAAGGAAAGTTATCTTTAGGACTCGCTTTATTCAAATCTCGGTAGTCAACACATACTCGAGTTTTTCCGTCTTTCTTTGGCACGAGCACAACATTAGCCAACCACGTGGTGTATTGTACCACTCGGATTACCCCGTTTTCAACTGCTTAGTGATTTCTTCTTTGATTTTATCACTGATGTCAGTCTTGAACTTTCTTTGCTTCTGTTGCACTGGGCGACAGTCGGGGTAGATTGGTAATTTGTGCACCACTAGATCAGCTCCTAATCCTGGCATATCATCGTAAGACCAAGCAAACACGTCTTTAAATTCAAACAAAAGTTGGATTATTGCATCTCGTGTTTTCTCATCTGTGTGGATGCTTATCTTGGTCTCTCGGACCTCTTCATCGGTTCCCAAATTAACCGGTTCGGTGTCATTCAAGTTTGGCTTAGGTTTATTCTCGAAATGTTCCAATTCTCGATTTATTTCCCTAAAAGCCTCGTCTTCATCGTATTCCGGTTCTTGGTTCATTATTTCCAGATTAGGTGGCGTGTTCGGATTTGAGCATGAGTTCCGCAAGCATGTCATGTTATTTAAAGCCGCATTATTAGGACTGAAAAGGAAGAATAGATAACAAAATTAGAAAGAGTGCAAAAGTAAGGAAATATTTATTTTATTTTCTTGGAATTTTTTGAAAACAAACAAATTACATTGGGGAAACAAAAAATACAAGAAAACAAAGAAAAACATCCAAGCTACATCCTGAAGTAACTTGTGATGAAGGAAAAACGACAGGACAAATCTACCAGAACTCCCGCCTGATTGGGAAGGGTGTGGCTTTCCAATTTTGCAATTTAGCTTCAGGGCCCACGTACAGCACCTCGGCGGTGCTTGTTCCTTCTCCCGATTGGACCATATTAACATCATAGAGCATTTGCCTCATGGCCCCACATATGTCTTCAATTTCCTCCGCTGTAAAGACCTCGTCTTCTTCTTCTTCATTGTACCTTGGTCGGACAAAAGTTTGGTACAGATGCGGCAATGGTTGCGGCAGAACCCATCCTTTCTCCTTTCTCTTTTTGGCCCATCTTTCATCTTCAGGGGTTGGGCGAAAGCCCACTCCGAAAAACTTTTCAGCTACAGGTAAAGTTATCAGCTTTGGCACTCCTTGTAGGGACTTTCCCAAACCTTTTCCTGGCTGGAAGCCATGTTTAATCATTTCTTTTGCCACCATGATGGAGGCATTAGACAAAAACGGTTGGGGGAGAGGGTTCCCTTCTTCGTGTTGATCTGCCAACACAATCTCGAAAGCTTGATAGACAATGTTTTCGCTTCCCGCCTCCGCTTCCAAGCAAGGGATGGATGGATCTCAATAAATTGATTGGTCATCTTCCCCGTGGACCACGATCTCTTGTCCCTTGTGCTCAAATTTCAACATCTGATGGAGGGTAGAGGGCACAGCTCCGGCCGCATGAATCCATGGTCTCCCTAGAAGAAAATTGTAAGAAGTGTCCATATCCAAAACTTGGAATGTCACTTCGAAGTCCACCGGGCCGATGGTCATAATCACATCAATCTCTCCGACGGTATCTCTTTTCACACCGTCAAAAGCTCGCACACATATGTTGTTAGGCCGAATCCTTTCGGCTCCGATTCCTATGCGGCCTAAAGTGGAAAGTGGGCATATGTCTACCCCCGAACCCCCGTCAACCATGACCCTCTTCATATAGTAGCCTTCGCTTTTGACAGTCAAATGCAAAGCTTTGTTGTGGGCGGCACCCTCCAAAGGCAAATCAGCTTTACTGAAGGAAATCTGATTGATCGCGAAGAATCTTTCTGTCATCCTTTCAAGTTGTTCGGATGAAGTCTCAATAGGCACGTATGCCTCATTCAAAGCTTTTAGCAAGACCTTTTGATGTTCAGTAGACTTCATTAGAAGGGACAACATCGACACCTGCTCTGGGCATTTACGCAGTTGGTCTATCACCTCATAATCAGGCATTTGCATCTTTTGAAAAAGACCTCTGCCTCTTCAGCACTTACAGGTTTCTTCGACGGGAAACGCCTTTGTATGGCGTTATTTACCTCCTGTGTGTTTAAGTACTTCTGTCCTAAGACACTCTCAGATGAATTTCCCACGATCTCTTTCCCTTTGCGCATAACAAGTGTTCGTTGGTAGCTCCAGGGTACTGCGGATGGATCTGTCATTGGTTTTTGTTGCACGCGTGCAATAACCACAGGTTCATCCGGTTTTCGGGCCACATAAGTTCCCTTTGGTACATACATTGATGTTTCTCTCTTTAAATGGAACTTCTTGGGGGCACCGATGGACAATGGTTTTTCCATTTTACCTCGTGGGAGGTAAAGGACTCCGCCCTTCTGAGACGATGCTTTCAATTCAATCGTCTTTTCGGATTCGGTTTCAAGAGCTTCAACCTTTTTCCCCATTTTCTCTTGTTTCGGGGTAGCCTCAGGACGCTTCTCTATGTTGGCGATGGCGATTATCGCTTTCAAAGCTGGGTCAAATTCTTTGTCGTCACAAATCATCCCAATCACCGGTCCGTTGTTGTGGGTTGGTAATGGGTTGTTTGTCACATTTGGGATGTCTTCATCTGCGAAGATGATCCTCCCTTGATTGATCAATTCTTGCATTGCCTTCTTTAACGTCCAACAATTGTCAGTACTGTGTCCTTCAACACCTGAATGATATGCACAGTATATCCCCCTCTGGTAGGCAGGAGAGTCTGGATTCTGCCTGTTCTGCGGAACAGGCTGCAATAGGTTTTCTTGCCCGAGTTTTGGGAAAAGAGTGGAATACGGCTCCCCAATCGGTGTAAAGCTCGTTTTGGGTTGCTCAAGGTGGCGAGCGTTATTTGGCCGTGGATTATACTGGTTTGGGTAAGGAGGTTGGTTTCTCTGGAATGGAGGTGGATTCCTGTTGGCTGGTGGCTGTGGCCGTGCCCGAGGTTGAATGTTCATGACTGCATAGGGTGGAGGCGGAGGAGCATAAGCCATGCCGTGATGTGGATAATAATGTTGGGGGCCCTGTCGGAGAATACCTGCCTTGAGGTTCGATATCTCCTGTCTTCTACCGCCGCCATAGCAGATTCTTCTTTCTTCTTGCTTCGGGGCATCCCTCCAGACCCGCCTTGAATGGCTTGGGAAGTTGCCCGAATGGCCGCTTGGCTCAAAATTCGCCCTGTTTTCAAGCCATTTTCTACCATTTCTCCGATTTTGATAGCTTCGGCGAAAGGTTTTCCCATTGCCGACATCATATTTTGAAAGTAATCGGGCTCTTGAGCTTGGAGAAAAGTCGTGACCATTTCAATTTCGTCCATGGGGGGTTTCACCCTGGACGCTTGCTCTCGCCACTTGATGGCATATTCTCTGAAGCTTTCCGAGGGCTTCTTTTTTAAGTTCGATAGAGAATTCCTGTCCGGCGCAATATCGATGTTGTATTGGAATTGTTTTACAAAATCTCTGGCCAGATCATCCCAGATGTGCCATCGAGATATGTCTTGATCCATATACCATTCGGACGCTATTCCGACCAAACTTTCTCCGAAGTATGCCATCAACAATTCTTCTCTGCCGCCGGCACCCCTCAATTGATTGCAATATTTCTTCAAATGAGCAATGGGGTCGCCATGTCCATCGTACTTTTCGAACTTTGGTGTCTTAAAACCTGATGGCAAATGGACGTGCGGGAACATGCACAGATCGGCGTAAGATACACTCTTCTGTCCACTCGGACCTTGCATGTTCTTAAAGCTTTGTTCCAAACTCCTCATTCTTTTTGCCATCTCCTCCTGCTCGGGGGTCTTTGGATTTTGGCTCGGTAGGAACTCATATCGAGGTGGCTGAGAATATGTATTGGCTGCAACCTGGGTATGGTCCCGTGTGAGCGGTGGTGCTGGGAATGTAAATGATGAGGAGTCGAAGAAAGGAGCATGTGCGGTGGGGTGCGTTGTGATTGGAACTGGCAATTCAACGGACGTTCTTGCAGATGTATCATGTGGTGCTACCCGAGGATGGGATGTGGAGGGTGATTCGGAGAGGTTTGTAGCATTGGAATACCCGAACAGAGTAGGCGGGTAATTGATGGGGGTATTTGAAATACCGCTTGACCTGAGAAGAATTTCAGGGAACCCAGGGACCAGACTCGGGGGCTCTTTTCCGTTGTTCCAATCGTCCAACATCTCGAGCATGCGGCAACGCAGCATTCTATTCTCTTCCAAAGTTGCCGACTCAGTAGCCGGGATGGTTGCCAATGAGCTTTCCTCTGAAACGGGGATGGTTGCTAAAGGCATTTCCGAAGACATGTCGGCACCCTTTTTTGATCTAGTGAAATAGGAATGAGTACTCTCAGGCTGCCGAACTTTCCCTTTGGACCTTGTGAAGTACAAATGTGGTGCCAGATTACCGCAAAGTCAACCACTTTTACTAAAACCTGGAGTTTGGCAAACAAACGGTTAGTCTGAAACAACATAACAGATAAGTAATCTCACGTTGGGTGTGATGCACTTATACAGGTGATAATGTTGCTACATGTATTTGTTTGTGATGCGTCATTCCGGTTTGTATTTTCTTCGCTTTCATCCTTCATCGATCTTCTTTTTCTCTTAGCTTCTTCCCCCCCCCCCCCCCCTTTTTTTTTTATTTTTTTTTATTTTTATTTATTTATTTATTAGTGATGGTCGAATCTTATGTGGATTGCCTACGTATCATGTCCCCGCATGAATCAGACCGGGCGTAGTTCGGAAACAATAGACATAAGATGAAGTGTTCATGAATTTTATTTCAACAAACTTAAAACTTGAAACACTTGCAAAATACAACAATGGAGAAAAACTTGTAAAAGGACAAACAGACTCTAAAACAAAAGACTCTCCTAAGCATGTTCCAAAGCTTCGAATCTTCGCGCCCGGGGGCCGTTGTCTGGCCTTGCTGCAGTTCTTGGGGTGAGATCTTTCTGTATACTTTCCAATTCTGCCATGACTTGGTGGACACATTCCATGATTGAAGAAAAGAGGGCGGGCCGAGGTACTCGTTCGCAGTTCAAACACCTCATAGTAATGTAGTGCCCGATCTCATTGATCCTGGTTCTGATTATGTCTTTTTCTCTGAGCAGCTGCCCTATGTGCCTGTTCTTTGCCCCTAATACTTGAGAGTTGCCGGAGACATGGTCCAAGAGCCTATCTATCTGTCTTTCCATCCGTGCCATCAAGTTGTGACAACGGTCTCTATCTGCTTTAGCATCCTGGACTTGCCTGAGAGTTCGCTCTTTAAGAGTGGCGTTTGCTTTTCTCAAATCAACGATGATCGCATCATAGTCTTTCTCTACTTGTTGTAGACGGAGTGCTTCTTGGTGGGCCGCTCTCTTCCATTTTGTTCGGACTGCAACCAAAGCCGCTTTTGCCTTCTCCAAGTCTTCTTGGTGTTCAAAGGCTTTTCTTTCCAAATCGTTTATCAGCATTTGATCACTCCGACTCCTCCTTGACCTTTCTGCGGCCAATTGCATCTCTTGAATTCGAGTTTGGAGTGCTTCTCTTTCCTGCTCCCAACCGGCCCTTTCCCGATCGAAGTCAGCCTGTTGTATGTCCATGGCTGCTTCCGGGATTCCTTTGTCTTCTTTTAAAGTGTTGATGCAAGATTGGAAATTTTGTGCTGTTTCATGCTCAACCTCTCTAACTCTGGCTTCTATTTCTCTCTCCCAATCGACGGCATACTTCACTGACCTTTCTGACCTTTGCTCTGGTATTGGTTGGTTGTGGAACCATTCAAGATAAGCGAGACTCACTTCTCCCCGTTCCCGATCGGCAACCATTTCGTTGATGTCGAAGAGTCGACTACCGAACCAAACCTTCTGTGCATAAGTCTCCCTCGGGGTCTCTTCTGTCACAAATTCCCATACAAATGATCGCATATCCTCAATTGGGCCTTTTTCTGTTCTCTTCCCAGCTGCCGCATGACACGTAGCGGGGCATATGGTTGGAAACCCCCGAAACCCATTAATATGTAGAATGGGCGGTATGTCGACATATGCATGATTTTGGCGGAAGGGAACCAATAATAATTCCAGGTAAGTTGATCGGCTCTCAAAGAGTTGAGGAGTTCTTGCCAAGTCCTCAAGTCTTCTGGAAGGTTACAACGGGCGGCTCTGTTTGTATGACAGCGAATATAATTTAGCCAATCTGCTTTGAAGTTTATCACAATTGGGTGATGGTAGAGATGCTCTATAAACCACATTTGTAATAAAATATTGCAACCCTCAAAATAGTCTTGTCCTTCTTGGCAACGAGTTAAGGCCCGGAAGATGTCTCCTAGTATCATCGGAAGAACAGTGTGTTCCTCGTTACTCTGTATATATGAGACCACCGCAGCTAAACGGATTCTGATGCGTCCACCACGTTCGGGAAAAACCATGGTTCCCAAAAAGCGATCATGAAAGCATAGATTCTTAAATCTCCCCAGGCGTCATAATTTAGCTGGTTAACAAATTCGACGTTTGAGAATTTCCCAAACCCTTCCTTATCACCAAATCTGTCGTAGAGATAATCTAGTGGCACCCAACCGTTCTCCGGACAACCGAGGGGAACCCGCCGGAGACATAGCTTTTTCAAGAAGTTATTCACACTCATCTGCCTAGGAGCTGCAGGCCTCATCTTGTGCAAATCTCTTCCGAGCCCCGTGAGTCCGCCCAATTCTTCCAAAGTGGGTGTCATTTCACAATCCCGGAATTTGAACACATTGCTTGTTGAGTCCCAAAAACTCACTAAAGCTCTGATCACATTTTTATCCGGTTTTATCATCATGATGTCCGGAAGAAATTTGAGGTGCTTGTGAACTTGATTTCTTTCCCAAGCTGAAAAACTAGTCCACCATTTACGGAGCTGATCTGGGGTTTTGTCCTGGACCATGAACATAGGTGGCATTTCGTCTCTCACCCTTTTTTGGCCGATTCGTTGCGAGGAAGTCATGCTGATCCTAGAAAAGATAAAAAATGGATTTAAGATTTTTTTTTTTTTCAAAATTATTTTTTTTTTATTTTTTTATTTTTTTATTTTTTATTATATATAAAAAAACGAATCTTGTTAATACGGCCTTTCAGCACTTGAAGAAGATTTGAAGGCTGTATAACAGGATACCAGTGTGATGTCTATATTCCGTTTTGCAAAATTAGTCCTCCGGTGCCCCTTTTGAGGCGTTCGGCTATTTTTGCAAAATTTCCTAACTCTCGACTAAGAACAAAAATCCTAATTCTAATATATTTTTTTTTTATTTTTTTTTTTATTTTTTATTTTCTTAAAAAAATCAGTATTAGTTGAGCCCGATATGGGTTGCCTACGTATCTCATTTTTGGTGAGAATCAAACTTGCGTAGTTCGAAAATAAAGCCCTAAATCATTTTAAGAAAAGAAAACGAACTATTTTTAAACAGCATTTCTAAAACAAATTATTTTCAAAGGAACTAAGAAAATTTATTTGGAAATTTATTTTCAAAGAAACTAAACTATTTTTGTAAAATTAAGAAAATTTATTTGGAATTTTTTTTTTTTTTTTTTTTGCATTTTTCAGAATTTATTTTTAAAGAACTAACTATTTTCGTAAAATTAAGAGAATTTATTTGGAAAATTTTTTTTTTTTTTTTTTTGCATTTTTCAGAAATTATTTTCAAAGAACTAACTATTTTCATAAAATTAAGAAAATTTATTTGAAATTTTTTTTTTTGCATTTTTCAGAAATTATTTTCAAAGAACTAACTATTTTCATAAAATTAAGAAAATTTAGTTTGAAATTTGTTTTTTTGTTTTTTTATTTTTTTTATTTTTTTGCATTTTTTCAGAATTTATTTTCAAAGAACTAACTATTTTCATAAAATTATTTTAACTATATACCTTGACGTTTTCCACTTCTTCCTCTTTTTAACAAACCGGTCGGCATGTAAGATTGAAACAAATAAATGCACACAAAAAGATGCAACAAGTTAGTCTTTTTGTTTCAGGTACACCTGTCCTAGACAGGCCCAACCCCTGTGTTGAGCCTCCTAAGTCAAATATACACATGATGCAAATAAACGTTCCTATCGGGGATCCGGCATAAGGTCTTGTTATTCTAAGTCATCATCCTGTTGGAAAAGTGTCTAGACTGGCTTTAACTCGAGCGGACAACTCGAGCCGAAGAGTGTCGGTGCACCGGTAGCATGGCTTTCCGGCTTAATTGACAAAACTCTCCGCCTAAACATGTGTGACTACAAAATCCTTCACCGGGTGCCAAGCACCACAGCTATCTTGAGAAAAACGGGCTATGTCCAGCAAATGCCCGGTATTGTATTTCAAAGACTCAGAAAAGAAAACTGGGTATCGGCACAATTTATATACAGTTCACAAAATATCAAAGCGGTAAAGCAACATTTAGCATATAAAATATAAACATGTAATAAAATCAGATAATAAATAAGCCAAATAAAATAATTATTCAAAGCTCGAATTCTTAAACCCCGAACCGGTAGTCCTGAGTTTTATTCCCCAGCAGAGTCGCCAGAGCTGTCACACCTCCTTTTGGCGCGCCCTTCCCCGGAGGTAGAAGCGTAAGGGAGTTTTTTCCAATTTAAGTGACAATGTTCGAAACGGGATTATTCTATTTATTTCATAGTCGCCACTTGGAATAAATTAAGGTGTCCCAAGTCACCGATTTATTTAAATCCCGAATCGAGGAAATTTTCGACTTTCCAAATGAAGTCTGCGAACCAGAAATTCTAAGTAACGAATTCTGTTGACCCGAGGGAAGGTGTTAGGCACCCCCGGATCCCGTGGTTCTAGCACGGTCGCTTCAATTATTCTAAATGGCTAAAATTATCTGATTTTATACATGCTTATAAATTATATGCTCTGATTAAACTTTAAATCGCTCTATTAATTTGAAACCATACCAAAAGAAAGACTAATTACAATATGGACTCGGACTTTGACAGATAGGTAAATAATAATAATAAAAAAAATATCCAGATTACTTTGAAACTATATCGATTAAAAAAAAGATTTCTAGACTAAACAAAAATTCAATTTATCTAAAGATGCATAGTTTTGTCGTTTCTAATTTAAACATATACAAAATGATATCTTATTCCATGACTTGTTGACTTAGGGTCAAATAAAAGCTCTTAACGGGATTGAATTTGGTTCAAATAAAAGCTCTTAACGAGACATGAGTATATACATCCTGATTTTAATACATCTTGAACTCTATTACCGAATTAGATCGAGAATTCGTTTGCGCGTGACTTGTAAAATTAGGACAATTGATACTAACTAACGAATTGCAAAGCTAACTCTAAGGTTTTATTTTTTGAAACCAACCACTGTTACTACAAACTTGTTCGAAAAGGGAATAAAATTTTGTCCTAACACTAAAGTTTTAACTACAAACCACTGTTACTACAAACTTGTAAAGCATACTTATTATGAAGCTAACTCAAACTCTATTTAAAATTTTAGTTACTACAAACTCGTGACAGTGATTCAAACATAATATCAAAAATTAAAAAAAATATTTACATTCTAACTAAGAGGTTGGCTCGATTTCACAACTCATGATTCAAATTGAAACATGCAGCGATTCTAGTTATACAAATATGCTTTACAAAACTAATGAACACACATGTAGAAGATCTAATTTAATTTTGAAGTTGACAGGTAGTGATCCAAAGCGTAAAACCAACAGGCATTCTCATTTCCAGCTTAGTTTCAAGTCTACACCAACAATGAAATCGAAATTGTGTACCTGGAGATTGAATTACAACAAGAGGAAAGAGAGGTGAGTTGGCAGCAGCAGACAACAACTAACAGTACCAGCAACGACCAAGCAAAGTCAATACAATAACAGCATCAAACGAACAACAATGACACCCAGATTCCAAAAAAACAGCTTTGAAGAAACAAATGGCCCAGGATAACAGGAAGTTCCAGGGATGTTTAAAGCCAAAACAGAGAGTACTTTCAGAGAATATCACTGTCCGTTTGTATTCACTGTTTTACAGAAAGTGTTCTGTGAAACAGTTGTTTACAATCAGAGATATCAGAACATAACCAAAGATACAGGAAGTTCCAGGAATGGTTTAAAGCCAAAACAGAGAGTTTTAAAGTGTGTGTGTATGTTCACTGTTGTTTACAATCAGAGAGACAATCAGAGAGTATTATCAAGAGTATATAGAGTATATCCCTCTCTGTTTTGTGTGAAAACAGTGTGCTCTCTGTTGTGTGTCCCCTTCTATCTGTGAGTCTATTGTGTTTTATAGCCTAGAGATCCAAGCAACAACCCTTTTTTTTTTCAGTTTCAGATCTGTCCAGCACCTATTATTCCCCTTTTTCAACCTTTTTCAGCTGTATATTCCCTAACATGTGCATCATCTTAACTTCTAATCACTACCCCCATGTTATCTACTTTTCTCACCTTTTCAAAAATACTAAACCAAGCCAGCAAAGTCCTCTTTTTATTAAGCAATTTTAAACTAAGTGGTGTATTAATATTCAGCATTGGTAGCCCACTTAAGTTGAATAATTTTCAGGTTTCATTCCCCTAAGTTAAACTCCTAAAGCTACTGAAGCTATCAATCTATCCAAAACCTACCAGCTATAACCAAACTTAGTAGCTAACTAGATCAAAAGAATCAAACAAACAAAAGAATAGTTCAATTCAAACAAACATGAACCAATCAACAAAATCAAGCAAACAAAAGAATGGTTCAATTTAAACAAACATGAACCAATCTGCCCGGGATTCTCAAACAATAATTCCGTGAATTTAAACAACAACATTCGTTGAGTCGAATCACAATATGTGCGATTGACATTCAAACAAATGCAAACACAGTGAATTAGGGAATCTCGGCCAATGCCGGGGAATATCAAACCAATTGTTCGACGACGCTAATCGACGCGAACCCGTATTCAACAACATTGGTAATCAAATAGACAAAACAAAACTTTAGAATTGACAATTCACTAAACAGTGTTCTCGGCCAAAGAAGAGAAAAGAAAAAAAAACAAAAATGAAGCTAACTAATCGACGACGCTAATCGACGCGAACACGTATTTGACAACATTCGATTACACAATTACGATATGTGCAATCGATAACCGATAATCGACAAACAGTGACAATACACATTCTCGGACAGCATGTTATAATTTCAATATCAAACAACTTAACGATATTAACAACGAATCGAATTCGACTCACAATTACCCGTTAAACAGCAAAGAATAACAACTAACAAATCGACCAAATAAAAGGTCCCAAGAGATGAAGAAAAATAGAGAATTGATGAAATCACAACAAAATCAATAACAAACAAAAAACCACTAAAGCGAATGAGTATAATTAAACAAAAATAGAGAAGAAACTCAAAGAAATACCTTGAAACAAAAGAAACGGAGACTCGGCCGACTTGGGTTTCGTTCGTTCGAGGTCGAAAGGACCTTAATTGAAATGTTTTCAAATGAAAACAATCCAATTAAGGTCTATTAGACCTCAATTCTCCTTTGAATTTAAACGAGAAATCCCTAATTCAAATCTAGGGTTCTTGAACCTTGGTTTTGGGGCTTGACGAGTTACGGCCGGATTCGAACGGAGCCAATGTTCGTTTGGCTATGAGGGCGGTCAAGGGGTGACAGAGGGTGAATTTGGACTTGATTGGAGTAGGTTCACACAACGCTCGAATCTTCAAATGGATATTCGAGGCGGCCCTAGGGTGATTCGAGGTTAACGTAGTGTGGATTCGGAGAGAGGGAGTTAGGGCGGTTCAAATGGTGTTAGTTTTGGTGGCCGGCGACGCCGTGCCGCCGGGTTTTGGGCGTGGGGGTAGCCCGGCGGCGGCTAGGGTTCTTGGGGTGTTTGGGGTCTTCTCTCAGAGACGATGGGGAGGGGGAAAATGATAATGGGGCGGTTTTTTGGGTATTGGGGTATTTTGGTTGGATTAAATTAGTAGTTAAATTAGGACCGTTGGATCACAAGGATCCAACGGCTGTGATTAACCTTGGACCAAACGGGCGGGTAAGGGGATTAACGGGTTGGTTTTCTTTTGGGCTTGGGTTCCTTGGGCCTGGTATTGGCCGGCTTTGGACTAGCCCAGTCCATTTTCTCTTTTTTTTTCTTTCCAATTCTTTCTCTCTTTTCTCTTGCAAATTAATTCCTAATTTAAGAATCAAAATACTAGATTAAATTAAAAACCAAAAATTATCTTTACAAATACAAATTAATTCTTAATAATAACTATCGCACACACAATCAAAGCACCAAAAAATAAAATCACACAATTGGACACTAAATGGCAAAAAATGCAAAAGATACATATTTTTGTTATTTTTTATTTTCGTAAAACAAATTTAATTACTCTTAATTGCAAACTTGAATTCCATATACAAATGCAGTATATTTTGTATATATATTTTTTTTTATTTATTTAAACACGGATGCGCAAACGCAAACAATAAGAGAAAAGTAACACAAAATCCACAAAAATAGCAAACAACACAGAAGTGTTTTATTTTAAAATTTTTTTAAGAGTAAATCGTGTGAGGCAAAAATCACGTGCTCACAATATGCATACATGATAAAAAAAATGAAACAGACGAAAAAGGGAACACCAACATGAATTATGTAAATTATCAAATATTACAAAGAAAAATTTAGGTTGTAAGAATTAAACCTATGATTGTTTAACCAAAATATAGAACTTCGATTAAAACCAGAAAATAATAGAAAAATCGGGTTACTAATAATCAAGAGACCGAAAAATGTAATAGGCTTTCAATAATCAGAATGAACAGTAAAGTAAATTTGTATTTCAGTAGGCTTTCAACAGTTAATCATGTCTACAATTGGTACAACTTCCTACTTTTATAGCTGACTCTAGGTAGAAGAATAAAACCTAGGTTTTAGTGACATAATTATGAGTAGTAAATGACATTAAGTAGGTTGTTACACAATCATCTTCAGTAAATACTAATTCTTCAACGTACCAGGTATTTAATGATTGAATTTGGACTTCTTTCTGCCCCCAGACCCATGCTTTAAATACTTTTTGACATGTTGCCTTTGAATGTCTTAAATAGATACGAAACTCGTATCTATTTATTCTTGGTATCCTTTGTCTTTAGAATTACGTCCAACCCACTCTAAACAGATACGGGACTCAAAATTGAATTACGTCCCGTGTCTAATTTGTCTCCTCGTACCTTTTATTTATCCTCTTTCGGAATGATAACCTTTTGACCTTTCCACGTGTCTTGCCACATCAGAAAAAAGCTTTTTCCCAATACAATGATATGTATTGCGATAAAAAAAATTATTATAATGATACATCTCTTAATAAAATATGGCTCAACTTTGCGGGAGTTAAGAATAAAATTAGGGCTTCGTGATGATAACGTGTTATAAAATAAAAGCAATGCTGTAAAATGTAAATAAGAACAGATAGAAAGAAGGGAGAAGAGTTTTGTTTTTTCACTTTGGTGTATTTTTTCATTGCAATTACATGGCCTTTTATAGGCATAAAAAGCAAAGAAAATTGACATAAACTAGGAGATTTAATCTTTCAACTATTTACAACATATGCATCCAATGTAATATCTAATGTAGCATTCAATATACAAATTATTCATAACGGAGGAAATATTTATAGCATCTTTTTTTCCCTTTTGGAGAAACTTGCATATATTACTTATGATGATCTTAAGAAAAGTTCGAATTATCTTACGTGTACTAGAGTTGGGAAAGAAAATATAGGAAATGTTTTTTCTTATAATCCACATTAATGAATACATAGCTCGTTCGAAACAGAGCGGAATTACAGTACAAAAGATAGCTTGGTGTACTAAGCTCTCATTATGTACATGTTTGGGAAAAGATTGAACCACAAGGGTGTATCTTATACCCTACCAGGCATTTTTGCATAAGGCTGCTTTACCAATTACACCAAAGTTTCCCTTCAATATATCTGTAATTTCATTTACACACAAAATCTCAAATCAAACAATTTTTACAAGGTATAACTTGTTTTAATTAAAACACACACGACCTGATTGGCGTACAAACGAAGAAACAACTAATAATTCTCATAGTATTGAAACAATATAACAGAAAAAAATACGTCATTCACTTTAGAGCTCGCCTTCAATCCTTGCATTTGTAAGCCCCACACAAGCATCCACAAAATCTTCATCAATAAAATCAGTAGAATATATCTGTAACCTATCACCGTAACCTCTAGAAATACTTTCAGTTATAAACAACCTTGCATATGGATGAATCCGGTTCGTCACCGGTTTAACACAAACCACCGGATTATCCGCCTGAGGCGTCACCGTATTCTCCACCCTATAAAAATATTTCCGGGATGTTACCGGCGGCTGTTCACTCAAATGCTTCATATTACTCTCAAATTTTGTTTCAGGCAAATCTGTATCAATCCAATTATCTTTTAAATACCCTGCACTCCATAATGGACTTCCATGTTTTGGCTGTGGAGATTTTCTTGGTTTCCATACGCAAATTACTCTTTTTGGCAATAATTCAGCTACTGTTTTGTTAAAGACAGAGTCATCTTGGTGGATTAAATACTCCCCTAGCTGATCTTCTAAGTATTTATCGAATTCTGGTGGATCTTCGTGTCCGAACTCTGTTCGGATCTCGAGGATTATGATCTCTGATTCTGTCTCCGACAGAAATTTTTTGACGTCGTTAATCACCACATCAACGTTGTAAGAAAGAAGGATGCCATGACACACACGGCGGTCTTCTTGAACTCGAATATCAAGAACTCGAGTGCCCATTACCTGTTCAACGTATATTAAGTACATAAAAAAATATTTTTTTAAACAATTTAAGTTTTTGGATAATGTAATCACACAATTTAATATGATACCAAAACAGACAGAGGATTATTACCAGCTGTTTGTAGATGGATAGAGATTGGGTTCGCGCGAAAGGGCGAGAAATAAATGGAATCCCAATTTTGTTAGTTGCAGAATCATGGGTGCCAGGCCAAATTATCTTGTTCACGTGGAGTTTCTCGGGAGCAAGCGTTGACATCCAATTTTTTCTATCTTCTGCCAAATAATCTGAACCAGGAAAATCAGTGCTATTTTTTTCCTTGAGATCATACAAAAGTTTCTTCTGAGTACGAATTGCTTTTCTTCGTTCCACCTGTTTAGAGAAAAAAGTACCCATTTTCACAATACCTCAAAAAGAAGAAGAAAAAGAAGAAGCAAGTCACTTCTCCTTTTCTTCTCTCTATGTTTTGTAGTTGAACAGGATTAAGTTTTTGCGTTTAATATATATATATATGCATTATAACGCCTTTTTATCCTTTTTAATACAGAGTAGAAAGTTTCTGCAATTATGACAAATAAAGAAACTTCCTTTTCAATATCTTTAATACCCATGTATTGTCTTGACATATTTTCCATGTGGATTGGTCCAGTTGTCTTAGCTTGAGGGGCCGGCTTCGTTGGAATTATTGGTAGAGGCTAAGGAAAGTCACAATCTCTTATATATATTTATTATATTCGGTACCCATATTGGAGCCCGACTATACCCGTATTTATGTCATGTAGGGCTCCACTTGGATAGAAAGCGCTCTCTACCAAACATTATTCTATACCCATGGCTCGAATTCGTGACATCTGGTTAACAAAAGAGTAGCATCCATATATGGTGCACCATATCCTTTGGTGATTATCTTAAATTATACTAGTCCAGCGTGCAGCAATTGTTTCTCCATTTTTATATTACTGGCTCTAATTTTAGTTTATTTCATTTTATGTTCATACGTTCGGCTGGCCATGAGGGAGGGAGTTAGATACAGGTAAGAGGGTGTAATTAAATCTTTTATATTGGAAAATCATGTCGCGCTAATAAATGCATAATTTTTTATTTTTTTTATGTAAATTATTGAACTTCCTGACATAAAAAAACAATGATAAAGGAATTTAAAAATTACCTTAGATAAAAAGTTCAAAGCAAAGGTGTGAAATGGATGAAATCATTGAATCTGTTAATTATCGAGGAGGTTGCAACTAATTCAACAACCACGATAACAATACTTATGATGTATTATTCTATCTAGCCTCTAGTGTAATTCCTGTATAATTTAAATTAATGTATTAAAACGTGCAGCAGGTGGAAAAGGTCTATTACTTAAAAAGACAGAAGGTACATGTGTATATTTCTACTATATTAGAAGTTGGAGTGCATTAGGTGAAACAGGATGGCGTTCGTCGACATACCTGCTTTACCCAAAATATGTTTGCCACTCCTTTTGTATATTATTAACCCAAATGCCATCACAAAGTTTTCTAAACAAAAAGAAACATCTTAGGCACTCTCAAGGCCCATATTATCAGCCCTATTTGTGTTGTATTTCTCTGATATGTCTGCTTTATAGAAAATATTTTTGTCCCTGCTTTTGTATATTATTACTTCTATGCTATAGTATATTTTAGTGAATAAAGAAAACATTTGAGGTATTTTTAATGCCCAAATTGTCGGCCTCAGTTGTGTTATATGTTGAGATTTTACTCCTACTGAAACCAAACATTTGCTCCATATTTTTGAAGCTTTACTTGAGCAACAACAACAACAACAACCCAGTATAATCCCACTTAGTGGGGTCTGGGGAGGGTAGTGTGTACGTAGACCTTACCCCTACCCTGGGGTAGAGAGGCTGTTTCCAAATAGACCCCGCATCCTTCCCTCCAAGAACTTCCCACCTTGCTCTTGGGGAGACTCGAACTCACAACCTCATTTTGGAAGTGGGGGTTGCTTACCATCAGAGCAACCCCTCAAAAACAAGAATAGAAAGATCCTTAAACTTTGTTTGAAATGCAAAACAATGCCGAGAAAGTGGTGGTAACCATTGAAAGACTTATTAATACTGTCACGACTCAAATCCCGCGTGATGGCGTCTCTCGTAAAGACAAGGCTAGCTAGACCAATACAGAACACCTCTGTTGAGCAGTTATTTACCATTAAGCAATTATGAAGCATGATTTAATAATAATAAATTCGCGGAAACATGGATAAAAATAGTAGAACCATCCCGACACAATCCAAACTGGGGTGTCACAAGTCATGAGCATCTATTAAAGTATGAGCACAACTACAAAGTCTGAAATATACAAAACAAGACTAACAAACAAAAGGAAGAATTGTGGTGTTGCGAACGTTGGCAGTCACCTCGCTAAACTCCGATAAATAAGCCTCTGATCAGCTCAATACCCACTATCGGGAAAAACAAATACATGCATCTGCATGCGAGGTGCAAGGAGTAAATTGAGTACTCCAACCCAGTAAGTAATACGAGTAAATAATGACTGAGAAGTAGGAAACAATGAATCCACATTCACGTTAGGCTCAATAAACACACCAGGCTTTCAAATCATAATACGAGTCTAACCTTCCCTTTTAAAATCCAACTTTTAGTAAAAAATCATTTGAAATACCTTTCAGCAATTTCAGCAGGGGTTCAATGCCATTTAAAAGAATAATAGCGATTAACGCCCTAATCTGCCCCTCGGGCAAAGCATAGTTCGTAAAATTGCCCCTCAGGCAAAACAGTAATCATAAACACTTCATAACTTGAAAATCTCGGTGGAAATAATCAAATGCAAAATCAGTGATTAATTTCTGAACATCTCAGAAACCCCAGTAGAAATAAAGTTTGTCTAAAAACATTTGTTTAACTTTCCGACAGAGGCTCAATATAAAGATGAGTGAAAACATTCGATAAATCAACATATTTAATAGAAACTCACTTTAAAGGGAAGTTAAATCAACAAGTTCATAAACAGGCCTCTCAGGCAAACATCACTCATATACATATATATAATTATCGCCCCCTCGGGATAGCCTCTCAGTCACTCGTGATTCCATATTTACCAATCAGAACTCGTACTCAGCATTCATGCTCAACAGGTACTATATAGTAAGCACAGCGGCGTGCAGCTCGATCCATATATCGTTGCGACATGCAGCCCGATAAATGTATCACTGCGGCGTGCAGCCCGATCCATATATTTTGTCGACGGCGCTCACTGGGGGTGTACAAACTCCGGGAGGGGCCCCTTAGCCCAAACTCAATATTGTTGCGGCGTGCAGCCCGATCCATATAAGTATTGATGCGGTGTGCAGCCCGATCTATATAAGTATCGCTGCGACGTGTAGCCCGATCCATATAAGTATCGATGCGGCGTACAACGATTATATATTGCTGCGGCGTGCAGCGATTATATATTGCTGCGGCGTGCAGCCCAATCCATAGATAATACTCCTCACCACTAGGCTCTTGGACTCTCTCAGTCATTAACCTCACCATCAGACTCTTAGTCTATCATAATCATCAATCTCACAATCAGACCTTCGGTCTATCTCAGTCATCATCTCAGGATCACTCGGACCATCAGTAAAATAGGGAGCTCAGCCCAAAACAGTTTCCACACGTTTAAGAACATAGCGATAAGGCTAGATTTGAGTAATAAACAGGTAAAACATGACTGAGTATATGCTTTCAAATAAGTAGAATGAGAAAAGAAGGTACAAATGCCCCTAAGAGTCTCAACAAGTCGGCATCCCAAACAGGGTATACAACCCAAGATATAATAGTATCAAACAATTAACTATCAAGTGCGCATTAAAATAAACGTTCGGGATGGACTAGGTCACGATCCCCAGTGGTGCTCTACCCCAAGCTCGTCATCTGGCGTGTAAGTCACCTCAAAGTAACATAAGGATGTGCAATCCGGGGTTTCAAACCCTCAAGGTAGTATTTACAATCATTACTTACCTCACGCCGATCAAACTCTAGCTCGCTATGTCCTTACCTTTCAAATTGGCCTCCTAGCGCGTCAAATCTGGTCAAAACCATAACGAATACGTTACAATAGGCTAAGGGAACATAACCGATTCAAAAAATCCAAAAAATATCGAAATTCATAAAATTGGCAAAACCCGAGCCCCGGGCCCACTTCTCAAAAAATCAGAAATTAATATCATCAGATTCCTTATTTCGCCATGAATCTATACATTCCCAAAAACTCCCAAATCCGAGCCCAAAATGACCCATCAAATCCCACTTTAAAATACCAAATTTCCAAGCCCTAGCTTTACCATCTTTTGATGAATTTTCACAAATTTATATGATAATTCTACCATTAAATCATGTATTAAGGTTGAGGAAATCACCTCCAATCACACCCAGTCGAAATCCCCTTCAATTTCTGTCCAAAAGCTCTCAAGCTCGATCAAAAATGGTGGAAATAACCCTTAGCTCGCGGAACAAAATGAGCTTTTAAAATCCTTTTTTGAACAGGCATTTTCGCATTTGCGGTTGCCTTACCGCATTTGCGGCTACCACTTTTGCGGTTTTACCTTCGCTTCTGCAGATCTTCACTATGCCCAGGACCACTTTTGCGGTCAAATCTCACTCATGCGGACTCCGCTTATGCAGTCAATCACCCATTTCTGCGAAACCTCCCTCACACATATGGACCGCTTCAGCGGTCAATAGCTGCACCTGCGGAAACCATCCGCTTCTACGGAATTTTTTCAAAAGACCAACACTAGCATCTGCGCCCCTAATCTTTGCATCTGTGGAACAACATACGCAGCCCCTTTTCCGCAGATGCAGAAATACGAGATATCAGCAAATCTTTAGAAATCCCCAGGTCTAATATCATCCTGATGGCCATCCGAAATCACCCCGAGGCCCCCGGGACCACGACCAAAAGTTCCAACCCATCCTAAAACATCATTCTAACTTGCTCCAATCATGTAAACACCATAAACAACACCAAAACCATCAAATTCCATCGGATTCAAGTCTAAGTTCTTCTAAAACTTCCAAATTACGCATTTGATCAAAAACCCGACCAAAATACCTCCGAATGACCTGAAATTTTGTACACACATCCAAAATCACCTAGAGAAACTACAACAACTCTAGGAATTTCATTTCGACCCTCGGATCAAAATCTCACCTATCAACCGGAATTCTCCAAAATACTAACTTCGCCAATTCAAGCCTAATTCTACACCGGACCTCCAAATCACTTACGATTATACTCCTAAGTCACAAATCTTCCAATGAAGCTAATCCTATCAATAAAAACTTCGATCCGAGCACATATACAAATAAGTCAACTTTTGGTCAAACCTTTCAAATTCAAGGCTTTCTAATTCATTCCAAATTTTTCTGAAACTAAAACTAAAGATCTACATTAGTGATAATACATAACATGGGGCAACACATGCTCGGGAACTAGCGATCGAAGTGCAAAAAGCTCAAAATAACCGGTTGGGTCGTTACATCCTCCCCCACTTAAACACACGTTCATCCTCGAACGTTCCCAGAGCTGTTCTAAAAGCCAACCAACCGCTGAATAACCTTACCAAGAATATACCCGGGGGTGATCCAACGTCACCCTATCTCACATAGGTCCAACAACATATTTTAACTATAATTACACAATCCAATCCAGTGTATAAATCATAGAACCACATTCCACTATCCAAAATCATACACAAGATCATAACCTCACATCTTTATTAATAATAAGCCTAAACAAGCTAAAATAACCCATACCTGCAATCTCAGGTGCAATTATATGATGTACCACCTAACTCAAACACTCGAAATAGTAACTTCTATTCAAAGCAACTGCACGCAACACCTGAATACTGGTAGAAAACCTCTTTCTAAGGTCTTATTATAACACTTCAATATACTGCTAATGATAAATGAAATAAGATAAAATCGTAATCATCTCTCAAGTCAACCATTCATGAAGTCACTTCCTTTTTGGCTAATAACACAACACATTTCCGAGCTGAACCTCGATATTATCCTTCCACAAGCTGAAATCAAATTCGTTCGTATTTATTAATGACCCCAACGATCACCCGAATCCAACATACTTCTCTGGTGACATGACACATCAATACAGGTCCAAGCCACAATTTACATAATTCGCGCACCAATAAAAACGATCTGAATATCCTCAAACCATGAAAATAACCCAAACGAAAGAGTTGTACCTCAAGTTTATTAGTACCATCACAACACAGAGCTGAGAGCCCATCTTGCATCGCAGAAATAGAACACATGAATCTACCCTGAAAGGTCATATCTACATGTAGCATCGCTATAAATGCACGATCCTAGCCAAACACTGCTACACATGGAACACCACAAGTCACTATGCTCAAAATCGACAGCCACGCACAATTTGACGTCTGGAACCAATGCATGTTATTACACCCATAGCGAAAACAAATAGAATATACCACGCAACCCGATAGGAAGCAATCGATACGCCATTCACTAAGTATTGCTCAATTACTCTTCTCGCTTGAATTCCACTAAGAGACCCTAATTGAACCGCACCATATGTGCCTATAACCAACAAATCCTAGCATCTCGCAACATAGAAAGGTAACTCATAGTTCTCCCCGAATCACTAATAAGCTCAGTAATGGTCTAATCAATACCTCTTTCAATAATGCCATTCGGATCCAACCAAGCCGACGCAAGATAGAACACTCGGGCCTCAAAATCTTGGTAGTCACTAAACAGTGCTAATACATACAATCTACAATCACAACACAACTTGAATATGAGAACTTCCATCTCCACGCACATACGACACATGAATCACCATATCCTATCCTAATTTCGTCGTCCGAATATATGCCACACCTCTAATACCCAATCATTCCATGGTAGATACTCTGAAACTTTGCTATGCTACTAAACAAACCTAAATATCACCAGTCGATCTAAAAGAAGGTCCCACAACACAACTGAAGTGCTATCAACTTAATCACATTACCCCTTTTCTAAAACCTATACTCTCGTCAAATCACTCCCAAATAACAATACCATTCCCTTAATCATCTGAGGCTACCTGCTGCCTAAGAGTGATAAGAACTTCCTTTCAGAACTGAACTGGAACCTCATACAAGCAAATCCCAATCCTCCAGAACATACCGCATATACCACCCATCCAAGGATAACAAGAAAACTTTTATCTTCCTTCCAAGCCACAGATATCTACGCATTCATTTAGCCAAGAACTTCCATTCATCATATCTAGAAGAAAGTCATGACACATCCCATACCTCCCATATTCATAGAATGCACCGCTCCAGCCACGGTAGAAATCAACAAGAACTCTCCCAAATTCGTTTGCACAAATTAAATTGCCAGGATAGAATCCTTCTAACTAGACCGAGCTACCAGGCCATCAAAGCCCATGAGCATTGTTGCAAAATACCTGTAAGAACCCATTACCTCTAACACATACAAAGAATTGATCATATCCTTACCACACTGATTCGGTCTACTATCAAACCATCCCACATATCTAAATTTCCTTCTGAATAATTTTCAACTTGATGCTTCCTCTTGCTGTAGTACCATAATCTCTTAATACCAGGCTCACTACTCGAGACCCAGCATAAGATCACATTGTCTAGGAGCCACAAGCCACTAAATATTGTCTCACATATTACCTGAAACATCACACTCCTGAATACTTTAATCTAAAGAACCTCATGCAAATCCAAATCAGTTACCTTTACTTTCCCGATACTGATACATATAACCCCCTCATTAACATAGAAATACCAAAAATCTGAACCTCTTCTAATGAGAACACAATTTCTAACCACGCATGCCACTCCAAAATACTCGATTGTTTCATGCAGAATCTTGAACACATTGGAACCATTCTCGAAAGCCATTCACTCTCATTCAAACTGCAAATTACCTGAACTAACGAACAGAACCACATGTGCCCCATTGGCACTCCGATACAACAAAAATGAACTCCTCATCCTAATACACCTAAGCAACTTACTGCTCTATGCACTAAGCATTTTTACCAATAACAACTTAAGACATCCTATGATTTCCTTACCCTATGAAGCATAATATAACCTTTGTCAACATCCTCGGTCTCAAGTCCCACATGTCATAACTGATTCACCTGCATGCCTTAAACTGGAACCTGCATAACACCTAACCGTTCAATTAACTACTCACAGTACACTCCCTCATTCGGCTCGAAGTCATAGATTAAAATACCCCAAATAACTCATAACACTTTTACTCTGTTGATGCCATAATAACATAGTGAGATTAAACTCAAATCATTTATAAGTTGTGAAAACACAGATCACCCCGTACTGTAACTCTTCTACAATTCTCGCATTCATTCCTGCAACATATAAGCCCACTCACTACGAGGCATAATTTAACCTTTGTCAAAATTTTCTTTTATTCTAGCCATAGCTAACTCACTCGCATGCCCCAAACTAGAACTAACATAACACCTATCGTGCAATCAGCTAATCAACAATAACCTCCCCAACTTGGCTCGAAGCCATATATCAGGGCATACTCAATAACCCATAACACTTTTACGCTAATGATGTCATAATGCCATAGTGAGATTAAACTCAAATCATTTACAAGTTTGTGAAAACACAAATCATCTAGTACTGTAATCCCCTGCAAATTTCGCATTTGTCCCCACATCACTTGAGTCCACTCTTTTAAGCAATCTCAATTTTCAAATTTCAACATGTACCCTTCAAATACACATGAGATCTCCTAACGTACACATAAGGGATCATACCACTTAATAACACTCCGCAGGAAATAACCCACCTGCTTCGCCTCAATTTAATATTTCTGCATACCTTCCATTGTCATACACATTATACAGTCATTTAGTCTTTCAGGGTCTAAACTCATACCATCACATGAAATGAACTACACTTCCCAACTAGGAGACACAAAAATATTCTTCACGCACCCATATTTGGGCTACACATCAAATCACAATAGGAAACGAATCACTTAACAGTTCATCTATTATCAAGCAGACTTCTTCGTCCCTTCCAAGTCATATAAATACATCTCGCAGTACCAACATACTCATCACATGAATAACAAACCGCCATTCTATCTAATAGGGACAATACTGAACTATAAGTTTAAAACACTTGCTCACACGATCAGAACCTCAGTGCTCAAACCATAGGCAAGATCCGACCTTAAGTCCTTCAGACTGGACCAACATCAAACTCACGGAGATTACATCTCGCCCATTAATCGGGGAATCACAAGCCATCAAGGCACATATGATATTGAGCGTTAATATGCGCATACAAATATGTGGAAGGAATTTCAAGAGTTTCGTTTTAGGCTGAATCAAGGACGCACGATAAGAATTCAAGAATGTGAAGTTTTTCTAAAGGTCATGCAGCCTATCGAGGATAAATATAGACGTCTCTGTACCGATCCACGAGACTCTAATTAACCTGCTCATGACTCATGAGACCTAGTAACATAGGCTTTGATACCAACTTGTCACGACCCAATTCCCAAACTCGATCGTGATGGCTCCTCTCGTGAAGACAAGGTCAGCCAACTAACCCAATTCTTCTCTTTCAAAATAATTTAACATAAATGAATAGCAAAAACACGGCTTAATGACATTAAGTAACGATATTTACAACCCAACACAGCCCTACCGGGGTGTCACAAGTCACGAGCATCTAGAAGGGTTTTCGTACAACTACAAAGCCTACAATATATAGAATAAAATCTAGAATAAACAAGAAGAAAATTTGGTGCCGTGAATGCTGGCGGTCACCTTGCTCAGCTACGATAGTAAATTATCATCCAGCTCAAACCCTCTACCGGGTAAACCAATACCTGCATCTGCATGTGAAGTGTAGGGAGTAACGTGAGTACTCCAAATCAGTGAGTAATAAAGGTAAATAATAACTGAGTAGCAAGAAACCATGTAACCCTTTGGGAAACAGTGAAACCATATAATCTTTAGAAATATCTCGCTCAGTTTTAAATAAAAACTCTTTCGAAAATATCTTTTTCCAACAGTTAAGAAAATAAATGCGAAACAGATAGTGCAAGACATCATGTAAGTCACCCCGTCGGGCACAACACTCCATTTAACAAATAATACCATAGTATCAGGAAAATAGTCCAAGAAATAACATGGAAGCCAATGAAATACGAGTGCTGGAATGTCATGACAAATGATTCAAATAGGAACAAATGCATGAGTGCATTGCAATGCATATGAAGGTACACTCCAGTACCTACTGTGGCATGCAGCCTGAGCCATACATATGTTTAACGTCGACGGCGCTCACTGGGGGTGTGTATAGACCGCGGAGGGGCTGCTACAGCCCAAGCGCAAATAATCAAGCAATCTCATTGCACCAACCAGGCCCTCGACCTCAATATAAATACCATACCATTGTGATGCGCAACTCGGGCCATCTATATATACAAAAATCACTATCACACTGCTGCAGCGCATAACTCAATCCATGCTCAGTCCAAAAATGCACATAAGTCACTTGGGCAATATTAAAATAATAGCTCTCAGCTCAAAAAGTCAATAAAAAATTACTTAAGTTTTTAAATCTTACAAAATTGCTGAGTTTGCAAAAAAGTATTAAAACTCTAGCCCAAGATAAAATAATATGCAAAGTAATGCGAAAATCGTGATATCAATCCCTCAAGGATTCAAATATTTGGGACGAAGCCCAAATATGGCATCAGCCCAAATCATGATAATATCAAATAAGTTTCACTCAAATACACGGTAAAATCAACAACCGGGATGGACCAAGTCTCAATCCCCAACGGTGCTTTACCCCACACTCGCTACCCGGCGTACAAGGCACCTCAATATAGCACTACGATATGCACATTCAGGGTTTCAAACCCTCAGGATATCATTTACAATCATTACTCACCTCGAACCGGTGAAATCTCTAGCTCGCGATGACTTTGCCCCTCAAATCGGCCTCCACGCGCGTCGAATCTAACAAAAATCAGAGCAAATATATCAAAATATACTAAAGGAATAATACTTAATCAACTAGCAAAACCCGAGCCCCGAGCCCACTTCTTGAAAATTTATAAAATTCACATCAATGGATTCCTCATCTTGCCACGAGTCTATACATATTAAAATAACAAAAATCAGGGTCCATTTGACACCTCAAATCCCTATTTTAAACTCTCTTAAGTTCAAGCCCTAAATCACTAGTTTTGACCTTTGATTCCTTGATTATTTAGTCTAAATCCATGTATTTACACCATAAAATTATATTTTAAGGCCAAGAATTCATACCTAATCAAAGCCCTTGAAACCCTCTTCAAAATCGCCTAAAAACTCCCCAAGTCCGAAGTGAAATATGTTACCCTTTCAAAATTTTACGAAGATGAATTACGTACTTCTATCCAGCAGAAGCCGCTTTTGCGGTCCAAACGTTGCTTCTGTGACTTGCGCTTATGCTGTCTCCTTCCGCTTCTATTAAAAATACCAAGATTCAAAAATCCGCTACTGCGAAGCAAATTCCGCATCTGTTGCTTCCCAACTACTTATGCGGAAATAGGCAACTTCCCAGGTTTTCGCTTCCATGGATTCACTATCGATCCTGCGAGACCGTACCTGCGGTCCCATAACCACAGGTGTGAAAATACCATATACCAGTAGTTCGTTTCCTTGCAAAAATCCAAAAAGTCTCTATTTAACCATCTTAACCCCGAGGCCCTGAGACCTCAACCAAAAACACCACTGCATCCTAAAACATTATTCAAACTTGTTCCATTCAATGAAAAACCACGATTAATAGTAAAACTACCAAATTACATCAAATCCAAGCCTAAGTTCTTTCAAAAACTTCCGAAACACGCATTCGATCAAAAACCCGACCAAACGACGTCTGGATGACCTGAAATTTTGCACACATATCCAAAATCACCTAGCGAAGCTACATCAACTCTTGGAATTCCATTCTGACCCTTGGATCAAAATCTCACCTATCAATCAGAATTCGCTAAAATACTAATTTTGCCAATTCAAGCCTAATTCTACGCAGGGCCTCTAAAATCAATTCCGATCACACCCCTAAGTCTCAAGTCATCTCCCAAAACTAACCGAATCATAGGAAATCACATCCGTGCCCTCTAACTTAATAGTCAACATCCGATTGACTTTCGCAACTTAAGCCTTCTTAAAAGAGACTAAGTGTCTCATTTTGTACCAAAACCAATCCAAATCAACTACAACTTACCAACTACTGATAATAAAACATGAAGAAGCATAAAATGTAAGAAATGGAGCGGTAACTCATGAGACAATGCGTCGGGTCGTCACAACTAGAAGTCGGTAGTGAAAACGTGCTGCCTTGGTCCGGCGATGGTACCGGAGCCGACATCACTTCTTGAGCAGAAGCAAACGTCGATAAGACCGCCACAATGAAAAAAAAACATCAAAAGCCTTCAAATATCATGTCTCAAAAGATGTAGAAATCACAGAGTTGAAGTGATGGCCCACTTAAATATCAAAAACGTTGTGTCGAAGATGATTATGCAGCTTATGAATGTGGAAGGACTAACGCGACAGAACGTGGCGAGTCATTTACAGAAGTACAGATTGTATATGAAGATACAGGGTAATGAGGGGCCTTTCTCTTTTGATAATTTTTTTATTTCCATGTCGGTGAAGCAGTGTGTGAGTCCGGTCCATTATTGAATAGTGTATGAAAGTAGATAGATGTTGTTGATACCCAATTTTTCAAATTTTATCTGCAAAATAACTTCAAAATAGTGTATATATATATATATATATATATATATATATATATATAAAAGTGTGTCCAAATCTTTTAGTATGTTTTCTAACTTTTAAAAGATTGTTTAAACCCATTTATTACCCTATTTTAATTGTACAAAACTAATAATTATTTCCAAAATTATCATTTTTGGTGATTCACTTATTTATCCTCATATTTATACCAAAATATAGCAAATGTGATTTTTATACATTCTTAAAAATTTATTTGGTATTTAAAAAGCTAAATTGCATATAATTGTAATTTTAGCCTATTTTAAGATTTAATAGCATTTCAAAATTATGAAATTGGTTATAATATTTTTAAATTAATATTTATATATTATCATTTGATTTAGTACCTTTAATTTATTTTCAGAATTTTTTTTACTATTTTTATAAAATAAAAAGGGAAAAAGAGGCTATTTAAAATTTAGCCTTATTTTGTTTAAATTGTAGACAAAATTAAGTCCCCCAATTAACCCAATTTCAAACCCCAAACGGACCGGCCCAATTTCTAAATTACACTCCCCTGACCCAACTAATCTAACCCGTCCGGCCTCCACTTTTGATCTAGGTCGTTGATCATTTTGATCAACGACCACAATTATTCCTTTCCTTTTTTAATTTACAAACACCCAGACCTAAGTTCATTTCTCCTTAACCCACTGCCAGTGAAATCATTTCCTCTCTAAGACTATCTCGAAACCCTAAACCTCTCACCGTCTTCTACCTTAAACTCACCTGGATCTATGGCTTCCCATGCTATGGGAATCCCACACTCACCTCCCTATGCTCTTATACACTTGATAGTTGGATATTTGAGGTCTGACCTCGAAGGTCTTTACTAATATCTTTACCAACTCAAGGTTCTACGGCCGTCTCTGGCCTTGCTCCGGCATGTCCTCTTCTTATGAGCATGTTTCTAATTTTCTTCGACTTAGATAGGAACTTTTCAAAATCCTTTCTCATATTAGGGTTCTTCGGAAACCCTAACTATTCGAGATTTTCTCTGATTTTCTTTGATCTATTGTGTATCCATGCTCTATTTTGAGTTTTCAAACGGGTTTCCCAACTTTTCTTACAAAATTACTTTTAAAATCACTTCTTTTCGATTTAGGGTTTTCTGAAATGCTTAAAATGTTTCTCTGACTTTTCTTCCCCTTTTCTTTGTGTGTATTTGTTTGCTACTGCTTTCATATGTTTCCTTTTACCACACATGTTCTTCTGTGTTTTCTATATTTCATTTTCCTACTGTGTTTCTGTCACGACCCCAAACCCGGTCGTGATGGCGCCCAGTAAACGGCTAGGCCAGCCCGACCAATCAACAGTAACATGGAGCTACCAGCTCACACTTAACCCTTTTAAGCATAAACAACGATAGAATAATAATAAAGAAATACCCAAACACCAGGATTAGACATCCCAATCCAGTACAACCTCCCAACGGAACAGGAGTCACAAGTCATGAGCCTCTACCAGGAATTTATAAACTGTGATAGTGTATACATTCGTGCACAAGTGTGGGATAGACAGAACAAAATAAAGATAAACTGGAGAGTCAGGTCCTGGGGACGCTAGCAGCTACCTCGACTGTCCAAATGCACTCCCGAGCAGCTATAAAATCAGCTATGCTGTGATGTACCTGGATCTGCACACAAGGTGCAGGGAGTCAGGTGTGAGTACTTCCAACTCATCAGTAATAAAAGTAAATAATGCGGAAGAAAAGGAAACCACGCAAAGCACTATCTCATGCTACACAATACATAACTACCTGTAAACTTCAATACACTATCATTTTATTCCCGTTCACCATATGTGAATAAATTATTTAGAAATCTCATTTTTAGTTTTCTTTCTTTCATGATAACATACCAATACCTGGGTACAATCTCAAGCAGTGCAAGTATGCACTCAAATAAGCCCATTGGGCTCAGCACTCCTTAACAAATACCACCAGAAGATCTTGTCAATAAGGCAAATAATGCATGTGTGCCAGTAATGTATGAGTGCTGAATGTTATGCCACGTAGTGCATGTAAACCAATGTATGTATGCCATGTAATGCATATGATGCTGTCGCGTACAACCCGATCCATGCAAAGGCGCCCGCGCTCACTGTGGGGGTTCAGACTCCGGAGGGGCTCCTACAGCCCAAGCGCAATATCAATATCGCACCTGTTGCGGCGCGCAGCCCGATCCATATACTACTGCGGCGTGCAATCCGATCCATGCATGTGTATGCATATGCTCACATAAATCGTCATGCCCTAACATATGGCCCTCGTCCCCAATCAGTTTAACAAATAATCAAGAAAGCCCCTCAGGCAACGGTATCATATTAGCTCACAGCTAGAAATGTCATTAAGAGCTTGTTCAAGTTTTTCATAACTTTATAAAAATGTTGAGTAGCAAAATACCATTTGAAAAAGTTACATATTCGGATTCTTTATCTCAACACGAGTCCATACATATAAAGTTTGCCAATATCGAACTCTGTTTGCTCGTTCAAATCGATGTTTTACCATAACACACGCTTAGGGCAAAATTCCCCAATTAACTCTCCCAATTTCAGTGAAATAATTGAAGATTCTAAGGAAAAATCACGTATTTTGACCATAGAAATTACCTCCGATGATTACCCGGTGAAATCCCCTTCAATTCCCGTCAATATGCTCTCCGAAAACTCAAACACGGAGGTTTTAGGTATATGAGTCGCGAATACACTGTTCTGGTCTTTTAATATACTGACAGACAGTTTACTCTATGCGATCGCAGCCACTGGCTCGCAATCGCAATGCATAAAATTCCCAGGCTCCAAAAATGCTCTATGCGATCACTACCCTTTGCACGCGATCGCGATGCACAAACTTCTGGGCTACCAATTCCTTCTACGCGATCGCGACTCTACCTCCGCGATCGCACTACTTCCGACCTCGACCTTACACGTTCGCATGAGACTGCCCGCGATCGTATTGCCTTAAATCCCTGACTTATTCGATCGCATACAAACCATCGCGATTGCGATGCACCCAAACACAACCTTATGTGATCGCATGGGACCCTCCGCGATCGTGAAGAACAAAAATGCTCTGTATTTATTACAACAGAAACAGTAGTGCCCTTTGGCACAAAATGGTCCGTTTGGACCCTCGAATTAATCCCGAGACCCCAACATAAACCACCAACCTACTCCAAAACACGATACAAACTTGTTTCAATCATAAAAATACGCCCTTAAATACAAAAATCATCGAATTATAGCGTATTCAAGCCTAAGTTTCATCTAGAACTTCCGAAACTAACATTCAATCAAAAACCCGACCAAACGACGTCCGAATGACATGTAAATTTGCTGACATATCCAAAATCACATTACAAAGCTACAAGAATTGTCGGAATTCCATTCCGACTCCTAGATCAAAATCTTACCTACCGTTCGGATTTCGCCAAAATTCAACCTTAGCCAATTCAAGCCTATTTCTACACCGGACCTCCAAATTCGATTTCCGATTGCTCTTCTAGGTCATAAATGATCCCCCGAAACTAGTCGAATCATCAGAAGTTCATTCCGAGCTGTGTAACTCATCAATGAACATTCGGTTGACTTTTCTAACCTATTCTTCTCATAAAGAGGTTTATGGCCTCATTTTTATCTAATTTCCCTCTGATTTGCTTCTAACTTTCCAATCACATATAAGTTAGCATATTGAATTATTAAATGTAGAAAACAGGGCGATAACTGCCGTAACGATGGGTCGGTCGTTACATTCTCCCCAACTTAAACAAACGCTCATCTTTGAGCGTACCAGAGTTGTACTAAAAGCAATCCAATAGTTGAATGATCTTACCAAGCACATACTCGGAGTGATACCACGTCACCCTACCTATCATAAATCTGATAGCACAATATAGCTAAAATTCCACAGCCTATTTGAACCATAAACCACATTGCACTTTCCGAAATCTTATACCGAATCCAAATCCCACGTCTATACTCAGAATACACCCGAACCAACTGTAACAGCCCATACTCGCCACTCCGGTGAGATCATATGATGTATCAAACAACCTAATCACTCGAGACGATGGTCTCTAATCACAACAATTGGCCACAATAACCAAATGCTAGCAGAAACACCTTTCTCATTAGATAGAGTCTCATTTCAACACCTTCATATCCTGCCCACGGCAACCAAACACGCGATATATCGAACCCATCTCCCAGGTCAACCATTCATGAATCTATTTCCCTTTTAACTGATACCACAACAGATTTCGGAGCCAAATCTCGATATTACCTTTCTAACCAACTGAAATAACATATGCTCGCACTCATTAATGACTCAAATGATCATTTTGGTTATAACACACCGCACTGGTGATATGATACCTCAACACCGGCCTAAGCCGCGATGAGCACAACACCGGATCCAATAAGAAATGTCTGAACATACTCAAATCATGACAACTGACTCCAACAACAGAGATGTCATTCAATTCTTCTATACCATCATAACATAGAACCGAGATCCCGTCTCACATCATAGGAATAGAGTACATGACTCCTTATCGAAAGGTCATAACATCACGTGGCCTTGCCACGACTCATGATTCTATCCAACACTATTACTCACGAAGCACCTCAAGTTTCCATGCTCAAAATGGTCAGCCACTCACAGATCTAGGTCTGAACCCAAGCAATCATTTCACCCACGGTGAAACAATTAATATATTCTATCAAATCCTAAAAGGACACAACCGATGTGTTATTCGCCAAGCGACTTTTCTTCAGAAGCCAGGAAGTATTGTATACAAGGTAACATATAATTAAGTCTATTTTTACATTACACTATTGCGGCGTGAAACCCGCTCCAATGACATACCTGTGGCGGCATGCCACCTGATCCAAATACCATACCTATGGTGGCGTGCCACCCTATCCTGATACCATACATATGGCGGTGTGCCACCCGATCCAGCTACTATACCTGTGGTGGTGTGCCACCCGATCCACGCATAAATATAACAAAAGGGAACACATATCAGGTTAGGTTGCTCATTACAACAAACATATATAGCCTCAAGCTCGGCCACATGAAACGCATCTAAAAAAGTTCCTCAATATCGGTATTGAATCAATGGTAGATACCTCTACACTGACATCCGCCACAAAGGCCGAACTGACAAAGCAATACCTACCGACCGTCTGCTGCCCTGGGGTACAACCACCCTACTGGAGCATGATCTGATGCTCTCTACCATGCAGTTTGTGACATTTTTCTGACATAGTCTATATCACATCAGTCTAGACAACATGTGTTATGACAACAAGTCTGCAATCATAAACCATTATTTAACTTCATCATATCAAGTAACGAGAGAGAGCCACTAGTGTTTCCAATTTCCAATAACCGCTAAACGGAGCCGATACACACGATATACCACCACTACATAGGCTGATTATGAGAACTTGTAGTCTCCAACACATATATAACACACTTCAAGCATCCATTCATACCACGTGAGCCATTTAGAAATCTCCTTATGCCATTTTCAACTCAATCATCACTGTCAATCCAATAAGGGGATACCACCATACCACTAAATATTATCTGTTTATATTACCTTGATCTTTTGACCACATACTCTGCCAAATCACTAGAATAGCAGTACCATTTTTATTAATCATCAGAAAAATTGATTCTCAGATTATCTACAGCTGCCTACGCTACTTCAGAATTTTAATGACTTCCCGTATGGGAGAAAAATCATTACACACTCCATGCTTCGCATGCCGACAGGAAATATACTCATTTTCAAATCATGGTAAAACACATCACAAACTCTTTCTTCCAATTCGTTGCACAAGTTTAACTGCCAGGACTGAGTCCTTTTACCCACATCGAGCTATGCAACTGCCCGCACTAGAGAGCTTTGTTGCACCATATCTGCAAGACTCATTACTTCGAACACATACCAGGAATTAATCGTATCATTATCATATCGTTTCAGTTTATTAACAAGTTGTTCCATTTACCCAATTCCTTTCTGATTCGTCTTTAATTTAATATTAGCGTTTACTGAAAGATCACCATACCTCAACTCAGGTTACCACACGAGACTCATACATAATACCACACGGTCTAAGGCTCTCAGGCCGCTGAATACTCTCTCAAATGTTTCCCAGAAGTACCACATTCTACAATACTTTATTTTGAAGAACTTCCTGCGGCTTTGAATTTGTTATCATTACTTTCCAATATGGATACATAGAATCCCATAATTAACATAACATACCACAAGTCTCGATTTCTTCTAACAAAACCACAGTCTTTAGCCACATACACAATCTAAAGGCACCTGACTGTTACGAGCAAAATATTGAACAGTGCAAAACCATTCTCAGGCGTCATTCACCCTTATCAGCTGTAATTCAATTGTCCTATTGAACAGAACCACTCGTGTTTTGTTAGAAATATGACATCGCCGAACATGATTACCTACAGGTACAATTAGCTATCTTTCTTTTCTATACACCGAATATTCCTTACCAATAGCAGTTCAAAACATCCTAGTATTTCTTCACACTACGAAGCACCATAACCTTGTCAGAATTTTCCCAACATACTTAAAGACAGTACCCACATAACACACAACCGTGCAATTAGCTAATTAATAGCAACCTCCCCAACTTGGCTCGAAGCCATACGTCAAAGCACTTTTAACCACTCATAGATTTATTGTTCAAATGATGCCGCAATGTTACAATGAGATTAAACTCGAGTCATTTATAAGCTTTGGCGGAGACTCGGATCATCAGAAATATTAATTCTTTTGCACTTCTTGTATTCATTCACACACAACAGCTAAGCCCATTCCTTAGGTGACAAAGTCTTTTCTAAGTCTCAAATTTTTCAATATTTTTGGCTGAGATTCCTTTTGTAATATGGCCTATCCACCTGCCAGAGAATCACCAAAATCATCCTAACAATACATCGGCAATTTGACAAGACATCATAATGCACATAGCAAAACACATTTGATCTTTCAGAGTCTGAACTCATGCTACCACATGTAATTCACTTTACCTTTCCACTAAGAGACATGAACATATTCACCACACCCATAGATAGGGCTACACAACAGATCACAATAAGAGTCTAACTTCTAACGGATAATCCATTATCAAGCTGCCATTTCCACAATTTGGGACAATACTGGTCATATAATCTTCATAATACCGGCTAGCAGAATCAGCACCCTGGTGCTCAAGCCATAGACAAAGATCTGGCCTCAAGTCCTACCGACTGGCCAAACATAAACTCACGGAGATCATATCTCGCCCCTCAATCAGGGAATCACAAGCTATCAAGGCAATTATATTACTGAGCGCTCGAGGCGTACATAGACGTGTTGAAGGAATTTCAAAAATTTTATCTCAAGCTGAATCAAGTACGCACGATAAGAATTCCCAGAAATGTGAAATGTTTCCTAAAAGGTCTGTAGCCTCCCGAGGATAAATATAGGCATCCACGTACCAATCCACGAGACTACCAACCGGCTCAAGACTGATGAGGCCAAGTAACCTAGGCTCTAATACCAACTTGTCACGACCCCAAACCCAGTCGTGATGGCGCCCAGCAAACGGCTAGGCTAGCCCGACCAATCAATAGTAACATGGAGCTACCAGCTCACACTTAACCCCTTTAAGCATAAACAACGATAGAATAATAATAAAGAAATACCCAAACATCGGGATTAGACATCCCAAACCAGTACAACCTCCCAATGGAACTGGAGCCACAAGTCATGAGCATTTACTAGAATTTATAAACTACGATAGTGTATTCAACTGTGCACAAGTGTGGGATAGACAGAACAAAATAAATATAAATTGGTGAGTCAGGTCCTGCGGACGCTGGCAGCTACCTCAACTGTCCAAATGCACTCCCGAGCAGCTATAGAATCAGCTCTGCTATGTACCTGGATCTGCACACAAGGTGCAAGGAGTCGGGTGTGAGTTCTTCCAACTCAGCGGTAATAAAAGTAAATAATGCTAAATAAAAGGAAACCACGCAAAGCACTATCTCATGCTACACAATACAAAACTACCTTTAAACTTCAATACGCTATCATTTTATTCCCTTTTAGCATATGTGAGTAAATTATTTAGAAATCTCATTTTTAGTTTTCTTTCTTTCTTGATAACATACCAATACCTGGGTACAATCTCAAGCAGTGCAAGTCTGCACTGAAATCAGCCCCTTGG
>JASVEL010004929.1:0-325178 GCA_032618575.1 Nicotiana noctiflora | reverse complement strand
TGACTGTTGCTTTGTTGTTTCCGCAGCTAACAGGTCGCCCCCGCCTCTATTCACTGGTCTGCGTGGGTGGTTAGAAGTTATCCTTCCATATACCGAGGGGATTCACTCATGGGCCCTTATCGAGGAGATACGACCACAGCTTGGTCGTAGGTAAGTTGTTCTACATTAATAGGGCATATCCGTCTTTTGGTAGCCGTCGTAACTCAATGTTGACCTATTTTCTACATTTGTAGGACGGGTAAGCCGTGACAGGGCTCCTCAACCCGTATTTCGGCATCCTGGGGTGATCGCCAGGTTTTTCACTCCAGCGACGGCCGCTCGAGCTCCCAGGGCTGTCTCCGTTGATTCCGTAGTTGCACCCTCTCCCACTCGCCCTCGGCATGAAGGCGGGAGTATGTCGGGAGTTGTACATTCCCGAGAGGCATCGCCTTCTCGAGATAAGGAGGAGATGCCCTTGATTAGGCGGTGGATCCTTCCACCCCAGTCTCCTCCAAAGGCGCGGCCGGTTGCCAATGAGGCGGTAACCGCGACCCCTCCGCCATCATTCGGGGCGAGGGAGATTGTTGAGGTAACACACACTCCAACGGGCGCACCAGATGATCTGAGAGCTCGGGACGAGAGGGAAGGGAGTGCTGCCCTTACTGCCCGGTCTTCTACCCATATATTTGAGGCGGGCGAGTCCTCGCGGGTGGTCGTGGATCTTGGAGATTCCAGCACCCCATCGACGGGGGCGGAGACGACTAGAGAGGTATCTCCGTCTCGATCCGACTTGGACTCCGAGGACATTCGTATGTTCCGTGATGGGATCACGAACGCGACTGTCCATCCAGACGGGAGGCCGCGGGTGATCGAAATTCCCGCGGATTAGAATTTGTTGTTGAGGGAGGCTTCCATGCTGCCGCTGTTGGGCCAGTTGTGTTCTTCTGTGGAGCATCAATAGCTAAGGGAGGTGACGGATGTTAGTATAATGAATGAGGTAGCGTCGCTGGGCGTGAAGGTATGCGTTCTGACTGATTACTTCCTCGTAACCTTTACGTCTTCCCGAATTTCCGTCCCTGACCCTTCTATATATTTCTTTGTTTCGCAGGCGTTTTTGCTGCAGGTAGAGTGCCTGCGTCGAACCAATGTTTGAACCGGGGTCCTTCTCCGCATTCTCGATAGGTGTCGCCACTTACGACTCCAATGCAGGGAGCTTGAGGAGCGCTTGAGGGATGATCCCCGTAACCAAGAGTTGGTCGGGGAGTTAGCACGGGCAGAGTTGCAGAGGGACCAGGCGTCCGGCCGTATTGAGGCCTCGGAGGAGCGGCTGTGCCAGGGGAACGACGAACTAGAAGCCGCGAGAAGGGCGTCCTTGGAAAGCAAACGCCAGTGTTTGGTCAAGGTGACGGCAGTTACCTCGGAGTGGAGCAGGAAGGTTGCCGATATGGAGGGGGAATCGATCGACTTGAGGCGTAGGCTAGTCGAGGCTTCTGCTAGAGTGGCCGAGCTTGAGGGGATCATCCGAGCCAACGACTCCCAGCTGTCGGCGATAAGAGCCGTTGCCACCTCTAGAGAGAACGACCTCGAGGAGCGAATCAGGATGTTGGAGAGGAGTGCTTAGGAGGCCGCGAGGGAGATAGCGCTCCTTGAACAGGATAACCGGCGTGTCCAAGAATAATCCGCGTGTTTGGGTAGTTCCCATGAGGCTTGGGTTTATGCAGAAGCGCGGTGGGACATATATAAGCATTTGTTTGAGGCCGGCCTGATTACCGAAGGGGCCTTAGAGCAGGCGCGTTAGAAAGCGCGGGAGGCTCGTGAGGAGTGCGGTTTTGACGCCGCGACGCCTGGTAATGACGATATTCCTGGAGGGAGCGGAGCCGGAGCCGAGAATGACGAAAGTGCAGCGGAGGCTGGCGGGAATAGAGCCGAGGCCGATGCGGAGGGAGCTGGTGATGGAGCGGCGCAGGCCGGTGATGATGGGACTGGGGCGGATGGCGTTGTTGGCAATCCCCAGTTAATTGGTGATTAGTTGGTTGTATTTTCTTTTTCTTGTTTTCGTGTGTGGCTATTTTTTATTTGATTGATTGTTGTGGTTAATTTCAGATAATTCTTATTTTGAGGCGGACGGGCGTGGCCTGTATTCGCCTGTTTTAATTTGAAATGGGGGAATCCCCCCCTTTTTCCTTCCATTCACTTACTGCCCGTTATGCTGCGCGTTTTCTATTCATGTGGCCATTAGTTGTCATGGATCGAGGGCCCACGGCCCGAGTTTTACTTCAAATGTTGTTGAATTCACATTGGCGAAGGCTCATGGCCTGAGTCCCAGTTCAACCGTAGTTGAACTTTTGTTGATTCTTTAGAGTCGAGGGCTCATAGCCCGAGTTTTACTTCAACTGTTGTTGAATTCGTATTGGCTAAGGCTCATGGCCTGGGTCCAGTTCAACCGTAGTTGAACTTTTGTTGATTCTTTAGAGTCGAGGGCTCATAGTCCGAGTTTTACTTCAACTGTTGTTGAATTCACATTGGCGAAGGCTCATGGCCTGAGTCCCAGTTCAATCGTAGTTGAACTTTGATTCTTTAGAGTCGAGGGCTCATAGCCCGAGTTTTACTTCAACTGTTATTGAATTCACATTGGCAAAGGCTCATGGCCTGAGTCCCACTTTAACCGTAGTTGAACTTTTTGTTGATTCTTTAGAGTCGAGGGTTCATAGACTGAGTTTTACTTCAACTGTTGTTGAATTCACATTAGCGAAGGCTCATGGCCTGAGTCCCAGTTCAACCGTAGTTGAACTTTCGTTGATTCTTTAGTGTCGAGGGCTCATAGCCCGAATTTTACTTCAACTATTGTTGAATTCACATTGGCGAAGGCTCATGGACTGAGTCCCAGTTCAACCGTAGTTGAACTTTCGTTGATTCTTTAGAGTCGAGTGCTCGTAGCCCCAGTATTACTTCAATTGTTGTTGAATTTCTTAGTTGGCGAAGGCTCATGGCCTGAGTCCTAGTTCAACCGTAGTTGAACTTTTGTTGATTCTTTAGAGTCGAGGGCTCGTAGCCCGTGTATTACTTCAATTGTTGTTGAATTTTTATTTGGCGAAGGCTCATGGCCTAAGTCCCAGTTCAACCGTAGTGGTCATTAGTTGTCATGGATCGAGGGCTCATGGCCCGAATTTCATTTCAATTGCCTTTGAAGTTTCTAGTTGGCGAAGGCTCGTGGCCTGAGTCCCGGTTCAACCGTAGTTGAACTTTCGTTGATTCTTTAGAGGGCTCATAGCCTGAGTTTACTTCAACTGTTGTTGAATTCACATTGGCGAAGGCTCATGGCCTGAGTCCCAGTTCAACCGTAGTTGAACTTTTCGTTGATTCTTTAGAGTCGAGGGCTCATAGCCCGAGTTTTACTTCAATTGTTGTTGTATTCACATTGGCGAAGGCTTATGGCCTGAGTCCCAGTTCAATCGTAGTTGAACTTTCATTGATTCTTTAGAGTCGAGGGCTCATAGCTTGAGTTTTACTTCAACTGTAGTTGAATTCACATTGGCGAAGGCTCATGGCCTGAGTCCTAGTTCAACCGTAGTTGAACTTTTATTGATTCTTTAGAGTCGAGGGCTCATAGCCCGAGTTTTACTTCAACTGTTGTTGAATTCACATTGGCGAATGTTCATGGCCTGAGTCCCAGTTCAACTGTAGTTGCACTTTTGTTGATTCTTTAGAGTCGAGGGCTCATAGCCAGAGTTTTACTTCAACTGTTGTTGAATTCGCATTGGCGAAGGCTCATGGCCTGAGTCCCAGTTCAACCGTAGTTGAACTTTCGTTGATTCTTTAGAGTCGAGGGCTCATAGCCCGAGTTTTAAGACGAATCAGGCTTGCTCTGATTGGTTTTTTTTAACCCTTCATTTGTGACTTCAGAAAAAGCTACGCGACCTTGCTATGAAATCCCCACAGGCGGCGCCAAATTGTTGAACCAGATTGTTTATGAACATTTGTGAACTCAAAATAATTATTTAAAATAAAGGTCCAATCATAGTAGGTCGTAGCACCTTTGATATTCAATAAAGGAAAAATGTAATGAAGACATATGTAGAGATAATAGGGGATATTTAGTGATCTTTATTCATGATGATGGGTTAATCTGCCTCTCCATGAAGAGGTTCAGATCCTTACAATCATGTTTTCATGGATTTACTGTTACCCTATATTGTTGATAATGATTCTCACTGTGTGTTGTACTCTGTATTTCTTAGAGCCCCAGTGGGGAGAGAGTGGAACCCATGTTTCTCCTTATTGCTTCGGTATTTATAGGTCTTAATTATGATAGTTGACTTTCTTTGGAAATCGAGTCCGTGTCATGAAACTGTAGCGGGCGTACCCGCAAGGCGTCGTCTCTGACAAAAGAATTGTATTCGGCTATGAAAAACAGTCTGTGGTCGAGGACGGCCTCGCTGCTTACGACGCCTGCGCCCAATTGGGGACGGCTTCAACGCTCGTTATGCGTATTTGGGGCCGAGGGGAGCGATTAATATACTCCGAATATTATAAGATTGAATTATAGCCCATACAGGGTCCATTACCTTTATCTCAGTAGGCAATTCTCTGGTAATATTTACTTCTATCAGCATCCTTTCAAATGATACTCTTTTTTTCTTAGCAGTACACTCATCTACATAGATTGGAGTACCAATTGCACTAGCCATTCTGCTCAAAGAGTTATTACCCGAGCAATTCATCAGGTGGTTAGGAAATTAATCCCATAATGGAATTTCAGTTGGAAATTTCCTCCTTGAAATCAAATTCTGGTGTCCAGTGCTTCAATATGATAGGTCTATTGTTGAATGAGTAAGGTCAAGAATAAAGGATTTCTTTTAAATCATCAATAGTTTGGAATTTGACGATATAGTACCATTCCTCATATAGATATAGGCCTGGCTCTACCATATTTGCCCAGTTTGTCCCAATGAACCTTTTCATAGCATTATAACATGGATTATCTCTAATTATTTAAGCAATTATCGCACTCCTTCAATTTTTTGTTTTCAGATTTACCTCCATTTTATCTAATTGAATCACAACTTGGCGATCAATGATATGTGGTGGTATGTAAGTTAGAGACATACCATTTTTCGTAGCTCGATACTCTCGAAATAGATTTTTCCATGCTTTTCCTTGCTTATTAGCTGCTTCCTTAGATTGATTATCTTCCATTGGCATCACTCTACTAGCTGTATGTACTGTTGTCACTATTCCATTGCTTGAGCTAGAGATCTCCTTATTTGCCTGTTGGATCTGTACCTCTTCAGATCTACTAGTTGTTACCAGAGTACTGATATCAAGTCTCTTCTTCATTTTTGTACCCATCAACGAAGATTGAGCTTCATAGCACAGACCTTGTTCTACCTTCGATGTAGTTACTTTGTCTTGCAAAATTTTTTGAGCTTGTATTCGAATTCCCATAGAGCTACCGTAGTTAAGGGTTCTTCCCGAGTCTTCCTTGACCCCGTCCTTGTTCCCTAGCTTTACCATTCGCCATGGAAACGCCAAGCAACGTACGTTAACTATCATGTGCGGAGAGTATGAGGGAAGAGAGAGAAATTTTATATCGCTACCTTAATATTATATGTATTTTAAATTAGGGAAGAATGAATAACTCAAGAAAAACAAGAGGATTGATATAGATAAAAATTTATTTATACGTAGTGTTTACATTGAATAATACGCCTTAATTTATTATAGCTAATTAATAAATTGAGATAAAATATTTTATTAACTAACTATAATTTAATAGTAATTATCTATATAGAGACGGATAAATATTTATTAATTTATTATTATTTAAACGTAATAAATTAATATGATTTGGTGCAACAATTTTGATTTAGCTTAATGAGCTTGTTAAACAATGTAAATATGAGTTGTAGAACAAGGGAGTTGGTGACTGTGAGAAAGGGCAAGAACAGTCCAATATATGAAAACGATAAGGCCGTCCTATATTTGAGTTTCCTTAAACCCTTTTACCTTTCACCACTATACACTGAACGGGTACTCAAATCTGCATATTTTTTCACAGAGATTATCCAAAGAAAGAGCTTTCTCCAAATCCAGTTGGTGAGTTTTCTGTAAAAACTTCCATTTTTCCCTTCTTCTTTTTTCCGTATTCTTGTTCTTTTCTAATTCGCGTTTGTTTTGCTGAATTGCACGTGCACCCAATTAATTGGGTGAGTTTGCTTAAATGGGCTCCTGTATTTTCTATAGTATTTGCTTTATTCTTTATCTTCTTGCAGCTTTACTTGTTTTCATGGTTTCCACAAAACCAGAATTTTAGGGTTTATCTAGACACATTTCTTGTTATTTGTTTTTTTTTTAAAATATAAAAAATATGTTTGACTTGTCCCTATAGGCGATACCAACTATTTGAGACTAAAGGGGAAAATGTGAGACTTAGAACCATAATTTGTGTTAATATGCAAATTATTAAGTATTGGAATGAAATGTGTCCCCAGTGAAGAGGTGTGAGATATTGAAGACAGTAGGTATAAGGAGAGGTAGAGGTAGACCAAAGAAGTATTGGAGAGGAGTGGGCATGGTGCATCTTCGGTACCGGTGTGGAGGTCGATAATTAGTTTAGAAGGGTAGTAGGCAGTCGAGTGTTTTTCCTTTCATTTAAGTAGTAGTAGCGTCATCCTCGTATTTCCATATTCCTAGATTTCTATTACTATGTGGTTACTTTTGTTCTGGTTTTTCTATTATCTTGTAGGTGTTACTGTTTCTTTGACTTTTTTAGTATTGTGTTTGGTTTTCTATTCTGTTGTGATTGATTATGCATACTTGCTTTGAGTCGAGGGTCTATTGGAAATAACCTCTCTACCTGCACAAGGTAGGGGTTAGACCGCGTACACACTATCCTTCCTAGACCCTATTTGTGCGTTGCTATTGTTGGAATAAAATGTGTCTGAATAGAGAGGGTCTAAAAGTAAAGGATTCATATAAGGACCCACCTAGTTTGAAATTGAGGCATAATTGATTAGTTTTGTTTTCAGCTGGAGTTATTTCCCTAAATTTAGATGTTTCTTTGTTTAGTCGACTAGGCAAATTGTTTAGTATTAGAATGAAATTGTCTAAATGGAGCCGCCTAAGTGGACGATTCATATGCAGACCCGAACTAGACTGGGATTGAGGCATGATTGTTTGGTTTTGTTCTTGTATTGAAATATTTGCCTAAATATAGATGTTTCTTTTTCAATCGACCAGGCAACGTGTTTTGGATTGAAATAAACTTGTCTAAATAGAGTGGCGTAAAAGTAAAGGATCTATATGAGGACCCCAACTAGTTCAGGATTTGAGACATAGTTGATTCATTTTGTGTTTGCCTAAATTTAGATGTTACTTTATTTGATCAACTAGACAAAGTGTTTAGTTTTGGAACAAAATGTGTCTAAATAGAACAGCCTAAAAGTAGAGGATTCATATGAGGACCCCAACTAGTTTATGATTGCGACAGTAGTTGATTGGTTTTGTTTTTATTGGAGTTATTTACCAAAAATTAGATGTTACTTTGTTGGATCAACTAAGCAAAGTGTTCAGTATTGGAATGAAATGTGTCTAAATAGAGCGGCCTAAAAAGAGGATTCATATGAGGATCCAGGATAGTTTGGGAATGAGGCATAGTTGACTGGTTTATTCTGTCTGTAGTTGTTTTTTTCTCCTAATTTAGATGTTTCTTTGTTCGATCGACCATGCAATTTATTTAGTATTGGATGAAATGTTTTTAAATAGAGAGGCCTTAAGGTAGATGATTCATGTGAGGACCCAACTAGTTTGTCATTGAGGCATAGTTGATTGATTTTGTTTTCGGTTGGAGTTATTTCCCTAAATTTAGTTGGTTCTTTGTTCAATCTGACATGTCTTCTTACTAGGCCTTTTCTTATTTCATAAGGTTTTAGTTCTAACCTGGAATTATTTTGCATGCTAGCTATCAATGGCATCTCAGGCGATAAGAGAATGGGTCGGAATTCAACAGTTTTCTTCTGCCACTGAATTGAAGTTACTTGAATTGCTAAGAAAAACGAAGCAGGAAGTTTATGTCTCTCTCATTACCTAATATGCTACTTTCAATTTGTTTTTCTGGAGTTACAGTCGAAACGATTGTTATATTTTTTTTATGTCTACCCCAAATAAGACTTGCCTGCAATTATTTGGCTGATGTATTGATTATGGTCAACTGCTGTAGAGTTTAAGAACATTGACAGTCCTAGTGATGGGGAAAGGAGGTGTTGGAAAATCTTCAACAGTTAACTCAATTTTAGGGGAAAGAGCAGTTGCTGTCAGTGCATTTCAGGTACATATTGCTCATAATATAGTTGAAAATTAAAATCTTAGAGGTTCTTTCTTGTGGTTTAGGACATTGAAATAATGTGTCTTTATTTTCAGTCAGAAACTCCAAGACCAGTGATGGTTTCACGGTCATTGGCAGGATCTACATTTAACATTATCGACACCCCAGGGCTGGTTGAAGGAGGATATGTTAATGACCAGGTTCTTGATCTCATAAAGAGGTAAGTATTTAGTATTTTGCATGCTGAAATAAATCGGTACACTTCACTTACTCGGGTAGGGATGTGACTAACCAACTTCTCTCACTAATTTTCTTTTTTAAATATTTTTTTGGGGTAATTGGATCAAACAGGTTCCTCATGAACAAGACAATTGATGTTTTGCTCTATGTGGATCGCCTGGATACATATAGAGTGGACAATTTGGACAGGCAAATTGTGAAGGCCATAACAGATAGTTTCGGCAAGGAAATATGGCGTAGAGCACTTGTCGTCCTCACACATGCTCAGGTCTCCCCTCCTGATGGATTGAGTTATGATGAGTTTACTTCAAGAAGATCAGAGGCGCTTTTGAAAATTGTTCGCCTGGGTGCTCGAATTAGGAAACAAGAGATTAAGGTGGGGTCACAATCACTACTTTCTTCTATGCTTGAAGTAGATTTTCAGGATTCTTACAATTTTGTTCCACTTTCCGGAGCAAATTTTCTTTGGCACAATTTGAATTTGGTATCTACCTTTCATTTTTTGTTCTATTGAGCTAGCATAACTCAATTGAGCACAATTAAGATAGAGGGAGAGAGTGTGGAGTTGCCTATTGATTTATTAATCTGAACTATCGTAAATCAGTTTGTGGACTTGTTAAGCTGATTAAGGTGTACCAATGAGTTAATGGTTCTGCCAGTAAGCAACTATGCAGATCATCTAACTCTTATACCATTTTTTCTTCGTGTTTCATCCAATTTTTCTACATGGGATCTTCTGATCTTATTCGCCTCTTTTTTTTGATAATGGTAACATGTATATTAATAAATAAAACAACACTAGGGTGGTGCCAAGCCATATTTACAAGGAACAAAAGCCAGCCATGTCAACCTAAGATTACAGTGCACCTATCAGGTCTACTAAAGATTCCGCCTCCTCTACACAACTTTCTTTACACCAGAAATGAAACAAAAGCAAACACTTCATCTTGATTTTCTGTAAAGAATTGCTTCTGCCTTCAAAAGTTCTTAAATTTCTCTCCTTCCAGGCTGTCCACCATATGCACGCAGGGACCAGTCGTCACCATTTCTTCTGTCTCACTATACCCTCATTGTAATTCCAACACTTCAACAGTTCACAAGTATTAGCTGGCATGCTCCATTTAAGGCCCACAATATTAAGAAAGAGCTGCCAAGTTGATCAGTAAAAGTACAATGAATGGCTATTAGTTTCTATAGCTGTACCACATAATAGGCATCTAGAGCATAGCTGAAAACCTCTTCTTCTCAAGTTCTCTTGGGTTAGACAAGCCTTTCTTGCAACTAACCATGAAAAGCATAGCACCTTGAAACGTGCCTTTACTTTCCAAATATACCTCCACGGCCATTGTTCTAACTGTTGGTTTGAAGCAGTTATTAGTGTATATGCGGATTTGACCGTAAAATTCCCACTCCTACAAAGGTTCCAACAGAGTTTATCTTCAGTTTCTCCAAGACCTAGGAATTGTTCCAAGATATTCAAGAAATCCACACCCCTCTCTAATTCCCAATCATTCAAGGCCCTTCTAAAAGTAACATTCCATCCTGCTTGATCCCAAGCAGTATCTAAAGTGGATGTAGGTGATGTTGCAATGCTGAAGAAATCAGAGAGAAGTTCTTTGAGAGGACCATGTCCTAACCAGTTGTCATTCCAGAAACGTGTTTTCCTTCCATTACCCACCTTTATGGTTGTATTATCAGCCAGAATATTCTAGTGACGTCTGATTGACTTCCATATCCATTTTGTCCATACTTGTCGCAGATGACCTTTCTCCACAAAGCATTAACCTCCAGATTGACCTCCAAAGCCACTTCAAAAGTAAACTCCGATTGTGGGCTTTAAGGTTCCTAATGCCCAAGCCTCCTTTGTCTTTGCTTGTGATAAGGGAATTCCAGTTAACCAAATGAATAGCTTCCTTCTCTCTGTTTCCTTGCCATATAAAGTTCCTTCTTAGATATTTTAGTTGATCTGCCTTTGCCTCGCAAAAAACTAAAGGGTTATCATCATATAGAAGATGGGTGATCTCCACACGATCTCCCTCCCTTTTTGAGGCTTTAAAACCTTTCAGCCAACCATTGTTGTTTGCATTTCTTAACATTTGGTTCAATTCTTCCATAGCAAAGAGGAAAAGAAAAGGTGATAAGGAATCCCCTTGTCTCAAACCTCTCTCCGAAGGAAAAAATCCCTCTGGAGAACCATTCACCAAAATGGAAAATCTGACTCTTTTCATGCAGAAAGATATCCAGTTGATCCACTTCCTACCAAAACCATCCTGAAAAACTTTTGAGTAAAAAAGTTCCAATTAGCATAATCATAGGCCTTCTCAATATCCAGCTTACAAAGAATTCCAGAAACTTGCCCTTTAAGTCTGGAGTCCACTCATTCGCTTGCAATCAAAGAAGCATTGATGCTCATTCACTAGTTTTTCCACCACTTTCTTGAGCCTCTATGTCAACAGTTTGGAAATGATCTTGTAAATGCTTCCTATAAGACTAATAGGTCTGAAGTCCTTGAGTTCCTCAGCACCATTCTTCTTTGGAATAAGGGCTGTGTAAGAAGTATTGAAACTCTTCTCAAAGAACTCATTGTTGTGGAAGTTCCCGATGGTCTGAATGATATCTTCTTTCACAATCTCCCAGTTATTATGACAAACCCCCAGAGAGAAACCATCAGGGCCCGGTGCCTTATCAGTTGCACATAGTTTCATGGTCTCAAACACTTCTTGTTCTTCAAATTCACCTTGCAACTCAAATCACCTTGCAACAATTCATATCTTCCTCTGTAATGCTGCATTCACCTTGGAAGTTATAATCAGGTCTCCAGATTTCTGTTTCTGCATATAGTTTATCATAAACAGACACTATCTCGGTTTTAATTCCATGCGGCTCAATAATTTCTTCCCCTTGAACCTCCAACTTATCTATATGATTGGCTCTTCTATGATAGTTGGCAATTTTCTGGAAAAACTTAGGTGTTTTTGTCACCTTGTTTCAGCCATAAAGCTCTAGATCTTTCTCTCCAAGATATCTCTTTATTCTTTGCAATCTCCTGGAATTCCATGTGCAAGCCTTCTCAAGTAATTCGACCTCATTTAATGGTCTTTGTTCCTGCAAAAGATCCAAGTTTTGAATTTGGTTCAAAAGTTTAGTTTTCTTCCTCTTCAAGCTCCCCCCATTAAGCACATTCCACTCCTTTTAACTTAACAACATTTTGAGTTTATAAGCCAGAATATAATCTGGACTTCCAATGATCTCACATTAATTCCACCAACCTGCCACCAATTCCATCCACTAATTCTCAAATTTGAAATAAGATATTGAGAAATCCCATTCCCCACATTTCAGAGAAATAGGGCAATGCTCATAGACAACTCTAGGGAGAAGAAACTGCTTAATATAGTTAAAGTCCTCGTCCCACTTAGCTAAAGACAAGAATCTATCGATTCTTGAAGAACATCCTTGTCCCACTTAGCTAAAAACAAGAATCTATCGATTCTTGAAGAACAATCATGATTGTTTGCCCTATCCCAAGTGTACCTACCTCCCAATAAGGAGGGTCAACAAGCTGTAGATCTTCTACAATTTCTGAAAAATCCTTCATAGCTCTGGTAATACCCCTGCTATTCTTCCTTTTAGTAGCATATCTAATACCCCGGCGACTTAGTAGGACCTTCGCACCCCATGTTCCTGAGATATGTGTGACATCCTCCTTCCTTTGATCCTAAAAGTAGTTTTAAGCACCTACAACACACCCCTTTCTTTGTACGTGTCTGAGAGTTTTTTCTTGGGGGTTTGGGGGTGCGGGGGAACTATTAAGTTTCTTTTTTTTCTGCCAACAGTGCACTTTGGTCTCTATACTAGGATTGATAGAAATTGCGGAAAGGTGTACTGCATGGAGGGGAGGGAGGAGGGGAGGAGCTACAAGTATTGTTTTCCCCTCCGCAGTAGCTCCTTCGGCTTTATACTTGGATTGTTAGACACTCTTGAAAAGTGTAAACCGTGCTTCTAAGATATGTGTGACATCCTCCTTTGATCCTAAAAGTAGTTTAAGCACCTACAACGCACCCCTTTTTCTGTACGTGTCTGCGAGTTTTTTCTTGGTGGGTGGGTGGGGATACTATTATGTTTCTTTTTTTTCCCGCCAGTAATGCACTTTGGTCTCTATACTAGTATTGTTAGAAATGCGGAAAGGGGTATTGCATAGGAGGTGGGGGGTCGGGGTGAGAGAGAGAGCCATATGTATTATTTTCCCGTCAGCAGTAGCTCTTTCGTTTCTATACTGAGGTTGTTAGACACTCTTGAAAAGTGTACACCGTCTTCCTAAGATATGTGTGACATCCTCTTTTGATCCTAAAGTAGTTTAAGCACCTGTAGCACACCCCTTTCTTTGTACGTGTTTATGAGTTTTTTCTTTGGGGGTGGGGGGAACTATTAAATTTTTTTTTTCTGCCAACAGTGCACTTTGGTCTCTATACTAGGATTGATAGAAACTGCGGAAATGTGTACTGCATGAAGGGGAGGGAGGAGGGAAGGAGCTATATGTGTTGTTTTCCCCTCAGCAGTAACTCTTTCGTCTCTATACTGGATTGTTAGACACTCTTGAAAAGTGTACACCGTATTCCTAAGATATGTGTGACATCCTCCTTTAATCCTAAAAGTAGTTTAAGCACCTACATCGCACCCTTTTTTTGTACGTGTTCGCGAGTTTTTTCTTGGTGGGTGGGTGGGGGATACTATTATGTTTCTTTTTTTTCCGCCAACAATGCACTTTGGTCTCTATACTAGGATTGTGATAAATGCGGAAAGGTGTACTGCATGGGGAAGGGGGGGGGGGTCGGGGTGAGAGAGAGCTATATGTATTGTTTTCCCCTCATCATTGTTAGACACTCTTGAAAAGTGTACACCGTGTTTCTAAGATATGTGTGACATCATACTTTGATCCTTAAAGTAGTTTAAGCACCTACAACACACCTCTTTTTTTGTACGTGTCTGCGAGTTTTTTCTTGGTGGGTGGGTGGGGGATACTAATATGTTTCTTTTTTGTCCCGCCAACAATGCACTTTGGTCTCTATATTGGGATTGTTAGCAAAAGGTGCATTGCATGGAGGAGGGGTGGTGGTGGTGGTGGTGGTTGGGGTGGGAGAGGGAGCTATATGTATTGTTTTCCCCTCAGCGTAGCTCTTTCGTCTCTATAATGGGATTGTTAGACACTCTTGAAAAGTGTACCATGTAGATCCTAGTTTAAATCTTGCTGTCACTGTTGTTAGATATATATTGTGCATTTGCGAAGATAACTTGAACTTCAGTTTCAGAAGCCATGAGAGGAAACATGGTAGTGGTGAAAAGTTATCTTTCCCCTTATTTTTTTGCGTCTGTATGAGTGAGCGAGAGGATGTAGTAGAGCAGTCAGCTCGCCAACATGCCATCTTGTTTAGCACGCTACTTGGAACAGTGATTATAAGTTTGTTTGCTTTTATGGTGCTTTTTATAGAAGTCTCATCCTTTCATAAGAGTTCGTTTTTACTTATCTTACTGTCCTTGGTGTTAGGATTATTCAATTCCTGTTGTTTTGGTTGAGAACAGTGGGAGATGTAACAAGAATGAAATCAACGAAAAGGTTAGATATACGTGCCATTGTCTTGTTAAGTATTGTAACGTATTATGTTTGTTAACATGGTTTGTATGGTTCCACAGATTCTTCCGAATGGAACTGCTTGGATACCCAATTTAGTCCAAACTATGATCGACGTTGTCTCAACTGATAGCAAGGGTATCTTGGTTGACCAAAAATTGATCGAAGGACCAAATCCTAACAATAAGGGCAAAGTGCTTATTCCTTTTATTTTAGCATTCCAGGTGAGCTTTCAGTCTGAAGTTGTCTCTATTGAACTGTTAAACATGCGAATACTTGTATTGATCATAGCTAACATTCCTCCCTCCCCCGATTTTGTTTCTCTGCCAGTATTTCTTTGTTGTGAAAAGGATCCAAAAGTGGATCAAGAATGATATTGCAACAGAGAGTCGACCTTCTTGGGCATAAACAACCATCGGCACAGGCCTCGTTTATCCAATTAACTTAATTCCCCTTCTGGTTCTTTGCAGTACTTTGAGTTTCCCAGCCATCTTCGTTTTTTGGTAATATTGTAGCAGTTATAGTCGGCTATATCAGTTGTATGCGGAGAATGAATTTCAATTTCTTTTGCTGAATCTGGCTTTATATCTTTCAATTGGCGTTAGTTTAAAAATTACTGCAATTTCCAGCTGTCTTTGTAGTTCCTTTAGCATTGAGTGTTGCATTTTACCATTTCCCAGTGAAATTCATGAAGATCACAAGAACAGGGTTGTCCTTTTTTATCCAATATAACTCAACACATAAAATCTACAAAGAGTATTTAATACCGTTGAAGACATAATTAAGTAAATAAAAGTATGTTTTATTTAATAGTTTAAGCTTTTAGATGAGATGGTCACACATTTGAACATGATATCAGGGTTTGAATCTCACTGCCACCCAATATCAAAAAGAATTTTCACGTGCTTGGCTCATAAATAAAAGAATCAAGTCTACATGTGAGGGAGCGTGTTGAAGACATAATTAAGTAAATAAAAGTGTGGTCAATATGGTATCTTAAACTTTTGGATGAGATGATCACACCCTTCTAACAAATACGTATTAGTGTTGTTTTATATAAATGCACTAATAAAAGTAAATGTGTATTCTAGTGCAACATTGAAATGATAGCATACCAATATCTCTTTAATAAGAAATGTAGATGACTTTCAATTAAATTGGAGGTTACTGAAATTGTAATAATTAAATTTGGTAAAATGAAAAAAATATTCCTTAAGAATTAAATAGGGTTCTTCGTTTGTTAGGTAAGATTAGGCCTATATCGAGCTTCATTACAGCCATGAAACATCAAACTAAGAACTAAAAGTAGCAAAAAATAAAAAGAGGACATAAATAATTAGAAATGGAAATGGATCATGTATTTACTATCAAGCTCATCGAGGAGGGGGACATATTTAAAAAATTCTAAGAGATTTATTTAGCCTTTTCTTATGTACTAAAAAACAGGTTCTTTGTAAAAGAGGTTTCTTGGCCAAGGATTTGGACTAAGTAAGGTGCATCAAAGACGAGGATGGTATAGTATTGATGGGAGAGCTCCAGATCAAGCAATGTCAGACGTACTTTTATGGTCTTCTGAATGAGGAGGGGGACCGGGTTATAGCGCTAGAGGAATTGGGGCATTCGGTGAGTCTACGAGATTTTAGGTATTGCAAGCGCATTAAGGTGGAGGAGGTCGTGGGGGCATTGCAGAAGATGAGTCGGCGTAGAGCGACTGGCCAGATGAGATCCCAGTTGAGTTTTGAAAGTGTGTGGGTAGAGCAGGATTGGAATGGTTGACTGGGTTGTTCAATGTAATTTTTAGGACGAAGAGGATGCCAGATGAATGGAGGTCGAGTACAGTGGTATCGTTGTACAATAACAAAGGTGATATCCAGTGTTGTAACAATTACATGGGTATCAAGTTACTTAGCCATACCATGAAAGTATGGGAGAGGGTGGTGGAGGTGAGAGTAAGGAAAACGACGTCTATATGAGACAATCAGTTTGGGTTCATGCCGGGCCGCTCCACTACGGAAGCTACCCACCTTATTAGGAGGTTAGTGGAATAGTACATGGATAAGAAGAAGGATTTGCATATGGTGTTTATTGACTTGGAGAAAGCGTATGATAAGATTCCTAGGGAGGTGCTCTGGAGATGTCTTGAGGTGAAGGGTGTGCCGGTAGCCAACATACGAGCGATCAGTGACATGTATGATGGAGCTAAGACTAAGGTCCGGACGGTGGGAGGTGACTCGGAGCATTTTCCGGTTGTTATGGGATTACACCAAGGCTCAGCGCTTAGCCCGTTCTTATTTGCCTTGGTAATGGATGCTTTGACTCACCATATTCTAGGGGAGGTGCCATGGTGTATGTTGTTCGCTGACGACATAGTTCTAATTGACGAGAAGATGGTCGGTGTTAATGAGAGTTTGAAGATTTGGAAACAGACTCTCAAGTCTAAGAGTTTCAAATTGAGCAGGTCTAAGACAGAGTACCTGGAATGCAAGTTTAGCGCTGAGTCGAGGGATGTGGGCGGGGATGTGAGGCTTGAGCCACATGTCATCCCTAAGAGAGATAGCTTCAGGTACCTTGGGTCGATGATTCAGGGGGATGGAGAGATCGACGAGGACGTCACCCACCGCATAGGGGCAACCTGGGTGAAATGGAGGCTTGCATCTAGAGTCCTGTGTGACAAAAAAGTGCCACTAATGCTCAACGGAAAGTTTTATAGAGCTGTAGTTAGACCGACCATGTTGTATGTGGCAGTGTGCTGGCCAGTTAAGAACTCCCATATCCAGAGGATAAAAGTAGCAGAGATACAGATGTTGAGATGGATGTGCGGGCACACTAGGATAGACATGATTAGGAATGAAGATATTCGGAAGAAGGTAGGCATCGTCCCTGTGGATGACAAGATGCGGGAGGCGAGGCTCAGATGGTTCGGGTACGTGCAGAGGAGAAGCCCCGATGCACCGGTGAGGAGGTATGAGCAGTTGTCCGTGGTGGGTACGCAAAGAGGTAGATGGATACCTAAGAAGAATTGGAGAGAGGTGACCAGGCAGGACATGGAACGACTGCTTATTTCCGAGGACATGGCCCATGATAGGAAAGCCAAGAGGTCGAGCATTAGGGTTGTAGGATAGGGGGAGTAAAACTTTCCGTACTTCATTCCGGGGGCAAGGCGAGGTTTGATTAGGATTGGTCTTAGATGGCCTATAGTTTATGTAGGACCCACACTATTCTTGTTGTTTGTCTTAGCCCTAAGCCTTAGACCATGGTTACTGTTATTGCATGTCATTCATCTTTCGGTTTTTATGTTTCTGTTACTATTAGGATTTCTTGGAGTTACTAATGAATTCTGTCCTCTTGATTTTTCCTTACTTTATCTTCATCTTCCCAAGTCGAGGGTCTATCGGAAACTGCCTCTTTTCCCCTATCGGGGCAGGGGTACGGTCTGCGTACGTATTGCCCTCCCCAGATCCCACTATGTAGGACTTTACTAGGTAGTTATTGTTGTTTGTAAAATAGGTTTCTTAAATCACAAGAAAAACAAATTTATATTTGTTATAAATAGAATTTTATTTATCGTGAATGTCTATATTTGGAGAGGTTCTAGGGTTTATTGCTTGGTCGCTAAGTCATCCTCTCCCTATAAATAGATGATTCTATTCCATTGTAATTCATTCCAATTCAATAAGAATTCTCTCTCTCTCTCTCTCTCTCTCTCTCTCTCTGTAGTACTGTTCTTCTTCTTTTATTGTTTCATAACACGTTATCAGTATGAGACTCTAACCAATTGTAGAAACTTTGGGATTGAGCATAACAATTGTCAGTTGTTCCATGAACTTTCTTCATGATTAAATTCTGGATTTAAGGTAAGTGTTTTACCGTATTTTTTTCTTTTATTCTTTAATTTGATTTTAAATACAAGCAAAGACAATAAAATTTGATTATAACTCTAATGGAGTTAGTAAGAAATTATAACCACTTGAAGTGGTAAAATTTCTATGTCTTGCTATGATCAAATTTATGTATGATTATGGGCACAAGAAGTGCATACCCGTCCCATTGAATGTGCTTCAATCTCATTCCCTTAAGAGATTGTGATAGCAGTATGTGATAAGTCTCAAAGAAGACAAAATTATTAACGTGAAGGTATCAATGGATGTGGACGTGGTATTAGACGAAATTGCAATCGTCATCATTGTGATAATAAGAATAATAAGTATTCTCAAAATAATCCTTCATTCTGTGAAAGTAATATTTGTCATCGATTTGAAATGATATTTTATAAAACACATATAGATGATTATGGTCCATTCATGATGTGAATGTGAAACTATCTGATTTATGAATACATATTCATTCTTGGAAGAATATGAAAGTGCTAGTGGTAGTGAATATACCACACTCACATCTAAAAGGAGGTTTGAGATGATATAAGAAAACAATATCATTATTATGGAAAGATTGGTCATTAGTCATGTACCTATCGTACGCCAAAATATTTTGGTAATGTAAAGAATAACGGTAATGCAAGAAGCATATCTTGCATATAATTTTGACCATGACTATAATGGTATAACTTTATCTTTAAAAGAGATATTCACTATATGATGCTGATGAATATCTGGTAGTACAAAATTAATTGAAAGCTCCGGAAGTGCCAATTATTATTATGTTGGAGGAAGAAATTGATTATCAATAAGGTATTGTGTTGTAGTAAGGCTCAAAGAAACTTATTCAGTTTCCAAAGTATACGCGAAAGCGGTTGATTATATTGAGACTATAAATAAAAGAAAGATTTAATATCTTCTATTACTACAACTTGTAGCGGTATAATATGTATGTGAAAAGCTACCCGCTTTATTCTCTAATTTGTACTACATAAATAAAAGAATACCATAATGAAGTGGATATTTATTGATATAAACACCCATATCATAATAAACTTGGAGTTTATTGATAATTATACATGTCATGGTGTAAATCCGAAGTTCATCAATATTGATAATTTATTCAGTTGGCATAATTGGTTTAGCCATATTAATTTAAGCATGATGTGCAAAAATAAACGAGAGGTCACATGGGTAAATATTAAAGAACTAGTAAGTTCTTTATGAATTCTCTTATAATGCTTGTTCTTATTAATTAATTGACCAACTAAAATTGGGATGAACCCCATGAATACTGGAAATATCAAAGGTGAATATGGGCCCATTCATCGCCATGTATACGACATAAGATGCATCTATGAGATAGTTATATGTTCAATTATCATTAACTCGCAACCTGGCCGATGTGTGCGAGATAACTTGCTCAATAATTTAATTTCGAGCATAATTTCCAGATTTCCTATTGAAGATAGTTTATCTTGATAAATCGGTTTAAATCACAGTTGATTTAGCAAAAGGTTTTATTGAGTGCCTCAACTTAATAGCTCAATTGTTGCTTACGAGAACAAAATTATCTATATCAGTTTGTTATAGGTTATATACGAAAGTATATTATATTCTCCCCACACAAGTGGTTTCAGGGTCAAGAACCAAATAATTCCATCTCATTATTATTGATATGCAGTATATATTTTAATTAATGCAATAACGCACAAAGATGAGTTCTCAAAGTTGAGGAAACAAGTTAGTTTTTCTAACATGAGGGGGAGACAAGACACAATAGTAGAGAAAAAGTTACATGGAATGAATTATCATTTATAAATCTAGATCCCCCCAATAAAATAATATGAACTTGAAGTTCATAAAAGGATAATTCATGTGCAATTTATTGTAAAGCATGCCAGACGCATTTGCTGACCCAAAGAAAGTAACTATATTCTCATTGCAAATGCTCATATTAGTATAAGTCCTAGAAGAACAAAATCTATAGTACGCTTAAAGCATATAGACAAATCGGTTCAAATAAACTTCTTGATAAAAAAGATGAGCAAATGATCAAAATGATCATAATAAAGGAGACAAGTGATCTAGAAGATCACATGACATAACACTTCATAAATCTCATGAGAGATTCATGTACCTGAATATATGAATGAAAAGATCTTTATGTTATGTCGTTATAAAAAAATATTGGAACCGATATAAATTTTTTGTCAACGACATCTATCAAAACACTAAGATAGATGAGGATCTTAAGTCTGTCGAATATAGACACAAAAATATTGGATAAATGGAAGAGACACAATTCAAACATAATTGGTTTCATATGAAAGACATGTAGTTTTAGACCTGCTGTTCAAACACTTAAAACTATAAAGTCAATGGTGTGTGCTATCACCATTATTTATCTTTTATGTCTAGCATGATGATAATAGGTGAATTTGACTATATTTATGCCCTAAATAATCACGCTTTATTGTTGTTTTGATATTGTTTATGAGGACAAAATGCTTTTATTAGTGTTCTTAGTGTGTTATAGGTACACATGAGCTAATGAAGACTAAAAGAGCAAGTTTTGGAGTCAAACGATGGTGAAAAAGGCCAAAGTGTGGTACAAGTCAAGAACTTATATTAAAAATAGCCGGGAAGGTGTGATTCCGAGCTATATGGATGTTATGGAATGAATTTAAGTAATTTGGACCTTTGAAGTCTGAGTAAAAGCTCAAGGAATTAAGCCGGGATCGAGTTCGGGGGTCAAATTTGATAAGTGTAGTACATGCGAAGAATGGATGAGGTATATTGTGCACTGTCTAGTACATTGGACATAACTTTTAGCTCAGAACTCCATTTTGGCTCCATAACATATGGTTGAAAATCTAACTCAAAGATCTACAACATTCAGCTTTTGAGTTTTGCCAAATACACAACGGAACAGGGTGAAAAACCGCGGTTTCTCCGCGACCGCGGATGAACCGCGAAAAAACATGCTCTCTGAAGTTTACTGTTCGCGGTCCGTCCGCGGCCGCGAACGAACCGCGGAAGTCGCCGCAGAAGCAATCCTAATTGTACTCAAACTTAGTTTTTTTAGCCCTAAAACCTCTATATAAACTCCTAGTTCGCCCAATAGAGGCATGTTGACTATTTTTCACTACTTTTGCAAGATAATTAGTAAGAGAGAATCCTCTCAACTCATTATTTTATTTTATATCAAGTATTTCTTTATGATTTCAATTATTATTCTTGTTTCTTTGAGAATGAGTAGCTAAATCCTTTTCTAAGGTTTTAATGGAACCTATTGGGTGATGAACTTATCATTTATGTGATTACAAATTGTGAACTAGATTTCTATTTGTTCAACTTCGTTCTTGTTGTAGTTAATTGGTAGACGTCCCAATTAGCGGTGCCTATTTAGTGTGCATAACTTGAAAAAGAGTGCATATTTAGGTATATTGTTGAACAACACCACACCTAGGTTATTGGAGGAATCTATAACTTTAGGCGTAAAGACGGGTTAGGAATAACGAAGTCTTGGGTGCAATCTTAGGTGAACTATTCAAATTAAAGCTAGCTAGGGTAGCTCGGGAGAGTGCACTAGTAAATTATTATAATTGCTCGGGAGAGGGTTACGATATACATAGCGTTCATGATTGATAGAATATATTAATAATTTATATGAGCATAACGATAAGGGATTCCATCAATAGGAAAATCAATATCTTAGTCTTTCTCCACATTATTTTTACTCAATATTCAATTCTTTCTTTTAAAGCTTTTTAATTATTGCAAAGTAGTGGTTCAAAATTCACACAAAGATATATTCAAAATTTGGGAACTTGATTCAAAAGTGTTCTTGGGTTGTGAAAGTTGTGATTGGTAGGTTAATTCCATGTGGGATCGATTTTGGACTTATTAAACCAGGTTATATTGACTGCGACCGTTGCTTGGACGTGAATCAATTTTGGCGCCGTTGCCGGAGAATTAACGGAATTATCAATTGCCATTGCGAGAACTTCAAGATTCTTGTGTAGTCAGGTTCTTTCTACACTCTACATTGAATATTTTGACGTTTGTTGATTTGGGTATTCAGGTGCATGCCTAGAAAATCTGCAAGGACTAGAGAACTAATTGAAGGACTCTCAGACCCCGAGCAAACTTTCCGGGCACGTAACAAAGCCATCAAACAAATTCAACAATCTCAACAACCAATCAAACTAGACTTCGACATGGGTGACGTAAACAAACCAAACCAGCAAGCCGGGTTAAATATGCAAGAGGCACAGGAGGCACAGGAAGGTGCACTGTATGACTGGGCATAACCCACAGCGGATAATTTGGCAATTGCCATCGTTGTGCCATCAATTCAAGCTGAGTCTTTCCATATTACTAACAACATGCTACACTTTTGCAAAACAAGGGATTATTCTCTGGGTCTCAGGTTGAAGATCCACAGCAGCACCTAAAGAACTTTCTCTCAATATGCAAGACACAGAGGCAACCGAATGTAACTCCGGAAGCCATCAGATTATTACTCTTTCTGTTCTTAGTTACAGGAGATGCACGGATATGGCTAAACTCACTCCCCATAAACTCCATTGCAACTTGGGATGAGTTAGTCAAGCAACTCCACAACAAGTTTCATCCACCTAACAAGACATCTCAACAAATTGATGAGATTGTGAGCTTCAAGTAGAAACCAATGGAGACATTACATGAAACTTGGGGCAGATTCAAGGGCATGCTTGTTATGTGACTTCACCATGGGATTCCGGAGCAGATGTTGGGTCAAAGGTTCTACATGGGGCTTTGAGACAGTATGAAGAATATTGTAGATGCTTCAGCAGGTGGGGCTTTTCTGAGCAAGACTTGGAGAGAGGGCCAAAATTTTCTTGACAAAATGGCTCAAAATTCTGGGTGGACAACCAGGAATGCTCCTATCACTCCACTGGTACACTCTGTACCTCCGAATCCATCCAACACTCTAGAGGAGAACGTGGCAACTTTATTGACACAAATGAGCATCCTGACAAAGAAGGTGGAAGAATCAGGGGTTAAGCAGCAAGTTCATATTGTAGGCACTACCAATGGTGGTTTATGCACATCTTGCATTAGCCAACCCATAGGTAATCCATGGGCTGCAGACCAAGAACATCATCATCAGCATGAAGACATGAATTATGTGGCTAACTATGGAGGGCAGCGACAAGGTAACCAGAGTTGGGGTCAGCAGGCTCCACGGCAGTTTAGGCCTCCTCAGCCACAATATAATGCAACAGGTATGAGGCCACCACACAACATGGCTCCATATCCTAGAACTTAGGATTTCAGCAATCAGCAGCAGGGATATCATCCACCCCCACCACAGCATGGGGGTAGACATGACGATGGGTTCGCAAGGTTGGAAGCTATGATGCAGTAGGTAATTGGGTCAAATGCCAAAACCAATGAAAGAATAGACGCACATGACGCAGCGATCAAAAATATGGAAGTGCATATGGGCCAGATTTCTATGTCACTTAACAATCGTCCTCAAGGGACATTGCCTGCAGATAAACAAACAAACCCAAAAGACCAAGTCCCAAAGCAGCTGATGGCAGTGACTTTGAGAAGCGGTAGAGATCTTGATGCTGAGAAAGAAGAAGAGAAAAGCAACACAAATGCTGAGACACTCACTCCAGTGCCCATTGAACTGGATGAGTCCACAGGGTTGATAGAAGTTACAGTCCAGCCAGTTGCTGAAGATAAAGAGGAGCAGTAGGGAATGGAGAAAGTAGCTGAACAGGTAAAGCAGCAGGTTGAAGAGAAAGCGCTAGAGAAGGAAAAGTCCCAAGTCATTGGGAAGAAGAGGCCTCCACCACCATTCCCCCAAAGGTTGGCCAAACACCAGAAAGAAGAGCAATACAAAAAGTTCTTTGAGATGCTCAAGCAAATCCAGGTAAATATTCCCTTAATTGAAGCTTTAAAAGATATGCTTGGGTATGCTAAGATGATGAAAAATTTGATGTCGCAGAAATTTGATTTCCAAGACTTGGCCACCGTAACACTTACCCAGACTTGTAGTGCAGTGGTCTCCAGACCCATAGCTGAGAAGCTATCTGATCCAGGTAGTTTCACCATCCCATGCACTATAAGGAATTATGCCTTTACAAAGGCATTGTGTGATTTGGGGGCGAGCATTAATATCACGCCCTTAGTTATTTATAAAAGGTTAGGCATTGGGAGAGCCATGCCTACCTCTATGTTATTACAGCTTGCTGACAGGATGGTTAAGCGTCCATTTGGTATTTTAGATGATGTGCTTATCCAGGTAGGGAAGTTCGTGTTTCCCGCCGATTTTGTTATTCTTGATTGCAAGGTGGACGAGGAAATTCCCATAATCCTAGGAAGACCATTCCTAGCCACCGGGAGAGCTCTAATTGATTGTGAAACTGGGGAACTCAAGATGAGGTTGAAAGATGAGGAGATTATATTCAATGTGCAAAAATCCATGAGGCACCCTAGTGAGTTCGCGAATTGCTCTCTTATTGATGCGATTGATGTGATAGTGGAAACCGACAATGCAGAGTTGACCATTGAAGATCCACTTCAAGCATGCCTGATGAACATGGAAGAGGTAAATGGTGAAAGTTTAGCTAAATGGGTACTATCTCTGGAAGGCAAGGGATTTTGGCAGAGAGAGCTTGAGTTCGAGCCTCTACACTTAGAGAAAAGAGAGACCCCTCCTGCAAAACCATCCATAGAAGAGCCACCAAAGCTTGAGCTTAAACCACTACCATCTCACCTAAGGTATGAATTTATAGGTCCTAACTCCACTTTACCTGTTATTATCTCATCTAGTTTGTTAGATGTGCAGGCTCAAAAGCTTATACTAAAAGAATGCAAGACTGCCATTGGGTGGACCATGACAGACATAAAGGGGATTAGCTCTGCATATTGCATGCATAAAATTCTCCTGGAAGAGGAGCACAAACCTTCCATGAAACGCAAAAGAAGGCTGAACTCGAATATGAAGGATATGGTGAAAAAGAAAGTGATAAAGTGGCTAGACACGGGGTAGATCCCAGGTAAGTTTTCTCACCCTTCTGTGCTATACATGTATTATTATGCCATGAGGGCATGGCATGATTTTAAGTGTGGGGTGGGAGACTTATCTTGTATTGTATATTGTATATAGTAGATGTAGCTGTAAATTATATTAGTTGGCTTGGCCCGATGATGGACACTTGGCGACGGGTTTCTTAAGGGTCTAAGTCGGAATAAAAACACAAAAAATTAGAAAATTTGAAAAAATACAAAAATATGAGTAGAGGACTCTTCCTTATGACGGACTATTTAGGACAAGTACTCTTGAGGGAAGTAGTCCACGTAGGAATTTTTCTTTCTTTTATTTTCTTTTTCTAGGTAGTGTACCATCTCCCCATTGATTTTTCTTTTGACCACGGTTCTTTTCCAAGGGTTTTTATTTGAACCGGGTTAGGTAGATTTTTTTTTCTTAGGATTAGAGGAAAAAGGGTAACATGTAACCCTGAGTATGCACATTAGCAAAGCTTAATTGAACTTGAGAATGTATTTTCTAAGCTTGACTGTAGAATCTCAATATGCCTTACATTTGCACAATAATGCTTGCTTAAACATCGATAGGACTTTGTAGATGAACCGGATTCCAAATGAGTTGCATGCTATGTGTGTGTGAGGTTTTACTTACATTGTATGCTTTATATGATGCCTAGAACTTGCCCTGTGTGTTTGCAAAGCGAAATAGAAGTTGTTTGGTTGTAGAAATGATAGAGGCATTTCTTTGTGTAACCCCTTATAATGAATTCACCCGTACATAATATCTTAGTTAACCCCTTTGATCTTAAAGCCTATTCTTTGATAACCCTTGAATGTTCATCAAATTATTATATTGTTCAACTTTACCTCCTAGAAGCACTTGTATTGAATTGAATATGAAAAAGTCTAAGTGTGGGGTGAAGGGAAATTGAAAAAGGGAAAATCAAGAATGAATGGTAGAAAATAGTGAACTTGGCCAAAATAATGTAAATGTGTTGCAAAGCAATGAGAAAAAAAAGATATTCTGAGAAAAAGAGCTATATCAATGTATATATGAAAATTAGAAAGGTCAATTACACCAACAAAAGACAAGTGGGGATTCAAAGTAAATAAAGGTGAAGGAATGTTTAGGGGAGACATAAGGAAGAAAACGAAAAGGGAAGTTGTAAAAAGGAAAAGAAAAGTGCTTAGGGAGGTTAGTCATTATAACCAAAAGTATCCTACCCGTCCCGTAGCCAACATTACAACCCTTAAAGACCTCTTGATCTATGATTGAATAACTCGATTAGTGGAGTATTACACTAGGGGCAAGCCTATGGTGTGTATGTATGCATATGAATGTTCTTTGTTGAGAGTGAGTGAATTTTTCCGATATTTATAAGTTCCATGTTCTGAATTGTTTATGTGTGGGAACTTCTCTCAATAAACTATGTGAGGGTGTGTAACTCAAGAGGAAGAAGGTAAATTTGCAAGTTTTTGGTAATAATTAGAGTAAGCAATAATGTGCTGGCATGAGAGTTTACGATTAGGTAAGGATTGTGCATATCTTAGGTTAATCATGAAAAATAGCTTTTGTGACATAATTTGGGTGAGACATAAATAAAATTGGCCTAGAGTGTGATTAAGGTTGCTCGAGGACGAGCAAAGGTTTAAGTGTGGGGTATTGATAATAGGTGAATTTGACTATATTTATGCCCTAAATAATCACGCTTTATTATTGTTTTGATATTGTTTATGATGACAAAATACTTTTATTAGTGTTCTTAGTGCGTTATAGGTACACATGAGCTAATGAAGATTAAAAGAGCAAGTTTTGGAGTCAAAAGATGGTGAAAAGGGCCAAAGTGCGGTACAAGTCAAGAACTTATGTTGAAAATAGCCGGGAAGGTGTGATTCCGAGCTATATGGATGTTATGAAATGAATTTAAGTGATTTGGAGCTTTCAAGTCTGAGTAAAAGCTCAAGGAATTAAGCCGGGATTCGGGGGTCAAATTTGATAAGTGTAGTACAAGCGAAGAATGGATGAGGCATATTGTGCACTGTCTAGTAAATTGGACATAACTTTTAGCTCAGAACTCCATTTTGGCTCCATAATATATGGTTGGAAATCTAACTCAAAGGGCTACAATGTTCAGCTTTTGCGTTTTTCCAAATTCACAACGGAACAGGGTGAAAACCCGCGGTTTCTCCGCGACCGCGGATGAACCGCAAAAAAAACAGGCTCTCTGAAGTTTACTGTTCGCGGTCCGTCCGCGGCCGCAAACGAACCGCGGAAGTTGCCGCAGCAGCAATCCTAATTGTACTCAAACTTAGTTTTTTTAGCCCTAAAACCTCTATATAAACTCCTAGTTTGCCCAATAGAGGCAAGTTGTCTATTTTTCACTACTTCTGCAAGATAATTAGTAAGAGAGAATCCTCTCAACTCATTCTTTTATTTTATATCAAGTATTTCTTTATGATTTCAATTATTATTCTTGTTTCTTTGAGCATGAGTAGCTAAATCATTTTCTAAGGTTTTGATGGAACCTATTGGGTGATGAACTTATCGTTTATGTGATTATAAATTATGAACTAGATTTCTATTTGTTCAACTTCGTTATTGTTGTAGTTAATTGGTAGACGTCCCAATTAGCGGTGCCTATTTAGTGTGCATAACTTGGAAAAGAGTGCATATTTAGGTATATTGTTGAACAACACCACACTTAGGTTATTGGAGGAATCTATAACTTTAGGCGTAAAGACGGGGTTAGGAATAACGAAGTCTTGGGTGCAATCTTAAGTGAACTATTCAAATTAAAGCTAGCTAGGGTAGCTCGAGAGAGTGCATTAGTAAATTATTGTAATTGCTCGGGAGAGGGTAACGATATAGATAGCGTTCATGATTGATAGAATATATTAAAAATTTGTATGAGCATAACGATAAGGGATTCCATCAATAGAGAAATCAATACCTTAGTCCTTCTCCACATTATTTTTACTCAATATTCAATTCTTTCTTTTAAAGCTTTTTAATTATTGCAAAGTAGTGGTTCAAAATTCACATAAAGATATATTCAAAATTTGGGAACTTGATTCAAAAGTATTCTTGGGTTGTGAAAGTTGTGATTGGTAGGTTAATTCCCTGTGGGATCGATCTTGGACTTATTAGACCAGGTTATATTGACTGCGACCGTTGCTTGGACGTGAATCATATGACATGAAAATTTGATGTAAATCTGAATTCTATGTATATGGCTTATTGACTATACTTATGTGGCAATCCATGAAGGACTTAAAATGTTGATAGCACATGCAACCCTTGGAGAATCTTTTGGTCACAAATGACCACATCCTAAGTGCTTTTTATGCACAATGGTAGCTTGCTATAACTATAAGCATGATAACGTGATAGCGAGAATTTTCATGGTGCAACATATTCATTGGAGTTAATATGTCACCAAACCTTCAAGAAGCTAGTGCACAAGATTGGGATGCGACGGCTCAAGAATGTGAATTGATGCTCTCATCACGGGGGAGTTAATGCGAGTTGCACTCCTTTTCCCTTAAAAGGTTTTTTCCCACTGATTTTTCTTGTAAAGTTTTAAATGAGTTAACCAAAAGACGTATTGTTAGATATGTGTACTCTTTTTCCTTCTCTATAATATTTTTGCACAGGGTGTTATATTAGTTAAGGTTTTACGAAATACATTATCTGTTGAATAGACATTCAAGGGGGAATGTCATAAATAAAATTTTATTTATGGCGAATGTCAATATTTAGAGAGATGCTAGGGTTTATTGTTTGGTGGCGAAGTCACTCTCTCCCTATAAATAGAGGGTTATATTCCAATGTAATTAATCCCAAATCAATAAAAATTCTCTCTCTATACTTTTCTCTGTAATATCTTCTTCTTCTTCTTTTCTTGTTTCATAACAATATTGAGGTTGTTATGAATAGTTTGTAGATATGGATGTCCATGTAGGTGAATAGCTTGTGGATGGATTCTCCTAATTTATGTCCATCACACACACTATTTTACAATGATAAAATACATAAACGGCCCATTTATGTTGTCCTCAATGATCATACAAACATTTCAACTGACCCGTTATCAATTAAATACTTCAAGTGACTGTTAAGCGTATCAAATAAACACTCAAGTGCAACAAACCACATGCGTGAATTACACTTACTAATAATGTATTAAAATGAACGAATTATAGGATGACACATATAGTTTGTCATAATTTAAACAAAAACAATCATCTTACCCCCTTTCCCACATCCGACGAGTTCTAATCCAGCAATAATGGAGTCTCACTGACCAAAAAATTAAATTGACAGAGAGCTCCTATAATCCAAGTACTACACGAGCGAAAGCTTTCTAATCTCATCAATGCCCATAGATGATTACCAAATTTGTTTGGTGGATATATGGATGCTCATTATCAGAACAACTACATATACATTAGAGCCCGTGAATAGAGATTTAAAGCATCAAAGCAGCAACAAATACAGCTACAACAACAAATCTGGCGATCATGAATCTATTCAAGGAAGCAGAATTTGAAGACTTGGTAGGAGAACCGCCGAGAGCGGTGGCGATGAATGGAGGGGAAGCACCAGAAGAAAGAGATGATACCAGAGTATCGACAGTTGGTGGAGATAGACTGAAGATTTGTCTTTGGTAGGCTTTTACGTATGTGGTGGAGGCAGCTAAATTAGTGGTGGAGAACAAGAGGAGGTGGGCGGAATTCTTATGGTGGTGGCAATAACAATGGTGGATATGGTGGTAGGTGTTTCAGATTGAAAGGAGATATAAGCACAAAATTAAAGTACCAATTTTTCCTGTATTGGCTTGCTATTTGGGCTGCCATGGTAATTGTTTGACGATTAAAATTTCGGAGGAGGAGAACACTGAAATGAAAGTAAGTGGGACCACATAAAACAAAATTAATTTTTTTTAAAAAAATAAAAACTTGATTTTAAGGGTTTCACGCGCTCATATGTGATTATAAAGCACACACTTTGTCATGTCAGCATGAGGGGCACGAGATCGTACTTCAGTCTAAAATAAAGTGTGTAATTGATAATTAGGTCAATTGAGGTATTTGTCTGATCGTTTAGGACAACATAAAAGGACCATTTATGTATTTCGCCATTTTACAATAGTAAGTTTTCACATTTATGCCTATAAAAGGCTGTGTAAATTGCAATGAAAAACACATAGAGGAAGGATAAAGCTTTTTCTTTCTGTATCTCTTTCTTATTTCTATTTTACTAAATTACTTTTATTTTATTACAGATTATCAGCACGACGCTCTACCTTCATTTTTATAATGACCTCCTAGTTGTGTTTGATTCTACTCATCAGGTATATCACTAATATGTCCATTTGGTTTATGGTAATAATATGGACCAATATGCTTGTTATTAACATATCCATATACGGTTAAGTATTCTTTTTAATTGACCATAGTACTGAAGTTCTCATGTCATGTTTACTACAGTATTATATAACATACATAGCAGGTGCACAATTATGACAATTCATGGATCTATTATTGAGCAATTTTTCATGTTAAATATTTTGCTTGACGCTATATTTCATACTATAAAGAATTAGGAAAACTGGACAACAATCACTAAGATTAACAACTACATGATTCATCTCATAAGATAAATTATTAGTTCAAGTTAGGTGCATGAATTGTAGATGATCAGTTGTCTACTATATATTTATTTGGTTGCCATTTGCTCTTTCTGCTTGGCCATTTATTCATTGTTGATTTATTTTAAAAGTATTTGCAGTTGTTAAGTTTCTGGACAATATAAAAGGTTGCAGTAGACATCATAATCAACAGAAAGGATGCTTTACTAATTAAGCTAATCGATTATGCAAAGTCTTTGTTTTGACATAAGATATTGGCTTACGAGTATGTACTGCTCATAACAATAAAGTCTTTTGTTAATAATAGTTCCTATAATTTCTAACTTTAGTTATTTTTTTTGATAGTTTTTACTATGTCGAATATATTAAAGCTTGAATTAGTGGCACTTGACATTTTTGGAAAGAACTATTTATCATAGGTTCTCGACGCTGAAACTCACTTAGACGCTATAGGTCTTGGTGATACCATTACTCCGGACGAGCCACATGCAGGGGAACTTGCACGTGTGGTTCTAGCCGGGCTGATAATGAGGCATTGAGTCTGGACAAAAGCGAAGGCTATGATATTTCTTCGTTATCATCTGGATGGAGGATTGAAAGTTGAATATCTGACAGTGAAAGATCCACTTGAATTGTGGACAAGTTTGAAGGAAAGGTATGGCCACATTAAGGCAATTGTATTGCCAAGGGTTCTCTATGAGTGGATACACTTACGATTGCAAGATTTTAAGACCGTATAACTCTGCGATATTTAGAATAACTTCCTAATTAAAATTATGAGGAGAAGTTATAAATGATGAGGACGTGTTGGAAAATATTCTTACGACTTTTCATTGGGGAGAATGTAACGACCCGGCCCGTCGTTACGGGAATCTCCACCCTGTTACCTTGAATTAACATATCTTATGCTTCTATATCAGTGTTAGAACCTATCGGGTGAGTTAGGAGTGAATGGAATTGGAAATGAAGCAAATAACATGTTTGAAGGAAGTTTGAATATGGAAAGTCAACCTAGAGTTGACTATCGAGTCAGAGTGCTCGGAATCGGATTCTGATGATTCGAATAGTTTCGGGGGATCATTTATGACTTAGGGGAGCGATCGGAATTGAATTTGGAGGTCCGATGTAGTTTTAGGCTTGAATTGGCTAAAGTTGAATTTTGGCGAAAACCGAACGGTAGGTGATATTTTGATCCGGGGTCGGAATGGAATTCCGACAATTTGTGTAGCTTCGTTATGTGATTTTGGATATGTCTGCAAATGTTCAGGTCATTCGGACGTCGTTTGATCGGGTTTTGGATTGAATGTTAGTTTTGAAAGTTTTGAAGAAACTTAGGCTTGAATCCGTATGTAATTGGTGATTTTGATGTTTAGGATGGTATTTTTATGATTGGAACAAGTTCGTATCGTGTTTTGGAGTATGTTGGTGCTTTTCGTTGGGGTCCCGGGGGCCTCGGGAGGATTTCGGACCATCAATCGGGCATTTTGAACTTGGAAAGGTCTGCTATAAATTGCAGGTTGGTGCAGCAGGCATTAAGCCTTCGCGTTCGCGTGGCCCAGGTCGCGTTTGCGAAGGCAGGGCTGGCTAAGTCATCGCATTCGCGATCAGGCTATCGCGTTCGCGTAGGCAAGGTTGGACGAAGCTTCGCGTTCGCGTGAAGGATGGACGCGTTCGCGTAGAAGAAATCTGGCGGATGGGAGAATTGAACTTCGCGGACGTGTGATAGGGCATCGCGTTCGCGATGAAGTAATCGTTCAGGTCATCGCGTTCGCGTGAGAGACATCGCGAACACGTAGAGTTAAATTCCCAGGCAGTGGGTTTAATTGCAGAACAGAGGGCTCGCGGGTTTCACACCCCCAAAACATAATTTTTGAGCCCTAGAGAGAACAAATCACGGGAAAACGCAGGGAAATCATCGGGTATTCATCGGAGGTAAGTTTCTTGACTCAAAAACATCATTTTTTGGTAGAACTAACATCAATCTTCATGAATTTGGGTAGAAATTTTGAAGGATTGTGGCCTAGATATTGAAAACAAAATTTTGGGTTTTGAAAGGCCAATCGAACTCCGATTTTGGTAAATTTTATATGTATGGACTCGTGGCGAGACGAGGGTTCGGGAAATATGAGTTTTGAAATTTTTTGAGATGTGGGCCCGGGGCTCGGGTTTTGCAAATTTCGTGATTTTTGATATTTGTCGTTCTTTCGATTGGGTTATGTTCCATTAGCCTATTTTGATATATTTGTGCTGATTTGTGCTAGTTTTGACGTGCGTGGATGCCGGTTCGAGGAGCTAAGGCGTCGCGGTCATGAGCTTTCGTCGGTTCGAGGTGGGTAATACTTGTAAATGATGTCCTGAGGGCTAGTAAACCCCGGACTTGTACATCTTAGTGCTGTGTTGAGGTGACTTGCACGCCGGATAACGGGCGTGGGGTAGAGCACCATTGGGTATCGTGACTTGGTCCGTCCCGCGTAATAAATAATAACACCTAATTGTTAAAATCAATTGGACTAATTATCATGCTTGGGCTTCGTGCCAATTATTTGAATCCTTCAGGGATTGGTATCATTGTCTTGATAACACTGTGCATTTTTTTTTATCTAAATTTAAGGTTTTAAATGGTATTTTGCTATTCACCATTCTTATAAGGTTATGAAAAACTTGAACAAGGTCTTAATAATATTTTAGCTGTGAGCTAATATGATATTGTTGCCCGTAGGGCTTTCTTGATTATTTGTTAGACTGATTTGGGTCGAGGACCATATGTTAGGGCATGACAATTTATATGAGCATATGCATGCACATGCATGGATCGGACTGCACGCCGCAGTGGTATACGGATCGGGTTGCGCGCCGTAGCAGCAGCGTATATTCATGATATTGTGCTTGGGCTGTAGGAGCCCCTCCGGAGTCCGAACCCCCACAGTGAGCACGTGTACCCAAATTGGATCGGGCGCCGTAGCGGTCATTTCATGCATTGCATTGCATTTAGCTACATTGATTTACGTGTACTACGTGGCATAACATTCAGCACTCATACATTACTGGCACACATGCATTAGTTGCCTTATTAACCAGATCTCCTGGTGTAAATTGATAAGGAGTGCTGAGCCCGAGGGGCTGATTTGAGTGCGGACTTGCACTGCTTGAGATTGTATCCAGGTATTGGAATATTATTATGAAAGAAAGTAGCTAAAAATTGAGATTTTTAATAATCTACTCACATATGTTGGAAAGGAATAAAAAGATAGTTCTGTATTGTGTAGCATGAGATATTGCTTATCGTGGTTTTCTTCCCTTCAGCATTATTTACTTTTATTACTGCTGAGTTGGAAGTACTCACACCCGACTCCCTGCACCTTGTGTGCAGATTCAGGTACATCACAGCAGGGCTGATTCTATTGCGGCTCGGGAGTGCTTTTGGACAGTCGAGGTAGCTGCCAGCGTTCGCAGGACCTAATTCTCCAGTTTGTCTATATTTTTGTTCCGACCACCCCACACTTGTGTACAGTTATATTCGCTATTTACACTTGGTATACTCTGTAGAGGCTCATGACTCTTGACCCTTTGGTCTATGGGAGTTGACATGTGTTGGGACTTGGTTCCCTGTTTTTAATATATCTATCAATATTATGCTTAAATTGGATAAAGTGAGCTCGTGGCTCCGTGATTGTTGTTAATTGGTCGGGCTGGCCTAGCAGTGTGCTGGGCGCCATCACGACCGGATTTGGGGTCGTGACAAGTTGGTATCAGAGCCTAGGTTTACTAGGCCTCGTGAGTCTTGAGCCGGTTAGTAGAGTCTTGTGGATCGGTACGGGGACGCCTGTACTTATCCTCGGGAGGCTGCGAACCTTTAGGAAACACTTCACATTTCTTAGAATTCTTATCGTGCGCACTTGATTCAGCTTGGGATATAATTTTTGAAATTCCTTCCACACGTTTGTGTACGCATCGAGCGCTCAGTAATATAATTGACTTATGGCTTGCAATTCCCCGATCGAGGGGCGAGATATAATCTCCGTGAGTTCATGTTGGGCCAGTTGGGAAGACTTGAGGCCAGATCCTTGTCTATGGCTTGATCACCAAGGTACTAATTTCGCGAGCCGGTATTATGAAGTTCATACGATCAGTATTTATCTTTATTGTGATTTGATATGTAGCTAGCTATGGGCATGAGAAATATTTTCATCGCCTCTTAATTGGAAGGTAAAGTGACTTATGTGTAGTGGAACGAGTTCAAACTCAGGAAGACTAAAATGATTATGCTATGTGTATCCTGGTGGAAGGTATTCTGCTGAAATGCTAAATTGAGGCGAGATAGGTGGATTGGTTCTCATGTGTAATTGAAAGGTAGTTGATACGTGTTATGATTCGAGCAGGTACAACGCATGTTCATGTACCAAATATGATAATATGATTTGTGTAGTATTGAGACTAATGTTGTCGATATGCATTGTGATGTCTTGTCGAGTTGTGAATGTGTTGCTAGGATGGTTTTGGTGATTCTCTGGCAGGTGGATAGGCCAATTTACAAAGGAAACTCTGCCGAAATTTCTGAAAAATTTGGGACTAAGAAAGATTTCTGCCACCTAAAGAGAGTGGGTTTATTGGTGGTACGTGTATATCTGCAAGAATTGCAGAAGAGCTAAGGTCTCTGATGATTCGAGTCTCTGTCAAGGCTTGTAAATGACTTGAGTTTAATCTCATTGTAACATTTCGGCATCACTTGAGTAATAATGATATGAGTGGTTGAAAGTGCTTTGATGAATGGCTTCGAGCTAAGTTTGGGAGGTTGCTATTGATTAACTGATTGCACTATTGTGTGCGATGTTGATTCTGTCTCTAGGTATGTTGGGAAATTCTGGTAAAGGTTATGGTGTTTCGTAGATCCGATGAAGTACTAGGGTGTTTTGAACTGCTGTTGGTAAAGAATATTCACCATATAGAAAAGAAAGATAGCTGATTGTATCTGTAAGTAATCATGTTCTGCGATGTCAGAAGTTCTAACAAAAAACGAGTGGTTCTACTCAATAGGACAGTTGAATTACAGCTGAATAAGGGTGAATGATGCCCGAGAATGATTTTGCAGTGTTCAAGATTTTGCTTGTAACAGTCAGGTGCCTTAAGATTTGTGTATGTGGCTAAAGATGGCGGTTTCGTTAGAGAAGATCAAGGCTCGTGTTATATCATGTGAATGATGGGATTCTAGGTATCCGTATTGGGAAGAAATGATAACAATTTAAACATCGCGGGAAGTTCATCAAAATAAAGTGTGGTAGAATGTGGTACTTTTGGGAAATATTGAGAGAGTATTCAGTGGCCTATGGGTCTTAGACCGTGTGGTCTTGCGTACGAGTCTTGTGTGGTAAAAAGGGTTGAGGCATTGTCGTACTACAGTAAAGACTGATATGAAATTAGAGATGAATCAGAAAGGAAACTGGGTAAATGGAACAACTTGTTAATAAACCAGAATGGTATAAAAAGGAATACGATTGATTCCTGGTATGTGGTTGAAGTAATGAGTCTTGTAGACATTGCAGCAAAGCTCTTGAGTGCTGGCAGTTGTGTAACTTGATATGGGTATAAGGACTCAGTCCTGGCAGTTAAACTTATGCAACGAATGGGAAGAAATAGTTTGTGATGTGTTTTATCATGGTTTGAAAATGAGTATACTCCTGTCGGTATGCGAAGCGTGGAATGTGTAATGAGTTTTTCTTCTATATGGGATCACGAAAGTCCTTGACTAGTAGAGTGCGCCGATGTTGAGGCGGAGGAAAGGGATATGAATTTCCATGTTGTCTTAGTGTGATATGGTATACACGATGTGTTATGGAAAGTTGATAATGGTATATTCTAGGTTTTGAGATCGGTTCATAATATATGGGAAGTCAATAAAATTATTGAGCAGCGGGGACAACTGCAGGTGAATTAAGAATCGATCTTTCTGATGATTTAAGAAAATGGTACTACTATTCTCGTAATTTGGCAGGGCATATGGTCCAAAAAGGGCCAGGTAATATAAACTGATAATATTTAGTGGTGTGATGGTATCCTCTTGTTAGATTGACATTGATGATTGAGTTGTAAATGGCATAAGGAAATATCCGAATGGCTTTCGTGGTATGAATGGACGCTTGATGTGCGTTATGTATTCGTACGGTGGAGTGTGGAACCAGGTATAGCGATTCATGTGTTATATATGTGTTGGAGACTAGAAGTTCTCGTAATCCGCCTATGTAGTGGTTGTATATCGCGTGTATCGGCACCGTTTTGTGATTATTGGAAATCGGAAGCCCTAGTGGCTCTCTCTTAGCTTGATATGATGAATTTGGGTTATGATACCTTATTTCGGACTGGTTGACATAAGTCAGGTCGTCTAGACTAATGTGGTATGGACTATGTCGGAAAATGGCACAAATTGCGTAGCAGAGAGCATCAGAGTATGCTCCAACAGAGTAGTTGTACCCAAGACCAGCGGACGGCTGGTAGGCATAGCTTTGTCAGTTGGACCTTAGTGGCGGATGTTAGTGTAGAAGTATCTACCATTGATTAGTTCTGGCATTGAGAAACGTTGTCGGATGCGTTTCATGTGGCCGAGCTTGAGGCTATATATATATATATATGTTTGTTGTAATGAGAAAATTCGACTCGATATGCATTTCCTTTTTGCGAGATTTATGCATGGATCGGGTGGCACGCCGCCACGGGTTATTTGGATCGGGTGGCACGCCGCCACAGGTATGGTATCCGGATCGGGTGGCACGCCGCCACGGGTATGTCATTGGAGCGGGTTGCACGCCGCAACAAAATATTGTGAAAATATAGTTAGTTATATGCTACTGGGTATACAATACTTCCCCACTTCTGAGGAAAAGTCCGTTTTGAGTATCGCTTGGCAAATGGCACGTCGGTTGTGTCCTTTCAGGATTTGATAGCATACGTTAATTGTTTCACCGTGGGTGAGGTTGATTGCTCGGGTTCAAGACCTAGATATGTGCATGGCTAACCGTTTTGAGCTTAGTGGCTTGAGGTGCTTCATGAGTAATAACGTTGGGATAGAATCACGAATCGTGGCAAGGCCACGTGATGTTATGACCTCTCGAAGAGGATTCAGGTACTCTATTTCTATAATGCGAGACGCGATCTCAGTTCTATGTTATGATGGCACAGAGGAATTGAATTGCAGCTCTTTTGCTGGAGACAATTGTCATGATTTGAGCTGTCATGATTCGAGTGTGTTCAGATGTTTCTATTGGAGCCTATGTTGTGCTCGTCGCGGCTTAGGCTGGTGTTTGAGGTGTCATGTCACCAGTGCGGTGTGTTATGATCGAAATGATCGTTGGAATCATTATTGAGAGCGAGCATATGTGATTTCGGTTGGTCAGAAAGGTAAAATCGAGGCTTGGCTCCGAAACCTATTGTGGTATCAGTTTTTAAAGGGGAGATAGATTCACGAATGGTTAACGTGAGAGATGGGTTCGGTATATCGCGTGGTTCAGCTGCCGTGGGCATGGTATGGAGGTGTTGGAATCAGACTCTATCTAATGAAAAAGGTTATCAGCTAGTATTTGGTTATTGTGGCCAGTTGTTGTGATTAGAGACTATCGTCTCGAGTGATTGGGTTGTCGATACATCATATGATCTCACCCGGAGTAGCGAATATGGGTTATTACAGTGGATTCGAGTGTATCCTGAGTATAGGCATGGGATTTGCATTTGGCATATGATTTCAGAAAGTGCAATGTGATTTATGATTCAGATGGTCTGTGAAATTTTAACTATATGGTGTTTTCGGACTTATGTGAGATAGGGTGACGTATGATCGCCCGAATATATGCTTGGTAAGGTCATTCAGCTATTGGGTTGCTTCTAGTACAACTCTGGGTACGCTCGAGGACAAGCAATTGTTTAAATTGGGGAGAATGTAACGACCCGGCCCGTCGTTACTGGAATTTCCACCCCGTTACCTTGAATTAACATATCTTATGCTTCTATATCAGTGTTAGAACCTATCGAGTGAGTTAGGAGTGAATGGAATTGGAAATGAAGCAAATAGCATGTTTGAAGGAAGTTTGAATATGGAAAGTCAACCTACAGTTGACTATCGAGTTAGACTACTCGGAATCGGATTCTGATGATTTGACTAGTTTCGGGGGATCATTTATGACTTAGGGAGCGATCGGAATTGAATTTGGAGGTCCGGTGTAGTTTTAGGCTTGAATTGGCTAAAGTTGTATTTTGGCGAAAATCGAACGGTAGGTGATATTTTGATCCGGGGGTCAGAATGGAATTCCGACAATTTCCGTAGCTTCGTTATGTGATTTTGGATATGTCTGCAAATTTTCAAGTCATTCGGACGTCGTTTGATCGGGTTTTGGATTGAATGTTAGTTTTGAAAGTTTTGAAGAAACTTAGGCTTGAATCCGTGTGTAATTGGTGATTTTGATGTTTAGGATGGTGTTTATATGATTGGAACAAGTTCGTATCGTGTTTTGGAGTATGTTGGTGGTTTTCGTTGGGGTCCCGGGGGCCTCGGGAGGATTTCGGACCATCAATCGGGCATTTTGAACTTGGAAAGGTCTGCTATAAATTGCGTAGGCTGGGGCATATTGGTCATCGCGTTCGCGTGGGATGGTAACGCATTCGCGTAAGATGAAGCTGGAACGCATCGCGTTCGCGTGGAATAAGGCCGCGTTCGCGTAGGAGAAAGATGGAGACCATCGCGTACGCGTGAAGGGTAGACGCGTTCGCGTAGAAGAAATCCGGCAGCTGGGGAAATGATCTTCGCGGACGCGTGATGAGGCGTCGCGTTCGCGATGAAGTAATCAAACAGGCCATCGCGTTTGCGTGAGAGACATCGCGAATGCGTAGAGTTAAATTCCCAGGCAGTGAGTTTAATTGCAGAACATGGGGCTCGCGGGTTTCACACCCCCAAAACATAATTTTTGAGCCCTAGAGAGAAGAAATCACGGGAAAACGCTGGGAAATCATCGGGTTTTCATCGGAGATAAGTTTCTTGACTCAAAAACATCATTTTATGGTAGAATTAACATCAATATTCATGAATTTGGGTAGAAATTTTGAAGGATTGTGGCCTAGATATTGAAAACAAAAATTTGGGTTTTGAAAGGCCAATCGAACTTCGATTTTGGTAAATTTTATATGTATGGACTCGTGGCGAGACGAGGGTTCTGGAAATATGAGTTTCGAAGTTTTTCGAGATGTGGTCCCGGGGCTCGGGTTTTGCAAATTTCGTGATTTTTGATATTTTTCGAGTTCTTTCGATTGGGTTATGTTCCATTAGCCTATTTTGATATATTTGTGCTGATTTGTGCTAGTTTTGACGAGCGTGGATGCCGGTTCGAGGAGCTAAGGCGTCGCGGGTATGAGCTTTCGTCGGTTCGAGGTGGGTAATACTTGTAAATGATGTCCCGAGGGTTAGTAAACCCCGGACTTGCACATCTTAGTGTTGTGTTGAGGTGACTTGCACGCCGGATAACGGGCGTGGGGTAGAGCACCATTGGGGATCGTGACTTGGTCCATCCCGCGTAATAAATAATAACACCTAATTGTTGAAATGAATTGGACTAATTATCATGCTTGGGCTTCGTGCCGATTATTTGAATCCTTCGGGGATTGGTATCATTGTCTTGATAACATTGTGCATATTTTTATCTAAATTTAAGGTTTTAAATGGTATTTTGCTATTCAGCATTTTTATAAGGTTATGAAAAACTTGAACAAGGTCTTAATAACATTTTTTTGCTGTGAGCTAATATGATATTGTTGCCGTAGGGCTTTCTTGATTATTTGTTAGACTGATTGGGGCCGAGGGCCATATGTTAGGGCATGACAATTTATGTGAGCATATGCATACACATGCATGGATCGGACTGCACGCCGCAGTGGTATACGGATCGGGCTACGCGCCGCAGCAGGTGAGATATTAATATTGTGCTTGGGCTGTAGGAGCCCCTCCGGAGTCTGAACCCCCACAGTGAGCACGGATACCCAAATTGGATCGGGCTACGCGCCGTAGCGGTCATATGCATTGCATGGTATACATACATTGGTTTGCGTGTACTACGTGGCATAACATTCAGCACTCATACATTACTTGGCACACATGCATTAGTTGCCTTATTGACCAGATCTCCTAGTGTAAATTGATAAGGAGTGCTGAGCCCGAGGGGCTGATTTGAGTGCGGACTTGCACTGCTTGAGATTGTGTCCAGGTATTGGAATATTATTATGAAAGAAAGTAGCTAAAAATTGAGATTTTTAATAATCTACTCACATATGCTGGAAAGGAATAAAAAGATAGTTCTGTATTGTGTAGCAAGAGATAGTGCCTTGCGTGGTTTTCTTCCCTTCAGCATTATTTACTTTTATTACCGCTGAGTTGGAAGTACTCACACCGACTCCCTGCACCTTGTGTGCAGATCCAGGTACATTACAGCAGAGCTGATTCCATTGCGGCTCGGGAGTGCTTTTGGACAGTCGAGGTAGCTGCCAGCGTTCGCAGGACCTGATTCTCCAATTTGTCTATATTTTTGTTCTGACCACCCCACACTTGTGTACAGTTATATTTGCTATTTACACTTTGTATACTCTGTAGAGGCTCATGACTCTTGACCCTTCGGTCTATGGGAGTTGGCACGTGTTGGAACTTGGTTCCCTGTTTTTAATATATCTATCACTGTTAAATTATTATGTTATGCTTAAATTGGATAAAGTGAGCTCGTGGCTCCGTGATTGTTGTTAATTGGTCAGGCTGGCCTAGCAATGTGCTGGGCGCCATCACGACCGGATTTGGGGTCGTGACAATATGGCATTACAACAACATTACTGTGAAATGGGTTTCAAAAAATATTCTAAGTTGATCTCATGCTTTCTAGTGGCTGATCAATATAATACCTTTTTGATGAAAAATCATGAGGCCCGCCCGACTGGATCCTCTCCATTTGAGGAAGCAAATGTGTTAGTAGCATGTGATAAGTTTGAAAGAAAATATAATAACTATCGGGGCCATAGAATGTACGTGGGCATGGCAAAAGAAGATATAATAATCGTCATCGTGGTGGTCATATAAATGGGAGAATAATATGGGTTCTCAAAATAATCCTTCAAGAGGCAAAGGCAATAATTATCATCGATGTCGTATGAAAGGCTACTGGAAACTTGTATATCATGCATCTGGATATTTTGCCAGGCTTTATCAACACTCCACCAAAAGAAAGACTAATAATGTTAGAGCCTCTTCTGTTAGTGTTCCGGAGGAATCGCACTTGACTTTTAGAAATTATTCTAGGCAGCGCCTTCAAAGAAATATGATGATAGTGCCAAGGCAAATCATGATTTTAAAGGTGATGATTTTGAAGACCTCGATAATATTACTTACTTGGAAGTTGGAGACTTCTCTGGGATCAAAATTGAAGTTTGTTCTTTCAATGGGGAATACAATTATGTTGTTGCTTTTATTTTTGTATTTTAAATTTCGTGTTCTTTCTTAAGTTGTTTTAATTTTCTAGTACCTTAAGTTATCTTATAGTATTTTTTGTTTTTTCGTATTTCTTATGATGTACTTTTGTTTTATGAAGAAAATAAATTCCCTAGTTTTTAGTTGGATCCAAGATGAGTAATGAAGATATATGCCTTATGGATAGTGCTACAACTCACATTATACTGAGAGAAAAGAAATATTTCTCTTATTTAGTTATGAAAAAGGCTTATGTAAATATAATATCAGGTAGTATCAAATTAATTGAGGGCTCTAGAAGTGCGACTTTATTACTTCTTGGTGGAATAATATTGTCTATAAATAATACCTTGTATTATAGTAAATTTCAAAGGAACTTGTTAAGTTTCAAAGCTATTCGCAAAATAGCTACCATGTGGAAACTGCCAATGAAGAAAATATTGAACACCTTTATATTAGGCAGAATACATAAAATAACACCTGAACTTGTACCCAAATCCCTGTTACACACGTGTTGATCACGGGGAACCTTTTACACACCCAACCTTTTAAAGTGTGTCAATTACACATCACCCTTTTCTTGACCAATTTTTCAAAACATGTGTGACTTCACGCTCCAATCAGATAGTGACACGTGTCACTATTTTTTATTTAAAAAATAAAACACTTAAAATTACACCAATACCCCTTAACCATCTCCTCCATTTCATATCTTTCTCTTCTTCATGGGAGATTGACGCCAGACACTACAAAAAAACCACATTTAATCACCTTCATATTATAAAGCAAAATTAGGAACTCAAGTACATTAATCACGAGTTTATGAGTCTAGATTCAAATCTAACACAAGAAATATAATGCAAAACTCAAAACTCCATTAAAGTTGGTTATGGCCAAAACCATGGTTGCTCGATTCGTGGCATATATTCAAACCCAGGTTTATAAAATTCTCTTGATATAGATTTTTTTAAACTTTCTTTACCAATTTCTTCCAAAACTATTGTATATTATTATTATTCTTAAAATGGTAGACATGGAAGATTGGGAAAATGGGTGGGAAAGAAGACGAAAATGGGAAAAAGGGGAAGGGCAGCAACAAACTGGTTGTTTGTTTTCCATGGGAGAGGGAGAGAAGTTTTCTATGGTGAGATTTTGGAGAAAAAGAAAAGGGAATAATTTCTCCATTGTTACAAGAGCAAGTTGTTTGTTTAAGCTCTTGACGAAGAAGATGATGTTTTTAATTAAAAAATAAATAAAATAAATATGTGTCAGTTACACACGAGATTTCACATATTTCTTTTCCTATTCACTCAGCTAATTTGTGTGTAAAATATGCTCTTGCCATATAATCAAAATGGTGTGTAATTGACACACTTTTAAAAGGTTGGGTGTGTAAAAGGTTCCCGTCGATCAACAAGTGTGTAACATGGATTTGGGTACAAGTTCAGGTGCTATTTTATGTATTCTGCCTTTATATTACTACATTAAAAGTGGAAAAAAGATGTGTACATGAAAAGTTACTTGCATTTTCCTCTGGCTTGTACCACACAAGTATTAGTGTGGTTGAATCACATGCTATAGTAAATAAGAAGTTTACTGATTCTAATAATTGTATATTTGGCATGACCGGTTGGGCCATTTCGGTTCTAGTATGATACGCAAAATAATTGAGAATTCACATGCTTTAATCTAAAGAATTCTTTTGTGCTGCTTGTTCTCAAGGAAAATTGGTTATTAGACAATCAGCAACTAAGGTTGGGATTGAATCCCCTACATTTATGAAACATATACAGGGTGATATATGTGGGCCCATACACCCTCCATGTGGACCACTCAAGTATTATATGATTTTGATAGATGCATCTACAAGATGGTCACATGTGTACTTGTTATCAACTTGCAATATGGCATTTGCAAGATTGTTGGCTCAAATAATAAGGTCAAGAGCATAATTTCAAGATTATGCAATTAAGACAATTCATCTTGATAATGCTAATGAGTTTATATCCCATGATTTGATTGACTATTGTATATCAACTGGGATAACAATTGAGCATCCGGTCACTCACATACCTAAAATAGTCTAGCAGAATCATTGATCAAACGTCTCCAATTGATTGCTTGACCAATGCTTATGAGAATGAAACTTTCCGTTTAAGTATGAGGTCATGCTATTTTACACGCAGCAACAGTAAGGTGTTATCATAAAGTCACATCATTACAATTAGTTTTTGGTTAGGAGCCAGATATTTCCCATCTTAGGATTTTTGATTGTGCGATTTATATTCCAATTACTCTACCACAATGCACAAAGATGTATCTCTAAAGAAGGTTGGAGATATATGATGAGTATGAATCTCCTTCTATTATAAAATATTTGGAACCTATAATTGGAGATTTATTTACGGTAAAATTTGCTAATTGCCATTTTGATGAATCAGTATATCCAATATTAGGGTGAGGATATAAAAAATTGAAAAGGGAGATAGATTGGAATACATTATCACTATCTTGTGTGGATTCTCGAACAAATCAATATGAACAAGAGGTTCAAATAATAATTTATTTATAAAATATTGCAAATCAACTACCAGATGCATTCACTGACCTACTAAGGGTGATTAAATCACATATCCCAGTTGCTAATGCTCCAATTCGAGTCGATGCACCGGTAGGACAATCAATTAATGCAAATGAGACTAAGCCACACTTTAAACATGGTAGACTCGATTTTAAAGATAAAAATTCTCGAAGGAGGAAAATAGTAAATGTTAAAGGTGATCCTAATACAGAGGTAGTAGCTCAAGAGTATCCCCGAGACATAACAAATGATAAGACCTCAGGGGAGGTCCAGGTACCTAAACATAATGAGAATGAAAAGATCTCAATAAGTTATATCTCAACGGAAAAAAAGTGCGACCGAAGCAATAATGTAACAAGATGAGGATCTTGAACCAAAATATGTCGATAAATACAGACAAATAAATGATTGGTCAAAATAAAAAGAAGATGTCCATGAAGAATTAACTTTACTTGAAAAACGTAAAGTCTTTAGACCCATAGTTCGAATACCTAAAGGTATAAATTAGTAGGGTACAAATGGGTTTTTGTACGAAATCAAAATGACAAAAAATGAAGTCGTTAGATATAAAATGCGGCTTGTGGAACAAGGATTTTCGCAAAGGCTTAGCCTTGATTATATGGATACATATTCTCATATAGTGGATGCTATCACCTTCAAGTATCTTATCAATATGGCAGTGCATAAAAACTCGATATGCATATAATTGATGTTGTCACAACCTATTTGTCTAGATCGTTATGTTTTATGAAAATACCCGATGGATTAAAAGTGCCTGAAGCATATAAAAGTTTTTGTGAAACTTGTTCAGTAAAGCTTCAGAAATTCTTATACGGATAGAAATAATTAGGTTGCATGTGGCACAATCGCCTGAGTGAATACCTATTTAAAGAAGGATACAAGAATGATTCAATTTGTCCTTGTGTCTTTATAAAAAGGTCTAGACATGCATTTGTTATAATCGTCGTGTACGTTGATAATTTAAATATCATTAGAACTCCTAGAGAGCTTCCAAAAGCAGTAGACTGTTTGAAGAAAGAATTAAAAATGAAAGATCTTGGAAAGACAAGATTTTTTGTCTTGGTCTACATTAAATGTATGAAAGATAAAATTTGTCCATCAATCAACATACGCTAAAAAGATTTTACAGCGAATCTATATGGATAAAGAACATCCATTGAGTACCCCGATGGTTGTGAGATCACTTGATATAAAGAAAGATCCATTTCGACCTCATGAAAATGATGAAAAGCTTCTTAATGCTGAAGTACCATATCTTAGTGCAATCGGCATATTAATATATTTTGCCAATAAATCCCGATATAACTTTCTCTGTAAGCTTGTTGGCAAGATTTAGTTCTTCCTCAACACAAAGATACTAGAATGGTATTAAACATATTTCAGATACCTCCAAAGGACAATTGATATGAGTTTGTTTTACTCAATTGGATCCAAGTCATCATTGACTAGTTACGTAGATGCGGGATATTTGTCTGATCCACATAAAAGTCGATCTCATATAGGCTATTTATTTACAAGTGGAAGTACAACTATATCATGGCGTTCAACCAAATAAACTATGGTTGCTACTTCTTCAAATATGCAGAGATAATAGCCATTCACGAAGCAAGTCGAGAATGCGTTTGGTAAAGATAGATAACTCAACGCATTCGGGAAACATATGGTCTCTCTTCGAAAGACGATATTCTAACAATATTGTGTGAAGCTCAACCGAAAGGATGATACATTAAAGGAGATAGAACAAAACATATTTCACCACAAAAATTTCTCGCTCATGATCTTTAAAAGAATGGTGAAATAGACGTTCAGCAAGTTCATTCAAGTTATAATTTGGCGGATCTGTTCATTAAGGCATTACCAACCTCAACATTTGAGAAGCTAATATACAAGATTGGAATACGCCGTGTTCGAGACTTTAAGTGATGTTTTCATCAATGGGAGTAACTACCCGCTGCGCTATTTTTTTCTTAACCAAGGTTTTGTCCCGCTGAATTTTTCTTGTGAGGTTTTTAACAAGGCAGCAAGCAATGCATATTATAAATAACTATGTACGTCCCAATGAGTATTTTCTACTAAGTTCTCAACGATGTATATTATTTTACATGGACATCAAGGGGGAGTATTATAAATAGTTTGTAGATATGGATGCCCATGTATGTCAATAGCTTATGGATGGATTCTCTTACTTTATGTACATCACATGCACTATTTTAGAATAGTAAGTCTTCACACTTTATACCTATAAAAGGTTGTGTAAATTGCAGAGGGAAAATACACCAAAAGAAGGAAAAAACTTCTTTCTTTCGATATCTTTTTCTTATTTCGATTTTACTAAATTGGTTTTATTTTATAACAGAGGTCATATAAACAACTAACAATATTATTCTTTCTATTTTGGTTTATATGACACTTTCTTTCATTTTGTAATATTGATTCAATTATAGTTTTTGTGATTACTCAAAAAGTTATCACTTATTTTAAAATAAATTCAATGTTTCGAGGCCTAAAAATTTCCTTTTTACCTTACCTCGACTTACCAGAAAGTCATTATATGAAAATTTGTGAAAAATAACGAGTTTTCCCTTTAAAATAAATTTAAGTTGACTTCGATCAATATTTTAGGTAAACAGACCCAGATCCGTGTTTCGGCTATCATGGGATGTCCGTAAGAAAATATGGGACTGGAGCGTATCTCCGGAATCGAATTCCGAGGTCCCTAGCCCGAGAAATAAATTTTTGAAGAAAATTATTTTCTGAAAATACAAGAGTTTCAGAAAATCAAATGTGTTTGAAATTTGATGGTATCAGGACTGTATCTTGGTTTTAAAGCCCGGTACAAGTCTTATATGTGATTTAAGATGATCATGTGAATTTGGTAAGTAACGGACTTGAAATGACGTGAATCAGACCTAAATTGAGAAAAAATAGAAATTTGATGTTCTAAAGTGATTACATGATTTTGATGCTAAATTCATATTTGTGGCTGTTATTTTGGTGATTTGAATGCATGATCGAGTTTTTATGAAGTTTCCAGGTTAGTGTGCATGTTTGGTTTGGAGTACCGAGGGCTCGGGTGAGTTTTGGATAGGCCGCAGGGTGAAATTTGGACTTAGGAAATTGCAAGTTTTCAACTGGTATGATCAGGCTTGTAGGCTTTGCAAATGCGAAGTATAACCATCCGACCAGTTGTTATGAGTCCTAGCGTGTTGTTAAACGGTTTGAGACCACGAACAACTTCATTTGAGGCATTATGACTTGCACGCGTGGTTGGAATTGAGTTTCGGAAAGTGTGGATTTGATTTGGGAAGAGAATTCCTATTTCAGGAGCTTAAAGTTGAAACAATAAACTAGGATTAGAATTTTGAGCAAACAACCTCGGAATTAGGATCCGACGGTTCCAACAGGTTCGTATGATAATTTTTGTCTTTGGCATATGTCCGATTCGGGTTTTAGATAACCTGGGAGCATTTTGGCACCTATTGTGGAAGTTAGCATTTTAGAAAGAATTTTAAAAGTTTGGCTCGAAGTGCATTTTAATGTTATCAATGCCCGTTTGGGGTTCAAAGTCTATGAATAGATCCGTATGGTGATTTTGGAGTTGGAGGCTCTATCGGAAGTGAATTCGGAGGTCCGTACGTCATTTTGGAGCCATTTGGCTAAAGAGAGAAATTGGAAGGTTTTTGAGAAGTTTGACCGGAGGTTGACTTTTTTATATCGGGGTCGGAATCTAATTCTGAAAGTTGGAGTAGGTTCGTAATGTCGAATATGATCTGTGTGCAATATTTGAGGTCAATCAAACGTAATTTGATAGGTTTCGGCATTGAATATGAAAGTTTGGAATTCTTAAGTTCATTAAGATTGAATTGGGGTGTAATTCATGATTTTAGCGTTGTTTGATATGATTTGAAGCCTCAAGCAAGTTCATAATGTATTTTGGGATTGGTTGGTAGGTTTAGTTGTGGTCCCGGGGACTTCGATCATGTTTCGGATGCTCAACGGATTGATTTTTGCCTTGTGGGTATTGTTGGTTTTCTGGTATAGGTGCAACAGGTTTTTACTCTATGCGATCGCGAGACAGTATGCGATCGCGTAGATCAAGAGTTGAGGGAGCTGGAATTGGTCTATGAGATCACATAAGAAGAAATGTGATCGTAGAGAAGGATGCTTGGGGCCTATATGATTGCATGGTAGGCGTTGCGATCGCGCAATGTGAGTTTGGAGGCTGTGAGGCATTTGGTCTGTGCGAATGCAGGAGCGTGCATGCGAACACATAGAAGGATTTTGGAGGCAGCAGTTGGCTTATGCGATCGCGAAGCTGTGGTTGCGATTGCATAGAAGGGTCGTCTGGGCAGTGTTGGTTTTGGCTCATTTCACTTCATTTTCTTTCATGGGAGCCGATCTTGGACTTTTGAGCGTCATTTTCATCACCAAGCATGTGGTAAGTGATTTATACTGATTTTGAGTTAAATACACGTTTATATACAGATTTAGACATTTCAATTAGTATAAATTTGAGGTTTTGGTGGGAAAACCTAGAAATTTACACTTCTTGAAATTTGACCACAATTTTGGATGTGAATTGAGAGTAAATTATATATTTGAGTTCCTAATGTCATAGGTAATCTTTATCTTCGAAAAATTTAGGATTCCGGGCACGTGGGCTCGAGGGCATTTTGGTCAACTTCTCGATCAGAGTTAGGAATTGCTATAAATTAGATTGTAATAAATAATTGAGCATATGTTAATGGATTTGCATAACCGTTGGCTAGTTTTGGAGCGTGGTACATCAAGTAGAGTCTTTGGAAGGGCGTGGAATGCCGGTTATGGATCTTCGAAGCGAGGTGAGTCTCCTTTCTAACCTTGTGAGAGGGAATTGTCCCCTTAGGTGAGTTAATTGGTTAGTCCTCCTATTTGTGGGGGCTACGTACGCACAAGGTGACGAGAGTCCGTGCATAGCTACTATTATGCTATTATTCGGATAGTTAGGACCCATAAGCATGTTACTTGGACTATTTATGAACCCATTGATAGCTTGAATTGTTTAAATCACCTTGGATTAGTAATGAATTTTAAAATAGATTAAACGTCATTTTTCCTGAATTATTGAAAAGCGAAATTGTCTTATTAGGATAAATATCCCTGATAAATTCTTAATTGGCTACTTGAGCATGTATTTATGTGCACCTGCGTCGCATGCATGATTCGTGAGCAGGGTATGTATTTATTTATGGAACGGGCCGAATACCTTGGCAGATTAAATAGATGCATCTATGGTTTGGGTCATTCGACCCTCGGCTATATACGGTTTAGATTCCTGTTCGATCGGGCCATCGTCTCGGTGTGATTTGCGCGTGTTATTTTTCATTTGGGGATTTTAAATGTGAAATTTGCCCTTCGTGGCTTGATATAAATTGATAAAATAATAAAGAATAAACCTTGGAAGCCCCCGATTAATTGCTGAAGGTGTCTACATGTTTTCTGGTTTCACGAAGTAGAACTACTACATAAATCCATGATTTTTCCTCGCATTTATAAAATATTGTTAATTGACCTCTAGTGAGTGTCGAAGTTGGCCATCTCGTCTCTACTTCTTCGAGATTAGGCGGGATACTCATTGAGTACACGTTGATTACGTACTCATACTATACTTCTCTGCATTTTTGTTGTACATGTATATATACCTCTTGCAGCCTACTGGTGTAGCGGCACGGATGATTCTGGACTAGGTAAGCTGTATTTTTTGAGGCAACCTGCAACCAGTGTAGTTCCTTTCAACATTTTGTATTTTATTCCCTGTCCACTGTATTTCAGACATATGTTGTATTTTATTTTTCTTATTAATAGTTGCTTATACACTTGTGACACCGGGTTCTCGAATTCTTTTTGAAAGACTTGTAGTAATCATTTATTATTTAGTTTGAATTGAAGTGGAGATTGTTTTAATCATGAAAAATGAAAGGAAAAATCCTAGATTTTCAAAGGTATTAAAAGAGAATTTAATTGATAACTTAGAGAGGTTTTCGACGCCACCACGACCCTTAGAAGATTTTGGGTCGTGACAATATGGTATCAGAGCACTAGGTTCCCTGTCGGTCTCACGAGTCATGAGCAGGTCTAGTAGAGTCTCGCAGATCGGTACAAAGACATCTGTACTTATCCTCGGAAGGCTGCAGGGCTGTTAGGAGTACTTCCCTTATTGATTCCTTATCGTGCGATTAGATTCATGTGATGCTTATGCCTTTGTTTCTTTCTTACTCAATATTATATGATGCGGGGTGCTTATTATAAATCAAAAATTGAAGGATAGTAATGGCACTACAAATGTGTTGCGGGATGATTCTCCTGGTATAGTTGATTGGACTAATATAGTCACCTTATAGAAGGATATTCTAGTGTTCAGCTCAGTAACAAAACTTCTAAGAGCCTTGAGGCTAGGCACAGGTTGCCGTGATGCTTATAAGTGATTATTCTGTAGTATTGGTGTGATGGTAGGATGTTTACCAGCGCGTCGGGGCAGTGAATGACTTGAAGAGAGGCTGACTCGGTATGTAATCAAGGGATTCAGTCTTTAATTCCCAACAAGGGAAAGGCAGTCTGATTAAGGATGGTCAGATGTGGGCTGGTGGAAAGTAATGAGACTTGGTAATTGTAAGCGTGATGGAGCTTTCTTCTATGATAGGGTGTCGTGGCCCTAATGGAACGAACTGAGTTCGTCGATGTTATAATATGCTACGATTCGCCTTTATGGAAGGATAGTGTGAAATACTATTGGACATACAATTGTTAAATATCGCATGGTGCGGTGGTTTAGGATCGAATCAAAATTTCTAATGTTGACGGTTCGAGAAAGATGACCTTCAAAAAAGTTTGGAGTTAGTAGAAAATTTCGGATTCAAGCTCTATGAAGATAAATTTCGTTAAGTCAATGACTGAGCAGCAAAAGATGAGAAAGATATGTGGGAAGGGTCAGGTAGAGTTTTTAACTTCTAAAAGGCTGAGCTTAGGGAGCCAGACCGAGCAGTTGATTAAAGAATTGAGTTTGCCCAAAGTGGGAGAGTAGTGGAGCTGTGTAGGGGCTTGGTAATAAGGTGACTATGCGCCTTAAGGAGAGTCTAAAATGATTGGGGAATATTGGTGCTTGGTTATTGGGGTCTACGGATCTAATTTGAAGTAGGGATTCTTGTGTGGCCGGAGATTCAATATAACTGGAAGGAGTCACTTGAAGGAAGAAGGATGTAGCATGACTTTGAATTGAAGGGAGGTTATCGCACACTTAAATGATGTCCACGAGGGGTAAATGGACCCGCGCAACTGGAGAGTGAGCTCAGACTCAGGAAAGGTCATTGATGTCGTAGTAATTGTACCCATGCGCAGCAGTGTGGGAAGATGTCGGGGAGAGCCTTCTATAGGCAGGTTATGCAAGTGAGTAGGTAAGCGATCGCATGGTTGGCGAGGCTTCCACGAAGAATTTTATCGGTTATGTAGCGAAGAGATCCGTTGTGCGAATGTAGTGGGAGAATTAGAGTATAAAGGAATGAGGTTTTGCGGAAAGAATCCGAGAATTTATGCGGTTGATCGTGCAAAGTTATATCGATGGAAGGTAATGAATCCCGGTGAATAGTTGTGAAATAATGGCTTCAATCTAAGTGGGAGAGTCACACCACTTATGATTGGATTTCATGGTTAACTACTCGCGAGAGTTTTGGCTATTAGCATATCGATGGGCTATTTCATCTGCGGGAGAAGAACATAAGTGGTGACTTGAGCAAGAAAATTATTAAAGGTATGCTATCGTTGGCCTTATTGGCCTATGTTCAGATTTAGGGAGTGATCATGTCGGGTGCTCCGTCAAGAGGGTATGCTTGTGTTAGAAGAATCATGGAGTTGATTATATTCGGGCCAAGTCAGAGCGGGCGGCTCTCAGTAATGGTCCTAGTCGAACTCAAAAGATAAAGTGTGGTACCTAATAATTTCAAGCCTATAGGTACAACTAAGAATCAAGCTTTGTAGCGGCTTATGAGAAGGTGCCCAGAATGTTCTATGATATGTTAACTTGCGGTATAGCATTGGAGTTCGTGGGATTTGAGACACCATGGTCTCGTGATTCAAGGTCACTCGAGAGGAGTGCAGATGGAGTATGTTGTGTGTTGGATGGGATTAGTATTATTTCTAAGGCAATCAAGGTGAATCGAAAGAAGATAGATTGGTTAGCCATAATTTAGTTGGCATGTTATTGGTGTGAGCACGTGATTTTTACCCAATATATGAGTTATTCCCATAAAATTCAAAATAAATAATTTTTCCTTATTTTTTACAATTTTGCGTATTAATTAGTTGCATGAAAATTCATATAAAAAAATACAAAAAATACAAAAAATATGCATTTGCATTTAGAAAATTAATTTCACATTTTTAGTATCAATTTGGTTTAGAACAAAATGTAAAGAAAATAACAAAAATGGTCCATCTTGCATTTTTAGTTTAAATATGTTTTATTTTGAATTTTTACTAATGGATAGGAAATAGATTTTAGTGTCAAGCATTTTAATAAAATTAGAAAAAATAACTAAAAACAATTACAAAATAAATAAAATATGTGGGCTGTCTTGGTAAAAGACCCGAATTGGGCCATTTTTCCTTAATTTTGCCTAGGCCAAACACCCAAAGCCCATCAATTAGCCCATACCCTTCCCATTAAAACCTAGACTTAGACCTATAAATATACCTAGACCTACACTCAAAATAAGGATATCAGCCGCAATATACTCTCTAAATCAAATCCGCCGCGTAACACCTACGGAGAACCCCTCAATTTCCTATCCCTTTTAACTTCCGATCTCTCTCACTAGAGAAACCAAAATAACAACTCATTCCTCCTAATTTTTGGATATACTTTCTTTCAATTGAGGAGGGACGCTAGCTGTAGCATTTGAAAAAATATAAAAGAAAAACGAAAAACAGAGGCAAGAGAAAGACGAAACAGAACAAGACAAAATTGAAGTAACAGAAAATAAAGAGGAACGGGAATAGGGGAAAATGAAGGAGATGAAGTAGGGAACATCTAGATCTGAATTCAAAATGAGAATGTTGGATTGAGTCGAGTTTGTCGCTCTTGTTCGAGTTTCGATCAAGGTTCCGTCACAGGCGAAGTTAAGCCATTGATTCCGGACGATATTATAATCTTGACGCAAAGGTCCATGCTTTTGGCTCTTATTTTTAATTCTTCTATCTTTTCAACAATCAAAAAATGGTAAACGTGGTTATTAACATTTTTGTGCTTGAATTTGTGTTCTACAGAAGAAGAATTTAGTTTACATCAATTTTAGTTTAAGGTGATTCTTTGTTTATCCTTAGAATCGAGGAGTGCCATTTAGCAAATTCCATGTCCCTCGCAAAGTGCAAACGCGTAGCTGCTTTAGGCGCATTAGTTAATAATAACACCTTCCTAGTTACAGGTGCGCATTTATGTGACCCAAATCTTACTCTCGGCGAAACTGAAATACATTAAAGTCACAGGTGTACTGGTTGCGGTGTGACTCGAAATGTGTTTTCATGACGTCACAATTCTTCTAAAAATTGAAAAGCGAAACATATTAGCACATAGTTAAAATATATAAAGAAATCAGATAAAAAACAAAAATTGCAGTTGAGCGACCGTGCTAAAACCACGGAATCCGGGAGTGCCTAACACCTTCTCCCGGGTTAACAGAATTCCTTATCCAGGTTTCTAGTTTCGCAGACTGTAATACAGAGTCATAAATTTCTTTGAATCGGGATTAAACCTGTGACTTGGGACACCATTATTTTCCCAAGTGGCGACTCTGAAAAAATTAAATAAATTGATCCCGTTCTGACTGTCCTTTAAGTGGAAAAACTCCTTCACTGATTATTATTATATCCCTTCTCGGGGTGTAGTATTAAACAGCGGCACATTTACATTGTATGCATGTGAAAAAAGGAGGTGTGACAGCTCTTGCGACTCTGCTGGGGATAAGTAACCCGGAACTTCGGTTCAGGTTTTAAGAATTCGAGCTCAGTTAAATTGCTATTTTTGCTTATATCTGATTTCATTATATGTTTTGATTAATGTGCTACATGTTTACCGCTTTGATATTGCGTGAACTGTATATATAAAATTATGCCGAAAACCCTTCTCTTCTTACCTCCGGGGATGTGCTTACTGGTTGAGACTCCCCTTTCTGTTAGTGTCAATACCAAAAATAAGAAAAGAGGCCGGATAAGTTACAAAGCAGATTGACCCCGCGGGTCACCGGTACGTAGCCCCCTCCTCGATCCGAGTTGTCCGCTCGGGTACACGGTCTAGTACCATTGAAAAACATCAGGATATTGAGCCTAGATTTAGGACGTTTATTTGCATCATATCTGACTTAGGGGACTCAACACAGGGGTTGGGTCCGTCTAGGTCAGGTAACCCGGTAATCAAAAGACCGAGCATGTTATATGTTGCATTTATTTGTTCTAGATTATTATTGGCTAAATTCCTAAAAAACAAAAAGGAGAGGAAATTTTAGAATAGAAAAAAAATATCGAAATGTCGACGAAACGCTGTCGATTGCTTGAAAAGAAAATTTGAAAAATAGGTAGAACAATTTTGTTGAAATAATTGGTCAAATAATCTGACCGAACTACACAGGTTTGATACTCGCCATTAGGTGAGATACGTAGGCAATCCTCATCGGGTCCAACCACCCCTTTTAAAAAATCAAAAAAAAAATGTCGAATGTTAGTTTTCAATAAATCGAAGTGACGCTGTTTTTGAAAATAGCCGAATGTTCCGAAAGGACGCCGGAAGGCTGTTTTTTGCAAAAATAGCCACTTTGAATCATTTTTAATAATTTGCGGGCACAACCTTGAAATATTCCTTGTGGAAATGTTGCAAGGCCATAGCCGCAAAATCAAGTCTGGGTTCACACCCCTTTTGCAAAAATGATCAAAAAAATGTCAAATTTTTGATTTTGTTATAAATAAGTCGGGTGATGCTATTCTTGCTTAAAATAAGCCGAATGTCCCTCAAAAGGACGCCGGAAGGCCGTTTTTGCAAGTATAGCCACTTTGAGTCATTTTAAATAATTTGCGGGCATAGCTTGAAATATTCCCTCGCGGAAATGTCGAAAGACCGTAGCCGCAAAATCATGTTTTGAGTCATCACTCAACTTTACAAAAATAACCACTTTATCAAATAAGCCATTACAAGGCCAAAATTTTGCTGAAATAGCCACATTTTTTGCATTTTTAACTTCCTCAGTCTTGTGTTGGCCTGTGTCGGTGCTGAACGATGCCCCATAGGCCCCAGGATAAAAATTTTGAATTTGCATCTTCTTAAATAAAATTTTGCAAAAAAAGCCACTTTGTCTAAATAAGCCATTACATGGCCAATTTATGAAAAATAGTCTTGTGTTGGTTTATGGTGATGCCGAACGATGCCCCATGAGCCACAGAATAAAAAAAAATTCAAGTTTATCTTTCTTAAATAATTTTTGCAAAAATAGTCATTTTGTCAAATAAGCCATTATGTGGCCAATTTTGTAAAAATAGTCATAATTGACACAAAAAAATATTCTTATTCTTGTAGAAATCTCCTACACAATTTTGTAGTTGGAGTCGGCTTCTATAATTTTCCTTCAAAGAAAAAGAAAAAAAAAATCAATCAAAAATAAAATCGAATAAATATCTCTTTATTTCTTGTAGTAATTTGCAAGAACTACGCTCGGTCTGATTCATGCGGGGTCATGATACGTAGGCAATCCACATAGGATTCGATCATTTCCAAAACCAAAAAGAAAAAAATGAAAAACTACAAAAGGAAAAAAAGAAGAAGAGAAAATAGCAAAAAAAAAAAAAGGAAATCAATAAGCGGAATACCTTAATGCTGACATGGTGGCTTTGTTTTGTTGTGTCCGTTTTCAGAAAGGTGGCTGGTTGTGGTTCTAAAATAACTCTTCCCTATAACACAAAGTCAGAGGACAATGGCAGAGAATCTCAAGACTGAGTGGGTTGGTACTGGTACCCGACAACAGCTGGTTGAACGGAACCACGAGTTAATAGAAGAAGTCAAAATATTGAGAGAACACGTGGCTGAAATGTATCGGGCGTGGATGGATGGAAAAGTACCACCCCCGCTACCACCTAGTTTCATGGACCCTGTCCTTGCACGTACACTGAACCCGATGCCAAATATACCTGCCTATCGCAGCCTTTCCAGCCACTCGAGTAGCTCAATTACTCGTCCCCCAGCTATGCTTTCCCAAGACTACTTCCGTCCCCAACACCACTACTCTCCCAGGGCACCCAAAATCGTACTTCACCTTTAAGGTACTCAGTTCCACAAAAAGCCTACCAACCCCCACAAACATACCGGAAACCCCCTGGGTCAGGTTTCAGGCCAAATAAGGCGTTTAGGGAGGCGAGGTTGCTGAAGCGAGAAAAGGCTTTTACCCCTATCGGAGGATCTTATGCGAGTTTGTTCGAAAGGTTAAATCACGTTGGCTTGATTAAGCCGCTCGCCAGATGTATTCCAAATCCTCTTGCAAGAAGCTTCGATCCTACCGCACGATGTGTATACCACTCCCATGCTCAGGGGCATGATGTTGAAAGATGTTGGAATTTGAAAGAGGAAATAGAAAGAATAATTCAGGCAGGAATGATTGCGGTCCAAGACAATGGCACCCTGAACATTACACAGAATCCTTTACCTGCACGTAACGTTGCACATTTTGTGGGGACGATGCCCGATGATGTAAGTGAAGAAAATCTTCTTGGGAGGTCAACTGAAGTTGAAGATATTGAAACAGAAAGTGATCTTGGCAACATTAATGCAGAATCCAGTGGCTAGGATGCCATGCTTGTCAATTGGGAAGGCGCTCCGTCTCTTGGAGTTTTGGTGGTATATTTTGGTGTCATCTCTTTTGCCTCGGTTATTTCAGGGTTGTAATCCGGACGTTGTCTTGAGAGTCAAAACCCTTCTATCTTTCCACTTTGCTTTGTATAGTAATAAATTTGTTTAGTGCTGTCTAGGTTTGTAATTCTAGTCTAGTATGTTCGTTTTGTTGTTCGTCTTGTTGTTTCAACCCATCAGTTTAATACAACTCTCTGTTTCCCGTCATTTCTAGTCATTCCATTTCTAATCCCTTTACAATTCTTCTCATATTGATTTTAGCAACATGACTTGCACATAATTCTAAGCCTGATTTTAAAAGTCAATGAAACAATGTTGAAGATGTAATGATACTCGGAAGAAATAAAACATATTGGAATACTGTAAAGCCGGAATCAAGTGAACATTGGAGAAAACGTAACATAAAGAAATGCCTTGGAAATACATCATCGGTTTAAAGCCAAAGGCAAAAATACCCCAAAGTTAAAGGAACCATTCGTGGTATTGAGATTGTTGCCCAATGGCACTGAGAATCGTCAAATACAAAAGACAAAAATGTGAATCAATCTAAGGTGTTTAACTGTGTAGCTTGTACTTGGTAGGTCTTGAAGATTGGAATGATGAAGGCGTTTTATTCGGCTATCCAAACACTTCGTACATTGCTACCCCTTTGATCCATATTATATTTTCTTTCATATCCCTCTTTCGGAATCAACAACAAAATTGAGGATTGAGCGAGAAACAAAAAAAAAGAAAAAAAAAAGAGAAAAAGAGAAGGAAAAGAAAAGAAAAAGAAAAAGAAAAGAAAAAGAAAAAATCAGGAGAAGTCAAGATGCAGCAATGAATACGGACGTACTCCGAACTACGTTTCGACTTGATCCCGAAAGGGTACGTAGGCAGCCTCTCTGAGGTTCAGTCACAATAAAGAAAAAATCCAAAAATTCCCCACATATTGAAACTGGGGGAGAAGTTATGTTTAATAATTCCGAGAGTTGTAAATATTTTTGAACCCTCGTGAAATTTTGAGCCTTTATATCTTTCTTTCTCAACCCATCCAAAAGCCACATTACAGTCCAAAGAAAGGCCTTTTGATCAATTCCGAAATGATAACGAATGCAATGAAGGAGGAGCAAGACATCGGATAATACCGTGGTACAAAAAACAAAATACAAAAGGAAAAATGAAAAATGAAAAAAAATGAGAGAGTCTCATCGGTGAAAACCTTAACCGACGCTGTGAGGCAATTATGAGTATGAGAGAAATAAAAAATGAGAGAGTCTCATCAGTGAAAACCTTAACCGACACTGTGAGACGATTGTGAGGTTGAGAGAATAAATGAGAGAGTCTTATTGGTGAAAACCTTTCGAGGCACCGTAGGGCGATCGTGAGGACTACCAGAAAAAGAGAAAAGGCAACAAAAAATAGAGTATCGGTTTGGGTTGGAAACAATTCGGAGACGGAATAATGATTGGAACGAACTGGGTCAGAGTTTAAATACATGGCATGGTCGGCGGAATCAGCCAGCAAATACCCAGATAAGTTCTATCATCTCTCCAAAACGCCCTTACCTTTCTTTCATTTTTCTGCATTTCATTGTTTACCTTTTGAGAGCTAACTACCAGCTCCTGATAACGAAAGTTGAAACAACACTGAGTCAGAAAGAAAGAAGGGTTAGGAAGGAAATAAAGAAGTTTGGCAAAACATGACCAAAGGAAAAGAAAACAAAACAAAAAGGGGAAAAGTGAGAAAATACAAAAAGAGTTTGCAAGAGATAAGCAGTTGAAAGTTACACAGCAGGAGAAAAAGCAAAAAGAAGAAAGCAATAAGAGGCAGGACGGCAGATGCCAGTTGCCAGCAATTTATATCTAATAAATTTTGTTTCATGCAGGAGCAAATTGTCACTAATCACTTTAAAGTGAATGTGACCAATGTGGAAAATAGAAAACACCAAAAAGAGAAAGTTTGTCAATAAGTGGAGAAATTCACAGGCAAAAGACAATTGGTAAAAGAAAATACCAAAAAGAGGAAGGTAGCATCTTTTAAAATCCACTCCCCAGTCATCAGGCTGGGGGAATACTTTTCTGCATTGCACTTTTAATTTCTGTTAGGCGCCCACCTTCTAACACGGGAATACTTTTTTGCATTGCACGTTTAATTTCTGTTAGGCGCCCACCTTCTAACACGGGAATACTTTTCTGCATTGCACGTTTAATTTCTGTTAGGCGCCCACCTTCTAACACGGGAATACTTTTCTGCATTGCACGTTTAATTTCTGTTAGGTGCCCACCTTCGAATACGGGAATATTTTTCTGCATCGCATTGCACGTTTAATTTACGTTAGGCGCCCACCTCTAACACGAGAATACTTTTCTGCATCGCATTGCACGTTTAATTTCTGTTAGGCGCCCACCTTCAAACACGGGAATACTTTTCTGCATCGCATTGCACGTTTAATTTCTGTTAGGCGCCCACCCTCAAACACAGGAATACTTTTCTGCATCGCATTGCACGTTTAATTTTTGTTAGGCGCCCACCTTCTAACACGGGAATACTTTTCGCATTGCACGTTTAATTTCTGTTAGGCGCCCACCTTCTAATACGGGAATACTTTTCTGCATCGCATTGCACGTTTAATTTCTGTTAGGCGCCCACCTTCAAACACGGGAATACTTTTCTGCATTGCACGTTTAATTTCTGTTAGGCGCCCACCTTCAAATACGGGAATACTTTTCTGCATCGCATTGCACGTTTAATTTCTGTTAGGCGCCCACCTTCAAATACGGGAATACTTTTCTGCATCGCATTGCACGTTTAATTTCTGTTAGGTGCCCACCTTCAAATACGGGAATACTTTTCTGCATCGCATTGCACGTTTAATTTATGTTAGGTGCCCACCTTCTAATACGGGAATACTTTTCTGCATCGCATTGCACGTTTAATTTCTGTTAGGCGCCCACCTTCTAAAATGGGAATACATTTCTGCAAGTTATGGTTTATGTTACCTAAAAGCCCACAATGGAGCAGGAAAAAAAAAGTTTGTTGTTTTTGTTTTGTTTTGAGCTGGCTTCAGCTCGAGGACAAGAAGTACCATTGAAAATCAACAAAAAAGAGGAAAAAGCAAGAAAAGAAAATCAAAAAAAAAAGAGGAAAGCAAGAAAAGAAAATCAACAAAATGAGAGTCGGCATCCCAGAAGATCAAGAAAAAGAGAAAGAAGAGCAAAAGCTAGATTAGGAACAATTGTAATTGTAGGATCATAACTTGAAATAGCTTCTTCATTTTTACATTCCCCCCCCCGGTGTAAAAAGGAGTAAGTCGGCAGGTCTCAACAGTGTCAATGCAACAGTGAGTCTGGTAGTTTTTAAACTGCCAGACCTTCCCGAACTACACTGGCCTGATTCCTGTTTAGCCCAGGATATGTAGGCAACCGCTAAAGCAGGGTGCGGTCAAAAGGTTTTTCAAAAATGCTTTTACGGAATGTGCCAATGTGCAAAAATCTCTCATTACTGCTCACTTGTTTTTGCACTGAAACTCTTCGTGTTCCCGAGCAAAGAGGGGCACCTGTGAGAACATGATTTTTACCCAATATATGAGTTATTCCCATAAAATTCAAAATAAATAATTTTTCCTTATTTTTTATAATTTTGCGTATTAATTAGTTGCATGAAAATTCATATAAATAAATACAAAAAATATGCATTTGCATTTAGGAATTTAATTTCACATTTTTTAGTATCAATTTGTTTTAGAACAAAATGTAAAGAAAATAACAAAAATGGTCCATCTTGCATTTTTAGTTTAAATATGTTTTAGTTTGCATTTTTACTAATGGATAGAAAATAGATTTTAGTGTCAAGCATTTTAATAAAATTAGAAAAAATAACTAAAAACAATTACAAAATAAATAAAATAAGTGGGCTGTCTTGGTAAAAGACCCGAATTGGGCCATTTTTCCTTAATTTTGCCTAGGCCAAACACCCAAAGTCCATCAATTAGCCCATACCCTTCCCATTAAAACCTAGACTTAGACCTATAAAAATACCTAGACCTACACTCAAAATAAGGATATCAGCCGCAATACACTCTCTAAATCAAATCCGCCGCGTAACACCAACGGAGAACCCCTGAATTCCCTATCCCTTTTCACTTCTGATCTCTCTCACTAGAGAAACCAAAATAACAACTCATTCTTCCTAATTTTTGGATATACTTTCTTTCAATTGAGGATGGACGCTAGCTGTAGCATTTGAAAAAAGATAAAAGAAGAACGAAAAACAGAGGCAAGAGAAAGATGAAACAGAACAAGACAAAATTGAAGTAACAGAAAATAAAGAGGAACGGGAATAAGGGAAAATGAAGGAGATGAAGTGGGGAACATCCAGATCTGAATTCAAAATGAGAAGGTTGGATTGAGTCGAGTTTGTCGCTCTTGTTCGAGTTTCGATCAAGGTTGCGTCACACGCGAAGTTAAGCCATTGATTCCGGACGATATTATAATCTTGACGCAAAGGTCCATGCTTTTGGCTCTCATTTTTAATTCTTCTGTCTTTTCAACAATCAAAAAATGGTAAACGTGGTTATTAACATTTTTGTGCTTGAATTTGTGGTCTACAGAAGAAGAATTTAGTTTACATCAATTTTAGTTTAAGGTGATTCTTTGTTTATCCTTAGAATCGAAGCGTGCCATTTAGCAAATTCCATGGCCCTCGCAAAGTGCAAACGCGTAGCTGCTTTAGGCGCATTAGTTAATAATAATACCTTCCTAATTACGGGTGCGCATTTATGTGACCCAAATCTTACTCTCGGCGAAACTGAAATACATTAAAGTCAAGGTGTACTGGTTGCGGTGTGACTTGAAATGTGTTTTCATGACGTCACAATTCTTCAAAAAATTGAAAAGCGAAACATAATAACACATAGTTAAAATATATAAAGAAATTAGATAAAAAACAAAAATTGCAGTTGAGCGACCGTGCTAAAACCACGGAATCCGGGAGTGCCTAACACCTTCTCCCGGGTTAACAGAATTCCTTATCCAGGTTTCTAGTTTCGCAGACTGTAATACATAGTCATAAATTTCCTCGGTTCGGGATTAAACCGGTGACTTGGGACACCATTATTTTTCCAAGTGGCGACTCTGAAAAAATTAAATAAATTGATCCCGTTCCGACTGTCCTTTAAGTGGAAAAACTCCTTCACTAATTATTATTATATCCCTTCTCGGGGTGTAGTATTAAACAGCGGCACATTTACGTTGTATGTATGTGAAAAAAGGAGGTGTGACAAGTGGTAGAGATCATCTCTTTCAGCTTGATTAAGTTATGCAAGTGATTTGCGGCAGTGTGTATGAGGCTTATCATGCGCCGTAATTGATATTATTCTGAACCATTCTAATGTTGTGGCTTGTATGTGGAAGCATATTTCGGAAGGGCTATGGTGGCTTAGACCATTACTTAGAGATTTGTATATTCTACGATTTTGAGAATTTACCTATGTGATATTATGGATCTCCTGAAGTGAGTTAAATGAAAAGTTTTCATATGATGAAATGTTAACCTGTTAGTGGTTCCGGAGTTATAATGAAAACCATGTCCTATCGTATATTGTCACATTGGGTGCGGTGAGTAGTATGGAATTTGAAATGAGAATCAAGCTGCAATTCAGTGTGGACAAGGATGTCACAAGCTCAGATGGGCAGGAGAGTCTCGATGTTTAAAGTAAGAGGTATTGTCATCATTGTCACCTGAGATCGGCACTTTGTAAAAAAGGCATTGCATCCTGGTTAAGGATTCTTGATCGCTTTTCAGTGTTAGTGCGTTCGGTGGTTTGGATGTGTGGACCTTTTATGTATTCCAGAAGATTTTGGGAGAGAGTCCCACCGGAAGATCATATAAGTATGGCATAAAGTCACTCGATTGATTGAGAAGCTACACCAAATATGAAGAATTGTGATGATATCATTAAATTGAGAATATATGCCTGAAGGGCACTTAGTCTATTAAGTTGGGGACCATGGAGAATTTCTCCGGTTATCATGATTGTCCTTGTGTGCTATGAGAAGAGGGAAATTAACATGAACCTTTGAAAGGTTATTGGCTTAGTTTAGTATGATCAGGATTGACTTGAGGTCGATGGATGGGTTTAAATGTGAATTGGGAGCTCTATGTCAGACCAATTGTGTTCATTTCAGTAATGCACTCCTTAGGGAGGAGTCGTCAGGGTGTTATTTCATTGGCGGATATTTCACGTAGTGATGCATTACGTCGTGTGAGTCGTGAGATGACTTGAGAAATTGATTATGTGTTGAGGATCAACGTTGAAATGATGTATTGTGAGTAAGATGGCTCTTGGGATTCGGATTTGTATGTCGCACCTCAGTTGAGCTTGAGTTTTGTAGCTTATGGCGCTATATGTCCCCTCAGGGATGGTATTATGCACTTAGCGTGCTTGTGACCAAAATTCAATATGTTGTTGTAATGAGCAATTTAGCTTGGTGTATATCTCCTTATATGAGTTCTACGTAATCGATTGGCACGCCACCATGGGTATGTTATTTGGATCGGGTGGCACGCCACCATGGGTATCTTATTTGGATTGGGTAGCACGCCGCCATGGTTATGTTGCTTGGATCCGGTTGCGTGCCGCAACAACGCAATGTTCAGTACGGTTCCCTATATCTCTTTATTGTGTTCTGTTTACTATTTTCTGAATGAAGCTCATATTAGTCGTGCACCTGCATCGCATGTATGATTTGTGAGCGGGGTAGTTAAAAATTTTCCTTCAAATTTCTTTTTTTTCTTTTGGATCGCATTCTAATTAGTAGCGTATTGGGACATTGTGGCATCATATGAAACTTTTGGTCATGTCGGGGTGGCTTATTGCCTGAGTAGTTCATACTGGGTGAGACGAGGATGTTGGATTTGGGATCAGTGCAAACTGATTACGTGAAATATATTAAGGAGCATAGATCATTATTTGGTTCAGAATGTGGTAATGTTACTTGTCAGAAGTATAGCCTCAATGATTGGTTGGCTCAGCAGTTGATTATGAATTTCTGCACATCTCTTCCATCGTGGTATTATTGTAAAAAATCAGAGCTAGACATATGTAGGTCATGAGGTGTAATTGGAGCCTCAGATTCGTGGAGTTTTGTTCAATTGATCAGAAAAAGTTATTGTGATCCTATGAGTAAAATGGTGCAAGTTGGGAATTCAGCAAAGCTATGCAGTTTTGTCTGGGTACATCGTGTAGTTATTGATATGGTGATCTTATGTTGGAAACAAGCCTAGCATTGAGTTTCGGATGTTGGGATTGGACTTTAAGGTGTATCTATTTGAATAAAAGAGATTATCTTCAGAATCGTCGAGCAAATATGCTCAACTGAGTGGTGGTAGCACGGGAAGGTGCATGAGAAGTTAAAAGGTGATTTCAGACCACTTTAGTGTAGTTCTCAACACATTCGAGGACGAACATATGTTTAAGTAGGAGAAAATGTAATGACCCGACCGATCGTTTTGAGTCTGATCGCATCATTCAGTGGTTTGAGTCCATGAACAGCTTCATTTCAGGCATTATGACTAGAACTCGCGGTCGGAATTGAGTTTCGAGAAGTCCGAAATTGATTTGGGAAGAGAATTCCTATTTTAGGAGCTTAAAGTTGAAAGAATGAACTAAGATTAGAATTTTGAGCAAACAACCTCGAAATCAGGATCCGAAGGTTCCAGCAGGTTTGTATGATGATTTCGGACTTGGGCGTATGCCCGGTTTGGGTTTTGGATAACCCGAGAACATTTTGCCGCCTATTGTGGAAGTTAGAATTTTAGAAGGAATTTCATAAGTTTGGCTCAAAGTGCATTTTAGTGTTATCCATGCATGTTTGGGGTTTTGAGTCCGTGAATAGCTCTGTATGATGATTCTGGAGTTGGGGGCATGATCGAAAGTGAATTTGGAGGCCCGTAGGTCATTTTGGAGCCATTTGGCTAAAGATAGAAATTTGAAGGCTTTTGAGAAGTTTAACCAGAGGTTGACTTTTTGATATCGGGGTCAAAATCCAATTTTGAATGTTGGAGTAAGTCCGTAATATTAAATATAATTTGTGTGCAAAATTTGAGGTCAATCGGACGTGATTTGATAGGTTTCGGCATTTAATATGGATGTTTGAAATTCTAAAGTTCATTAATCTTGAATTGGGGTGTAATTCGTGTGATTTTAGCGTTGTTTGATATGATTTGAAGCCTTGATCAAGTCCGTAATGTGTTTTGGGATTGGTTGGTAGGTTTGGTTGTCATCCCGGGGGCCTCGAGTGTGTTTCAGATGCTCAACGAATCGATTTTTGCCTTGTTGGTATTGCTGGTTTTCTGGTATAAGTGCAACACATTTTTATTCTATGCGATCGCGAGAGAGGGTATGCGATCGCATAGAGCAAGAGTTGATGGAGTTGAAATTGGTCTATGCGATCGCATGAGGTGAAATGCGATCGCAGAGAAGGATGTCTGGGCCTATGCGATTGCATAGTAGGTGTTGCGATCACATAGTGTGCGTTTAGAGGTTGTGAGGCGTTTAGTCTGTGCGAACGCACAAGCGTGCATGAAAACGCATAGAAGGATTTTGGAGGCAGCAGAGTTGGCCTATGCGATCGCGGAGCTGTGGTTGTGATTGCATAGAAGGATCGTCTAGGCAATGTTCTTTTAAAATCGGGTTTTGGCTCATTTCACTTCATTTTCTTCCACGGGAGCCGATCTTGGAGCAACGTTTGAGCGTCATTTTCATCCCCAAGCATGGGGTAGGTGATTTTTATTGGTTTTGAGTTAAATACAAGTTTATATACGGATTTAGACATTTAAATTAGTATAAATTTGAGGTTTTGGTGGGAAAACCTAGAAATTTATACTACTTGGAATTTGACCACGATTTTGGATATGGAATTGAGAGTAAATTCTATATTTGAGTTCCTACTGTCATGGGTAATCTTTATCTTCAAAAAATTATGGATTCTGGACATGTGGGCCCGAGGGCATTTTGGTTACTTTTCAATCGGAGTTTGGAATTGCTATAACTTAGATTGTAATAAATAATTGAGCATATATTACTGGATTTGCGTAACCGTTGGCTAGTTTTGGAACGTGGTGCATCAAGTAGAGTCTTCGGAAGGGCGTAAAATGCCCGTTATGGATCTTCGGAGCGAGGTGAGTCTCCTTTCTAACCTTGTGAGAGGGAATTATCCCCTTAGGTGAGTTAATTGGTTATGTGCTCCTATTTATGGGGGCTACGTACGCACGAGGTGACGAGAGTCCGTGCGTAGCTATTATTATGCTATTGTCCGGGTAGTTAGGACCCATCATCATATTATACTTGGACTATTTATGAACCCATTGATAGCTTGAATTGTTTAAATCACCTTTGATTATTAAATGAGTTTAAAAAGAGATTAAACGTCCTTTTTCTTGAATTTTTAAAAAGAGGAACTGTCTTATTTGGGTAAATATCCCCGATAAAATCTTAATTGTCTACTTGAGCATGTATTTTATGTGCACCTGCGTGCATGATTCGCGAGCAGGGTAGGTGTTTATTTATGAAACGGGCTGAACGCATCAGTAGATTAAATAGATGCATCTATAGTTCGGGCCGTTCGACCCTCGGTAGTGCACAATTTACATTCATGTTGGATCGGTTTGTCGCCTCGGTGTGATTTGCGCATGTTATTTTTTATTTGGGGATTTTAAATGTGAAATTTGCCCTTCGTGGCTTGATATAAATTGATAAAATAATAAAGAATAAACCTAGGAAGCCCTCGATTAATTGTTGAAGGTGTCTATCTGTTTTCTGGCTTCGCGAAGTAGAACTACTATATAAATCCATGATTTTTCCTCGTATTTATAGAATATTGTTAATTGACCTCTAGTGATTGTCGAAGTTGGCCATCTCGTCTTTACTTCTTCGAGATTAGGTGGGACACTCATTGAGTACACGTTGATTACATACTCATACTATACTTCTGTGCATTTTTTGTTGTACATGTATATATACCTCTAGCAGCCTACTAGGCGTAGCAGCACAGATGATTCTGGGAATAGGTGAGGTGCATTTTTTTGAGGCGACCAGCGGCTAGTGTAATTCAATTCAGCATTTTGTATTTTATTACCTGTCCAGTGTATTTCCGACAGAGGTTGTATTTTATTTTCCTTATCAGTAGTTGCTCATGCACTTGTGACATGGGATTCTGGGATGGTTTTTGAAAGACTTGTACTAATCATTTATTATTTAATCTGAATTGAAGTAGAGATTGTTTTAATCATGAAAATGGAAGGAAAAATCCTAGATTTTCAAAGTTATTAAAAGAGAATTTAATTGATAATTTAGTTGGCTTTCTTGACAGAGGTGTTCGGCGCCACCATGACCCTTAGAGTATTTTGGGTCGTGACACGAAGCCTGGCTCGCAAATACGAGTCCGCAAATGTCAAAAATTCATCATAAATGCGAATAATTCGTCGCAAATACGAACATAGCCTAGGCTAGCTTCGATCACAAATGAAATCACTGTATCACAAATGCAAATGGGTTCCTGAGCAAATGGGTAGTCAGGTTTTGGTTTGAACCTCAGGTTTTGACCATGTGAGCCGGGGTCGATTTTTGACTTTTTGGGAAAAGATTTAGAAAACTTATTTCCATGCATTGGAATTGATTTATTTAGCATTTATTGATATAATTAAGTAAATTGTGACTAGATACGAGTGAATTGGCGGTGAAATCAAGAGGTAAAGTTATAGTGGAGGCTTGAACTGTTTTTGAAGCATCGAGGTAAGAATTTGGTCTAACCTTAGCTTGAGAAAATATGATTTTGGTCTTATATGATATGTGTTATGTGTATAGTACGATGTATATGCTTGGTAACGAGTATATATACGTTGGTGTCAAGCGTGCCCGTGAGTCTTGTGTTGTGAATTATGTGACTCCGTTGTATTGTTCATGTTTTATGCGGTGATTGATATTGTTGAGCAAGGTTTGTGAAAAAAATATTGGTATTTGTATATTGAAGAGCATTGACTCAATTTGCAAAGTGATTTGAGAAAGTATAATTGGCAATTGAACCTTTTAGATTATTGGCTCAAATGGTGAGTAAGTTGTGAGATAAATGTGAAAATCATAAAAGGTTTATAGTGGCGACCCCTTGCCGGGACGTGGTTGCTTTTAATGTTATTCCCTTGCCGGGATGTTTTGGTTTTGATATTGTTCCTTCGTCGATATTTTTATTATGATTCATTTATTCCTTGCCTTATTGTTTGTGTTTGTTGTTTGGGCGAGGAAGATTGTAAAGCACGAAGGGTGATATCGTGCATTGTTTTGGTGAGAGAGTGTTAAAGCACGAAGGGTGATGTCGTGTATTATTTTGTGAGGAAAGGTGTAAAGCACGAAGGGTGATATCGTGCTACACGATGTACCATTATGTGCAAATTATATTGATTTTATGGCGAGTATGAGAGTAAAAGCACGAAGGGTGATGCAATGCAGTTTATGTTGATTTATGGTGATGATGAGAGTAAAAGCACGAAGGGTGATGTTGTGCACTTGTTTGATTTTCGATTGTTGTTGATAACTTACTTGTGGTGTTCTAGATACTTAAATTTGTCTTTATGTTGCTATATGTTATTTCCCCACAACATGATTTTCCCTCCCATCCTTGACTGTATATTTCTGCTTCTATTTTTCTGTTGTACATTATTTATCTGCACAGGTTTATTTGGCAGTCTAGTCTTAGCCTTGTCACTACTTTGCGAAATATAGGCTAGCCACTTACTAGCACAAGGGTCGGTTGTGTTGATTCTACACTCTTTGTGCAAATCCCAGTGCTGTAGACTCCGGACTGTAGTGAGATTGTTGTTTCTTGTTCATCAAGCTACCCGATATAGTCCCGCAGGCGTCCACATGCCTTGACGTCTCCTTCTATTTACTATTCATATTTCTTCCCGGTATTTCCAGAGATAGAGTTGTATTTATTTCTTTCCGACCTTTATTTGTAGTACTCCTAGTCTGTCTGTGAAGTTGTGACACCAAATCTTGGGTATAATTATTTTGGAAGTGTTTTAGCAGTATTATTAAGTTCACAATTAACCCTTTTGCATGTTAACTTTTGTTGATTATAAATTGTTGGCTTATAACTGTTAACGAATCTAAAAAAAGAAACAAAGCAAATAATTCAGTTGATTGGCTTGCCCAGCTTTCACTAGTAGGTGCCATCATGGCTCCCGAGGGTAGGAAATTCGGGTCGTGACAAGTTAGTATCAAAGCTCTAGGCTACATAGGTCTCACAATTCATAGAAAAGCTTAGTAGAGTCTGAGGGATCGGTGGAGAGATGTTTGTATTTATCTCTAGAGGCTACAAAGTTAGGAAAAACTTCACATCTATTTTTTCTTGTCGTGAGGTTTGATTTCTCAATGCTAATCGAATTTCTACTCTATTTTTTTGCAGATACCGAGAACACGCGCTTCCTCATCTACTGGTCAGCATCCTGAGCCCCCAATAGTAGCTCCCATGAGGGGCAGAGGCTGAGGTCGTGCTTGAGGCCGAGGTAGGGGCAGAGCTGAGCCCGGAGTAGCAGCACCAGAGGCAGAGCCTCAGATTGAGTTTAACGAGGAGGTTCCGGCCCAAACAACTTCAAAGGGTCTAGCTCAGGTCCCGGAGGGGTTCATTGCTACATAGTACTTCAAGATGCTCTGGTCTGTCTAGTGGGCCTCATGGAGAGTGTCACTCAGACATGCTTGCTTCCAGTAGCACCATTCGTCTCTCGGGCTGGAGGAGGGGCAGAGACTCCTGCTACTCGCACTCTGGAGCAGGTGGATCCCCAGTTTCAGACTCTGGCAGCTCAGCTAGTTGGAGCAGTTTATCTAGGTGTCATAGCTCAGACTGGTGATGGGGCAGCTATGACCGTCGATGCCTTGTAAAGACTGGATATGCTTTCCTAGCTCTTCATAGCCACTCTCAGCGGTTCATCTTTTGAGGATCCCTAGGATTACCTAGACTACTGTCACGAGATTCTCATGAATGTAGGGATGGTAGAGACCAATTGGGTCAATTTTGCTACTTTTTGCTTATCTGGATCCGCCAAGACTTGGTGGAGAGATTACTGTTTGGGTAGACCAGCCAAATCACCAGCTTTGATTATGGAGTAATTTACTTAGCTCTTCTTGGAGAAATTTCTCCAGTTACTCAGAGATAGATCTATCGAAGGTAGTTTAGTGCCTCTAGTAGGGTTCTATGACTGTTACTCAGTACGAGACCAAGTTTATCGAGTTGGCCCATCGTGCACTACTTATACTTCCCATAAAGAGAGAGAGAGAGAGAGAGAGAGAGAGAGAGAGAGAGAGAGAGAGAGAGAGAGAGAGAGAGAGAGAGAAGGAGGTTTATTAGAAGACTTATCCAACCCATTCGACTTCAGATGGCTAAGGAGATGGGGAGTGATATTTCTTTCCAAGAGGTGACCTATATGGCCAGAAGGGTTGAGATGATTTTATCAATGGGGGTGGTTAGGGGTCTGACAAGAGGCCTCGTCATTCAGGCAGATTTAGTGGCACCTCGTCTGGAGGCAGGGATTCGTATGGTAGAGGCCATACTCCTTGGTCGTTTCATTCAGCATTTCAGGCTTCTCATGGTCCTCCAGGTGGCCGTGGTTCTCATATGTAGTATTCGGATTAGCTACCCTACAAGGCATCATCATCTCCTATTAGTGCACCTCCGCTCCAGAGTTTTTAGGGTGGTTACTCAGGTCGTCAGGGTTAGTAGTCACGGCAGCCGAGGACTTGTTACACTTGTGGTGATACGGGTTACATTTCTAGATTTTGTCCACAAGCATCGAGCAACTCTCAGCATCCAGGTTCCCGTGCCATGGTTCCGATACCGAGTGTTTTGCAGCCCCCCTTCCCCAGCCAGCAAGAGGTAGGGGTAGATGTGCTAGAGGTGGAGGTATAGGTGCTAGAGGTGGAGGCCAGCCAGCAGTAGGCCATCACAAAGATATAGTCCAGGGTGGTGGGGCCCAACTCGATTTTATACTCTTTCAGCCAGGCTGGAGGTTGAGGATTCTGATGCAGTTATCACAGGTATGATTCTGGTTTATAGTAGGGATGCTTCAGTGCTATTTGATCCAGGATCTACATACTCCTCTGTGTCATCTACATTGCACCGTATCTGGTCATGCCTAGTGATTCCTTGAGTTCTCCTCTTTATATGTCACTAGTGGGTCATTCTATTATGGTAGATCGAGTACATCGTTCATGTATGGTTGTGATAGGGGGTCTTAAGACTCGTGTAGATTTGCTTCTCCTGGACATGGTCGATTTCGATGTCATATTGGGGATAGACTAGTTATCACCTTACCACGCCATCTTGGATTGTCATGCCAAGACGATGACCTTAGACTTACCGGGTCTACCTTTAGAGTGGAGAGGGACTCCTGTTCATTCTACCCAGAGTGTTATCTCATATATGAAGGCTCGTCGTATGGTCGAGAATGGGTGTTTGGCCTATTTGTCCTATGTTCGTGATTCTAGTGCTGAGATTCCCTCTATTGATTATGTGCCTGTTGTTCATGAGTTTCCTAAGGTATTTCCTTCAGACTTGCCGGGTATGCCACCCGACAAGGATATTGATTTCTATATTTATTTAGCATCGGGCACTCAACCCATTTCTATTTCGCCATATCATATGCCCCCGCCTGAGTTGAAAGAGTTGAAGAAGCATTTGCAAGACTTGATTGATAAGGGCTTCATTAGGCCCAATATCTCACTGTGGGATACGCCATTATTGTTTATCAAGACGAAGGACGGACCGATGAGAATGTGTATAGATTACTGCCAATTGAACAAGGTCACAATCAAGAATAAATACCCATTTCTGAGGATTGAGGATCTGTTCGACGAGCTTCAGGGTGCCCAAGTGTTTTCTAAGATCGAATTAAGATCTAGCTACCATAAGTTAAGGATTGGGGCATCCGATGTCCCTAAGACAGCCTTCCGCACTCGATACAGGCACTATGAGTTCTTGGTGATGTCATTCGGGTTGACAAATTCCCCAGCAAATTTTATGGATTTGATGAACTGAGTGTTCATGCCTTACTTGGATTTGTTCGTGATAGTCTTCATAGATGATATTTTGGTCTATGCCCGCAGCCGGGAGGAGCATGAGCAGCATCTTAAAGTGGTTCTTTAGACTCTAAGAGATAGTCACCTGTATGCTAAGTTTTCAAAGTGCGAGTTCTGGTTGAGTTCAGTTACCTTCTTGGGTCATTTGGTTTGTGCGAAAGGTATGCAGGTAGATCCAAAGAAGATAGAGTCAGTCAAGAACTGGACTCGACCCACTTCAGCTATAGAGATCCAAAGTTTATTGGGTTTGCAGGCTATTATTGTCGGTTTGTGGAGGGGTTTTCATCTATTGCAGCCCCGATGACCAGGTTGACCTAGAAGGGTGCCAATTTCAGATGGTCAGATGAGTGTGAGGCGAGCTTTTAGAAGCTTAAGACAGATTTGACTATGGCACTAGTGTTAGTTTTGCTCACAGGTTCAGGGCCTTACATAATTTTTGTGATGCATCTCGTATTGGACTTGTTGTGGTATTGATGTAGGATGGCAAGGTCATTGCCTATGCTTCGCGGTAGTTGAAGATTCATGAGAAAAACTATCCGGTTCATGATTTGGAGTTAGCAGCCATTGTTCACGTGTTAAAGATTCAGAGGCATTATCTGTATAGCGTGGCTTATGAGGTGTTCACGGACCAAGAGTTTACAATACTTGTTCAAGCATCCAGAGAAGGTGGTTGGAGTTGTTAAAAGACTATGATGTCACTATCTTCTATTATCCGGGAAAGTCCAACGTGGTGGCCGATGCTTTAAGTAGGAAGTCAGCCCGTATGTGCAGTTTTGTGTATATTCTGGCCGGTGAGAGACCGCTTGCTTTGGATGTCTAGGCTTTGGCCAACCAGTTTATGAGGTTGGATATTTTTGAGCCCAGCTATATATTAGCTTGCACAGTTGTACGATCTTCTTTATTGGAACGTATCCGAGATCAGCAGTATGATGATCCTCATTTATGTGTCCTTAGGGACACGGTGCAATACGGAGATGCCAAGAAGGTCACACTAGGAGATGATGGAGTTTTGAGGATGCAGGGTCGCATTTGTGTGCCTAATATGGATGGACTTCAGGAGTTGATTCTAGATGAGGCCCATAGTTCCCGGTACTCTATCCATTCGGGCGCCGCGAAGATGTATCAGGATATGCAACAACATTATTGATGGAGAAGAATAAATAAGGACATCGTTGCATATGTGGCCCAGTGTTTGAATTGTCAGCAAATTAAGTACGAGCATTAGAGGCTAGATGGTGTGTTCCAGAAGATTGAGAATCATGAGTGGAAGTGGGAGCGTATCACTATAGATTTCATTGTTGGACTCCCGCATACTCAGAGGAAGTTCGACGCAGTGTGGGTTATTGTGGATAGGCTGACCAAGTCAGCATATTTCATTCCTGTGGCAGTCTCCTATTCTTCCAAGAGGTTAGTTGAGATCTATATCTGACAGGTTGTTCGTCTTCATGGTATGCCCGTGTCTATCATCTCGGACCGAGGTACGCAGTTTACCTCACATTTATGGAGTGCAGTTCAATGAGAGTTAGGCACATGGGTTGAGTTGAGCACAACGTCTCATCCTCGGATGGACGGGTAGTCCGAGTGGACTATTCAGATTTTGGAGGATATGCTCTGAGCTTGTGTCATTGATTTTGGAGGATCGTGGGATCAATTCTTATCATTAGAGGTGTTTTCCTACAACAATAGCTACCGGTCGAGTATCCAGATGGCTTCTTATGAGGCTTTATATGGTAGGCGGTGTCGGTCGCCGGTCGGATGGTTTGAGCTGGGAGAGGCTCGGTTGTTGGGTACGGATCTAGTTCAGGATGCCTTGGATAAGGTCAAGATCATTTAGGATAGGCTTCGTATAACTGAGTCCAGGCAAAAGAGCTATGCCGGTCATAAAGTTTGAGATTTAGCGTTCATGGTTGGTGAGCGGGTATTGCTTCGAGTGTCGTCTATGAAAGGCGTGATGAGATTTGGAAATAAGGGCAAGCTTTGACCTAGGTTTATTGGCCCATTTGAGATTCTTGATCGAGTGGGAGAGGTAGCTTACAGACTTGCATTGCCACCGAGTTTATCAGTCGTGCACCCAATGTTTCACGTGTTTATGCTTCGGAAGTATCACTGCGATCTATCCCACATATTAGATTTCAGCACTGTCCAGTTGGACAAGAACTTATCTTATGTGGAGGAGCCAATAGCTATTCTAGACCGGCAGGTTCGTCAGTTGATTGGCTTGCCCAGCTTTCACTAGTAGGCGCCATCACGACTCTCAAAGATAGGAAATTTGGATCGTGATTATTTTATATCTTTTTTATAACTTTCAAGAAATTAAATTCATTAATCCATTCAACTTTTAAATGTTGACATAATATTTTCTCTATTAAATGAAAGCTTCACTCCTCACTCTATTTTTTTCATTATTACTAAACATTTATATTTAATGATATTAACATTTTAAATACCATACCAATCTTTTATTTTTGGATTAGTTACCTCTTATAGCAAATGTTGATACCTTATTTATTTAAAAAAGAATATCCTTTTAAAAAATTATATTCCATAACTATCTTTTAATTTTTTATAGCCAAATATCTGTTATGGTCACCTCCTACCCTTAAACCATAAAATAAGCTTGTATTATTTTTCTCTCTCATATCCCCTCAAATTTCTCTTTTCCCCAACCCCATATCTATTCTCTCTCTCTCTCTCTCTCTCTCTCTCTCTCTCTCTCTCTACTTCCCAATGTCTTCTCCTCTGCCAAACCTTTCTACTGTGAAATAATATTTTGTCCTTTCTACTGTGAAATAATATTTTGTCAGCTTTCTGCAATTTTATTTGGCGCGCCTGCATTTTGTCTTGATTATATTCTTTGTCTCCAGTTTAATGTTGCCTATTGTAACTTTGAGTTAAGATGTTTGGCCAAAGAAAAATCTATTGATTTGCATAATGTTAAGATTGCCGTCTCTTTAGCATACTTGAAGGATCATTTAGGATGCTGCATTGACAAGATTTACGAACTTTCAGAATTCTGTTAAAGAATGCAAAGGTTTTGGAGAAGTCTCCGTTATTTCGCTAGTAATTACGTGCTAATCGTCAGCAATTGGCGGTAACGGTGACGACGAGCGAGGACTAGATACTAATGCTGTTTCAAAGAGACATCATTAGAGATGTTCTTGAACAAAGACGACGTTGGAGGCTGAGCAACTAGAATTTTCTGTTAATATATTTCAATGTAATTCAATGTATCTCGCTGTATTTCATTGTATTCATTATCTTTTTTTCCCCGTTGTATTTCAATTAATCTTGCTGTATTCTATATATTTTATTGTATTCATTGTCTTTTTTTCATTGTATTTCAATGTATCCCCTTATAATTTATGTATTTCATTGTATTCAATGTCTCACTATATTCCATGAATGTATTCATATATATTTTTTAATTAATACAATTTACGTATTGAGATGCATTATGTAATTTCTCTAAAGATTGCTATGTTTTTGGGATGTTTTTCGGTTGAAATTTTTTTTTATAACTGGAAATTCAAAATTTGTGTGTTATAATTGAGTTTGTTGAATTATATTAAGAGTCTATTATGTTAATTGAATCCCTTTCCATTTAAAAATAGTATAATCCTCTAGTTCACGCTGTGAATATAGTCGAATACAATAAAATGTCTAGCTGTAATCCCATATTTTACGCCATGAATACAGTCTGATACACTTAAATATAAAAATCTATCTAGCTATAATCTCCTATTTGATACCTAGAAATACTACTTAAATACATTGAATATACTCTAAATAATCTTAAAATATAACTATAGAAAGTAATATAGTAAATGATAGCTATAATTAGATAAAAACTACTAAAACATATTGGTGTTGAAAGTTTCTCACTATTTTACTAGAAAATTCCTTTACATTTGGGCCTTGGATAGGATCCAGCAAGTCAGTCATTCCACCAAACCCTCGTTTACATTTCCAAAACTCCGATCACATTCTGCAAAACCGCCGTCGATCTCCGCCCCGTTATCGCCGTAACAATGTTCCGACACGGTTCTCGATTCCTGACCAGAGCCACCACCACAATGAAGTGGCGCCGCCCATTTTCAACAGATCTACCGGCGGAGTCCGCTGCAGATTCCAACTTCATTGAATCTTGGAGGAAAGTAGTTCCCAATGTCGAACCACCGAAAACTCCATCTGCATTCATGGCTACTAGGCCCGCTACACCGTCGTCAATTCCGTCTAAGCTCACTGTCAACTTTGTCCTTCCTTACTCTTCTGAACTCTCTGGTAAAGAGGTAATAATATGGATAATTAGATCTTCCTTTTTTAATTTCCTCATTTATGATATGTCGAATTTCGATTTGATTTCGGAGTTGTAAGATACTAGTTATCCCCTAACGAATGATGGTAAAGTAGCTGATTTTCGATTTGAATTCAGATTTTGATTGCTAGAATTTGCTGATTTGAAAATTATTTCATAGTAATATTTATGTTTCCGTAGTGGTAAATGATGTAGGAGGAGAACCATGAGGTTTCAGGTTCAAATCCCACTCGAGGCAAAAGTAATACTAGGTGATTTCCTTCCATTTGCCTAAGACTTGGTGAAGGGAGTTACTTGGTACCTGTGCGGCTGTGCATAGGTGGTGGAAGGTAGCAGGTAGTCAAAGGAAAAACTGTTTGGCATTCCATGAAAGGGAGTATTAGACTCTATCTAGATTCAAATGATTTGGCGTTCATGAAGTTACACTAGAGAATGCTATTTTGGATGCTGAAATTTACATGGATTTCAACTTCCATTGTTGATGTTAAAGCAAGAGAGTTTCAAAAAGCGGTTCAATGCCACCTTCATAGCCTTAATCAAGGGCAGATACATTGTTAGTGTTGTGGTTTCATCTGAACCCAATAGCTTTGGCTCTGACTCTGTATATGTGCATAAATTTGCTAAATAAGTAAAAATAATAGATTTCAAAGCCTGTAAATATATTTTTGTGTGTGTGTGTGTGTGTGTGTGTGGTGTGGGGGGGGGGGGGAGGGAACTCAAACCTATAAAGTTTAAACTTGGATCCGTTGCTGGCTTTAATTCCCATAAGATTGAGGCTGTGAAGCTTAAAGGGATTTTAGGCGTTATGTTTGATTGGAAGCATCTAAAAGATTATCTCGAAGATATTGTCAGAGACTCAAAAAGGTGGTGCATAAGCTGGTTGATGATGCACATGGTTTTTATAAGGGAACATCTTGGATGTTGCACTAATAGCCAATGAGTACCTAAACACAAGACAAAAAGGGAACTTATGTGGAGTCCTGTGTAAGTTAGACATGAGCTTTGATCATGTTAATTGGACTTCCCTTACCAATATGCTGAAGGAGGGATTTGATAGTAAGTAAATTTGCTGGATAAATTTTTGTGTGAGCACTGTTAAGTGTTCTGTGATTATAAATGGGGTTTTCTTTCCAATATGCTTAAGGAAATGGGATTTGATGGCAAATAGCTGGATAAATTTTTGTGTGAGCATTGTTAAGTGCTCCGTAATGATAAATGGATTTCCTGAAGGATTCTTTTCGATTTAAAGAGGCTTGAGACAGGGAGATCCCATCTCCTCCTCCCTATTCATTTTAGTGATTGAAATATCTGCAGAATGTTGAAAGTGGCCAACATAAATGGATGGTTACAGGGGTTCAGTGTAACAGATAGCAGTTAATGAATATGGAAGTCTCTCACTTATTGTAAGAAATGATATCTTCATCCTCTGTAGTGATCAAGAAGATCAATTAAGACATCTGAAGTTGATACTAGTGGTATTTGAAGCAAAATCTGGTCTTCATATTATTTGGAGGAGAAACTCGTTCCCTTTCAATTAGGAGTCAAACAATGTTAGTGCTAGTTTGGCTGAAATTCTGGACTGTCTGCCAGGGACTTTGCCTACTATTAAGGTCTTCCTTTTGGTGCTAAACACAAAGCTGAAGGGATATGGCAGGGAGTGTTGGAAAGATGCGGAAAAAAGAGGGTTGCAAGTCAATACATTTCCTTTGGGGGTAGATTAGTGATTAAGGGTGTGCTGGATTCTCTACCAATTTATGCGAATTCTTTGTTTCCTTTGCCAGCCTAGATTGATAAGAGAATTGATAAAGTGAGGAGATTTCTTGTGGCAAGGTAATAATGGAAGGAAGTCCTTTAACCTGTTCAAATGGAGCACACTTGCCAAGAGTAAGAAAGATGGAGGATTGGAAATCAAAGATCTAAGGTATTATTAATGAAGTGGTATTGGGATTGAGTTATGAAAAAGAGGCCCGGAAGAGAAATGTTATCAAGAACATATGGGATAAATGGTTAAGTTTTTAGATGGGATGGTCACATATCAAACCCACGACATAACGTAGATCTCTAATTGTGTAAGTTTTTAGATGAGCTGGTCACATACCTCAATATTATATTAAAGTTAGCAGGGTTATAAAAAGCGAGCGCTTCTTGCTTAAAGCGCTGAAGCAAGGAGAGACTCAAGGTCTGCGTTTCTCTGACCTAAAGCAAGGCATCTGAAAAAAAGCGAGCGCTTCAGGCAAAAAAGCGAGAAAAGCTCGCTCAAGCAAGGTCCAGTGGCTGCCTAGGGCTTTTTCTAAAAGAAAATTGCTAATACACTTATGCACCTTTCTTCCAAATCATTTCTCACTACTGCTACAAGCCAAAACATCCTGCGACATCTCTTCTTCAGTTATTTTCTTATTCTCTCAAGGTAAGTTTCTCTTCTGGTCTTCTTTTCTCTTTCTCATTTACTTTTCTCTGGTTTACCTGCATCCTCTCGGCTCCACTCTTCGTTTCTCGTCTTCTCTTTCTCTTCTTCTTTTCTATTTTTTTCAATCCTTCTTTTCTCTGTTCTGCCATGTTTTTTAGTTATGCTACTGCGCTGTTTTTTTTTATAAATAAAAACTTTTGTTCAACTGGTTCTGCCCTGTTCTACCAGTTCTTTTTTTGGGTGATTGTAGTAAATTCTATCTTATCATCCAGTGGCATCAAGCCAAAATAAAAATCCAGCTTGGGCGTATGGAGTTGCAATTGGCAGTAGGACAAAAGTCCAATGTTATTTTAAGAATTGAAACATTTGCTTAATATGTTATTTGAAGCGTTTTTGTCTTATTCTTGCTTAATAGTAATTTGATGCAATAATCCCTGAGAAATCTTCTTTTGACGAATGAAATAGTTAGCAGTCATTGCTGTGGGAAAAGCAACTAATAGTTGGTTCGGCCATTTGTATAAATTAAATTTGGGTTTACTAAGAAGTTAATACACTTTTTTTTTATAGGGTGGCCTTCCTAAGAAACATATATTTGCTTAGGTTAATTGATTAGTTTATGCTACAAGGGAAATATGCAACAAAATAATTATTCTACTGGTGGTACAATTATTTGAAACTTGAAGTGAAGAGATATAAGTGAATCTTCTGGATGACAACAGTAATATAACCATTCAGTTGTATTAAATTTCACAAGAATCTGATCAGCATGCAGTCTTGCTGCCTTTGACAGACTTCGTCCTTATTAAAATTTGGACGAACTTTCAAGGGCGCTCCACAAATTGTTGATATATTCCAGGTTCTTATTGTAGTTGCATTAAGTTTAGCATTGTATACTGAACATTAATAAAACAGAGAAACAATTTGTTTCTCTCGTTCAATGTTTCAACTGTTGTCAAATGATGTGCGAAGGCTTGTGTGAGGTTTGATAGCATGCTCTTGAAGAATGTGCATGATTGGCTCTGGAAAATCTGATACAAGCTTTGAGCATATCCTCCCTTTTGCATTATATCCAGGTTGACATGGTTATAATCCCTGCAACTACGGGACAGATGGGTGTTTTACCTGGGCATGTAGCAACGATTGCTGAGCTGAAGCCTGGTGTCTTATCAGTTCACGAAGGCAACGATGTGACCAAGTACTTTGTGAGTGGTGGATTTGCATTTGTTCACGCAAATTCTTTTGCTGATATAATTGCTGTTGAAGCTGTACCACTTGACCGCATCGATACCAATTTGGTTCAAAAGGGCCTCGCTGAGTTTACACAGAAGCTAGGCACTGCCTCAACTGACGTAGAAAAAGCTGAAGCCCAGATTGGAGTTGATGTACACAGTGCCCTTAATGCTGCTCTCACTGGTTAAGCAACAAGCAGGGATACAATCTTTGTCCTTGTTCAATTTTCTTTTTTCCTTTGTGACTGCTCGATTGACTTCTTCAGCCTTTTGCATAAGCTGATTTCCGACATATATTGTCTTGTTCAAGTATATGTGGAATACCTATTTTAAGTCATCACTTTAAATAAATGTTGCGTTAAGCTTTTCTTTTCAGCTGTATGCTCAACTGCAGTAATGAGAAATAGATTGTTTAAAAGCAATTGTGCAGTAGTCTCATTCTACCTGATTTTCAGTTCGGGTGGAGAAGTTTTATTGTGTCTCATGCAACTTACATTGGTAGTGTGAGGCTCCTTTGTCTTACAAATTTGTAGATCCCAATCTTATACTTTTGGGTTCACAAAAATCCGGGTCCACTAAACTGTGAGACAAAAAATGCCTCATACAACTAGTATCAGTCGTGCGAGACACAATAAAATTTTTAGTTCGGGTGTATTCTGTGTGTTGGTTTCCCGTTCTCACTCTGTCTCTTTGTTGCCGTTACAGTTACGTTACCGTTGCTTTGCATAATTTATCTGTTTTAGATCCTAGCATTATCATTGTCTTGGACAGGCTTTCTTTAACAGTATACCTCTGATGAGGCTTGGAACATGAAACTCATGTTAGCTTGACTTGATGTAATGTCAAGCAAATAAAACACACGGACAGCGTTGAAACTTAGTAGGATGCAGACGTCCAAGTTAATTTGAAGGGAAAAAGAGGCCTTTAGTTTCATATTTCCCTTTTCTTTTTCTATTATATCTTGTACCAATTTCATTCAAGTCAGTAAAGAATCAAAATTAAGCGGTTCATAAACCTTCGCTAGATTTTACTATTATACTGTTACATTACAACAACAAGTAATTCCATAAATAGGGTTTAGGAAAGGTACAACAACAACTCAGTGTAATTCCATAAATAGGGTTTAGGAAAGGTAGGATGTATGCAACCTTTTGAACCTCGGCTTGAGAAAAGACAGAATGCACTGAAAGCAAGTAATATTATACTATTACATTATTTCTGCCATTTCCAGCTGCTCAAGAAACAGAAATGATACAACAACAACAACAACAACACACAATCCAGTGGGATTTGGGATACCAACAATATGTGAACCGGAAAAAAGAAAGAGAAAAAAGGAAGGATATATGAGTATCTTTAACAAATATCATTCTGCCTCAGAATATGTACTTTCAGCATTCATCTCCCTGCATATATTGCAGTGCATTCAATTGATACATCTATTTTTTGATTCAAGAATCCATTCATTTCCTAAAGTGTCAATACTGTAAGTTATACCAAGACAAGTTAAACTGTGTTTTTTGAGAGGGAAAAAGAAGGGCAAGAAGATAAGGAAATTTAGCAATACAGAGGTTAAAAGAACTAAAAAGCACGAAGACCCAAAGTACATGAAAGCCAGAGGTGGCTAATGTTGCTAAAGATGTTATAACACGAATGGTTTGGTGTACACATCAAATGGCTCAGTAGCAGTCAACTGCGGCTCCTGCAACCAAAAGGCAAAGTATTTATTAATTTCCAGAAAATGTCACCGTATACCTGTTCTCAAGATAATAGCCAAATAAATATATATATTTTTTTGTGTATATACACATTCTGTATGTTATAAACAATAATTATACAAATTTTTTACGCTCTTTCGGCTACCGTGCATAAATAGTTTTTGGCGCGGGCTTAAAGAGCAAAAATCAATTTAATCTTCATCCTTTTACATTTGAAGGACAATTCAGTTCCAACAAAATGTATTACAAGCTAAATTAAAGTTACCTGTCTCATCCCAATGCCAAGGCTTCCTCCATTAATTAGCATTGTGAGAAGAGATGAGACAATTTTGCCTCCTAAATCACTAGTAGAATTGTGAATGGAAGATCTGATCGCATTCAGAATACTGCCATATGTTGTTCCTTGTCCACGTTCAATTGCTTGGATAAAAGAAAAAGTCATTGCACCAGTTGAAGTGACCTTGGACAAACTCTGTTAATTATCAATTAATAAGTCATTCTATTAGCTTGCTTAGGTTAATTCACACTATTTAATTCAATGAAAATCATAAGTTTGGATGTTAAAAGGATTTTACATTTGTATCTGAAGAATTTTGATGATCGTCGCAACCACTGAATGATATGACTTCTCCTCCATTAGTTCCTTTCCATACTCCTGAAGGAGGACGATGATCTTCCCACACATATCGTCCACTACTGTATCCATAAAACTTCTTATATCAGTTAATTGAAGGGAGGGTGAAATATATTGAGATTGAAATAATCAGATATCATGTGGAAGGTAGCAAAACATATTTTACACTATAATAAATTAGATAATAAAAGAAAAATATATACAACGATTTAACTAGGAGATGGTCATCTAACTTCAGTTTATTGTACTAAAGTCATAAAACTAACTTTTCAACTAAAAATCACAGAAAGTTTCATTTTCTGGCCTAACCAAAACATGAACTCTTTCACATGTGGGCCCTTCATGTTTTTTTCCTCTTATGAATTTTTAACATTTTAAGTTGTGTCACGTGAATATTATGTAACATGAATTGCTGAAGTGGTAACCTACTTGTGTTTATTGGACCGGATTTAACATTATCTGGCATTATCTATTTATGTGATTTATAGGCATATTTGAGGTAAAAATAGTATGGTTTAGCCTGTTTTTGGACTGGTCATTCAAAAATAGCTAGCGTTTATCAAGTCAATGAAAAATAACCACTATTTTGCTGCAACAGAGACCGGTCCAGCATAATATACTGGAGTTCGGTGCACCTGTGTATGAACTTCAAGCATATTATGCTGAAACTCCACGAAAAGTTCTAGCATAATATACTGGAGATTCGAGCACTTTTGTATGAACGGTATACTAGACCGGTATACTTTGCTAGAACTCTAATATATTATGCCGGAGTTCTAGTGTACTTATGTTGGAACTCCATCATATTATGTTGGAGTTCCAGTATACTTATCCTGGAACTCTAAATAATATGATGCAGTTCAAGTATATTTATGCTGGAACTCCAGCATAATATACCGATGTATCATTTGGGTTTTGAACAATATTTTTGCTCGAATTTATCTTTACATCAAAAGTGACTAAATTTCGATTACTTTTGAAACTGAGCTATTTTTGAACGACCACTTTTAAATCTGGCTATTTTTAAAATTTTCCCTATGTTGCTTTCGTGTTACAAAAATTAGTTTTATGACGTCGGTACAACAAATGAAAAGTTGAAATATCATTCGTGTATTTAACGGGATACAATCAAAAATAACCATATTACGATTGAGAATTGAAAAATAGTCACAGTATCGAAAGTAACCTAAATATAATCACTTTTCATGTAAAGATAAGATATGAACAAAAACACTCTTAAGAGTCCAGAAATATTCCAGCATAACATGCTACAATTCAATTTTTTACATATGAGCTTCTAGCATAATATGCTGAAATTTATAATATGTTGCAGTTCCATCGTAATATGCTGGAAGTTTATATGCAGGACCTGATCAATATAATTCTGCATCTTATGCTAGAACTTTCCGCGTGGTGAAGTTTTAACATAATATACTAGAAGTTTATATGTAATAACTCCATAATTTAGCATATTATGCAGGAACTTTTCGAGTTTCAGCAAAACGCGGGCTATTTTTCAATGACTTCGCAAACACTAGCTATTTTTAATGGGAAAAAGGCCAAAATTATACCCCTACTATCGAAAATTAATCACGTTAATACCCTGTTCTACTTTACAGCTAAAATTATCCCTACTGTTAACAAAGTATGCAAAATTATCCCCACCGTTACTAAAGTAGATAAATTTGTACCTAAATCTAACAGATTTCCTACGTGGCAGTAGGACCCATCATTTAATGTGTCAATTAAGCAAATACCAACCCAAATTGAAAAGACTCATGCTCATTTTTTTGACCCATGCCTATTTTTTGACCCATGCCCATTTCTTGGACCCTTCCCTTCCCGTTTACCCTCTTCTTGTGAAGAGTTGAAGATTAGAAATATGAATAAACAACCACCAGTTCACTAGTCCACCACATTCTTTCACCAATTCATGACACAAAATAAATTATATAGAATCATATGTGAGAAAGTTTACTTATTGAAGAGTAAATATATCTTGTTTTATCAGTGTATTTTTGAAAAATAATCCAATGACTCTAATTTTAAGGTGATTCCCTTTGATTTTAAATAGAAGAATATTGTGTTTCTCAATCACACATGGAGATACTATTGTCGGCGGCTATGCCATGGCATCCACCACATTTCTCCACCACTCTCTTCTTCCCGCTGTGAAGTTTCTGATAAGAAAACTGACCGCTGGAGATTTTTGAATAACGGAATTATCTAGCATTATCCGGCACGAGATACAACAACAACAACAACAACAACCCAGTATAATCCCACTTAGTGGGGTCTGGGGAGGGTAGTGTGTACGCAGACCTTACCCTACCCTAAGGTAGAGAGGCTGTTTCCAAATAGACCCCCGGCATCCTTCCCTCCAAGAACTACCCACCTTGCTCTTGGGGAGACTCGAACTCACAACCTCTCGGTTGGAAGTGAGAGTTGCTTACCATCAGAGCAACCCCTCGGCACGAGATACAAATAGAAATAATATACAGTTATATATGAAAACTGAAAAATGAAAAAATGTGGAGAACAAGAAATTTAGAGCGGAAATTTTTGGTGGGTTATGCAGAAATTTATTTACAGAGAAAAGATGAGGATGATGACTTTTTGGGACGGGTTATCATAAAGTGGGGCGGGTTATTAAAAGAGTGGCGAGTAAAAGAAGTCTAACTGGCACATTATTTTGGGGGTCCCAGTTGCCACATAGAAAATTCGTTAGATTATGTACAAATTTATTTACTTTAGTAACAGTAGGGACAATTTTGCATGCTTTGTTAACCGTAAGAATAATTTTACCGTAAAGTAGAACGGGGTATAAACGTGACTAATTTCAATAGTAAAGATATAATTTTGGCCTTTTTCTTTTTTTACTTACTAGTCTGAAAATTGGCTAGCCCGTGCTACTTTAACGTGAATTTAACTCTTCTCTATTCTATTATTAGCTATTATCATACTAAACAAAAGTAAAAGGGCACCCTAGTGCACTAAGTTTTCGCTATACTCGGTGTCCGACGAAGGGCCGGACCACTAAGGTCTACTGTATGCATTGCCCTGTGTTTTTGCAAGAGGCTGTTTTTACGGCTCGAACAAGTGATATTTTGGCCACATGACATCAACTTTACTAGTTACGCTACTAAATAAAAAAGTATTAGCAATTAGAAACCAAAATGTAGTGTTGCAGACCTGTCCATCCTACAAAGGAGCGGCAAATCAAGCATAGTTCCACTGTGACAAGCATCTATTATGGCATGAAGCTTCACTCCTGGAGGAAGAGGCTTAACGAGGGTTGCATTTAGTTCGTCATCAATAATAGTTCCCTGTGTTTTAAAATCCAAAGGGCAAAGTGTTTCGTCATAACCATCAACTTCATCGCCATTGTAATTCCTTTGCTGTAAACCATGACCAGAAAAATGGAACACCAGAGAATCCCCTGCTTGAACTCCTTGCATAAGCCAGTACATTGCTGTTCTTATATTATGTTTAGTTGGAATCTTGTAGGGATCTCTTTCTTCTTCTGTAAAATGGAAATTTGAAATTAGACCTCCACATTGGGTAAAAAGGCAGCCTGGTGCACTAAGCTTATGTTATGTACGGGGTTCAAAAAATTGCCGGACCACAAGGGTCTATCATACGCAGCCTTAACCTATATTTCTGCATGAGACTGTTTTTACATCTCGAACCTGTGACTTCCTGGTCACATGGCAACAACTTTACCTGTTATGTCAAGGCTCCCCTTCTAGACCTCCAAATAGAACAACAACAACAAAAAAAATGACCCAGTAAACTTTCACAAGTGGGACCTAGGGAGGGTATTGTGTACACAAACCTTACTTCTGCCCCGATGGAGCAAAGAGAGTGTTTACGATAGACCTTCGGCTCAAGAAGATGAGAAAGACGAAAAAAGACAATATATAAGTACCGTCAACAGAAACCATAGACCTCCAAATAGAAAATATAATAAAATTCGGCAAACTAACAATGAAATAAATGGTTCTTACTAACAAGAGTTTAAACTCTATGCACTAACGGTGTACCCTATTAGGTCACTTAAAACGTAATTACAAATAACTCTATTTAATAAGGTATTAATCTATAAGAAACGATAAATAACCTGCTATAACAATATTAAATTATATTAAGGACATAAAAATTCTTTACACTATCGTGTTTATAACTTAATCCTACTAATTACACAAAGGCTTTGAAGAAGAACAAAGTAATGAAATTCTAAAGTAGATTTACATATTTTTAAGTGGTTCACTTTCTTTTAGAAAGCTGTGATTGAAGAAAGCTACAAAGGCATCTTAAATTGATTTTTTAAGGAAAAGTATTTTGGAAAGTGGTAATGGTACAAATGTAATGAAATTAAATAGAATACACATATCATACACTCTTTGAATCAGATGCCTAGTTCAAGTGGAATTGTGCACCAAAGAATCCATTAAGTTTAATTAAAAGCTCAAACCCTAAAAGATAATTTAGCATTTAGAATACAACAATAACAATAACTTATATGTATAAATAATTTTAATACTATCAGTTTATATTTTAATCTGTTATACTCTGTTTACTTGTCTTATTCTTCAGGTTAGTAATCCTACTTTTTATGGACGATCATCAGGGGCGGACCTACGCTTGGGGATGGGGGCACGGGCACCCGTTGGCCTCGGTAAAAATATTGTATATATATTCTATTTATATAAGTTAATACAAGAAGTATTCCTATAAATATATTACGCTGCACCCTCAATCACAAAGATTAGGTAGAAGAGTTGGTTTGTGCAGTAGATGACTTCTTTAAGACCCATGTTCAAATCTTAGGCTCAACAATAAAATTAATATTTTCGATTGGGTCTCATTTGGTAATTTCAATGCCCCTACTATAGTATATTTGATTTAGTTTTTTTTCAATGTACCCACCCCTTTTACTTTTAGTTAAATCCCTACATCAAAAGCTTCTTCTACAATTATCTCTCCACACAAAAAACTTCTTCCTTAATTTTCAAAGCCCGTATGCAACCACTAGTTATTAGTCCGCCTAAAGCCATCGAGTAATTATTTCCGTCGTGACCCTACTGCCTATAAATATTGTTAAGGTACTGTTACAGTGCACCCGCTATCTTTAAATCCTGGGTCCGCCTCTTACGATCATATAAAACTTCTTTTATATTGTACATGAAGTGAACACTAGCTTGGAGACTTATCGTATTTCTCCTTTGCGATAGCTGATATAACCACAACTCGAGTCACTGATCGTCGAAAATAAACTCTAGTAGTTCTCTCTCAAAAACTTTTTTCTTCCCAAAACCCATGGTAGTGATTATACAGACTGCACGAGGGCTTAGAGAGTTATACCTAAAATGCGCTAGCTAATAAGCTAGCTAGTACTATTTATGGATGACGGATCCAGGATTTTGGGTTTGTGGGTGCTCAACTTTTCTTGATGTGCAGTTACTACCAATCACATAGTCTAAGTGCATAACTATTTGAACGTGATAGTCAAAAAAGTTAATAAAAACCCGTATGAATATTATAGACAAGTGTAAAGAAAAATGCAACTGGCGAGAATTTTATTTTTTTTATGGATTTTGCCACTTGAGAGGAACTATTTATTTTTAGAAGAGGTCGAATTTTGGACCTTTTTTTTTTTTTGTTGTTATAGAGAATTGCTAAGTAAAATACAAAAGGAAAAAAATTTTAAAAAGTGACCTAAGGGGTAAAGAAAGATAGTAAAACTGAGGCAGTAGTATTCGAACTCCCACCCTCTCACACTACTAAAGCAAAAACTATCCTTGGTTGACTAAAGCACCCATCAACCTTTTTATTCTCTGGGTGCTTTCTGGTTTAATATATCAAATGCATCAAATTTTCTATAGAGCTCTACAGTTAATGTGATAAAGTTAATGAGTGCTGCACCCAAATTCAATACGTAGATCCGCCCATGGTGTACTAGGCCCGAAAGGCTATTTTTTTTTTTACAAACAGTTCATGTATACAAGTTAAACTCGATAACGACAAAGTACAGTCAAAGATCTTTATAACAATCGTATTTGTTTCGATATTTTTTGAATGCTATAGTGAAGTACTGTTATAACATGCATGCATTAACATAACATAAAAGATCAATTCCCAGAAAATTTGACTTTTATAACAAATAGTTGTCTGACTTAAAGAGAGAATGTTTTACCAGTGAGCATGAGAACAGAATCTTGAGGAAACTTGAATCGGTTAACAAGCAAATACTTCATACATTTAGCATCGTTGAGACAGCCCTTAAGCTCATTCTTGGTTTTTTTATACGTAATACCAATAATCAAAGCTCTCTTTCGCCCAAAAGGCGAAGGGAGTTGATTACTAGAAGGTGTACGGCGGCCGTAGGAAGAAAAGGTCTGAGCAATGTGGTGGTTCTTGTAGGCAAGTAGCTGTAGCCGGCCGCCGATGCGATTGACTGCACGGCGGGCGGCACAGCGCATGCACTGAGCACCATGTGGGAGTTGTAATAACGTTGTATGGCAGTTCGGACAGTCCATTTTTTAATGAAGAAAACAAAACGAAATGAAGTCCGATAGTTTAATGGAGTATAGTCGTATTGTTTGCAGACTATTGTAAGAGGTGAAATGCAATTGTTTCTGGTGAAGCAGATATTGGGATGTAGGAATGATTGTGTGTTGGTAGGAAGGAGAGCTGGGGATGATTCCAATTATGGAGTGACTAGCTTCTATTTATATATTTTTATCTCTTATGCAAGGAGTTTAAGAAAAAATAAAAGTAGCTCAGTACACTAAGCTTTCGCTATGCGTAACGTCCGGAGAAGTACCAGATCACAAGGATCTATTGTATGTTGCCTTACCCTATATTTCTACGAGAGACTGTTACAACGGTTCGAACCCATAACCTCCTCGTTATATGGTAACAAAATTTAGGATTTAAAATATGACAACACATTTTAATGGTTATAAAATTATGTCATTATGAGTTAAATGAAATGTTTAGATTAAATTATACTAAATATAGAAATGTCTTTTTCTTGTGGGACAGACGAAAAAATATGTACTTACATAAGATGAAATATAGGAAATATGTTCCTTTTTTTTAATTTCCTATTTAGTGTTCAGCATCTACGTTGTGGCCTAACTCAATTCAGATTCGTGCCGGAAAGTATCATATTATGAGGTAAGGTGCTCTTTAACAAAAGTAATTTCATACACATGGCTAGAACCGATACCTCTAATTTAGGATGAATGATTACTTACATAAGATATAATAGTGGTAATATGTTTCTTTTTCTTTTTTTTTTTTTTGGTTTTTCATTCCATATTCGGTATTTACGTTGGGGCCTAATCAAATCCGGATTCACACTGCAAAGCCCTACATTGAAAGGTAAAAAGTGCTCTTACAAAGATGATTGTATACACAAGATTCGAATTTGAGATTTCTGATTAAAGATAAAGGAATACTTATCACTCGGATTCCTTTTGTGTGGAAATATGTTACTAAAACAAACGGGTTAAAGACAAAGTGCATGTATCTCGTACTTTTAAGTTTGAGTTGACAATTGCAACCAAAAGCGATGATTCACTTGTATACATAACAAGACAGTGAAATCTTGCATAATAGACAACAAAGTAGTAAGGAAAAAATATTCTCAGCCCTTAATCCCCTTTCAAAGTATACTTTTTTCTTATTGGATTTAGCTGTGAAGCAGTCTTAAAGAAAGTATATTTGAGTTGGCAAAAATACAATAACTTTTTACACAGTCAATAAGCACATTTTACGTACGCTACAAAATTGAATATCCCATCCATCTCAAAAAATGATTACTACTATTTAATTTTTCCTATTTCGAGAGTCAGACGATTTAACTTTGATCATGATTCAGTGATAATATTTGTAAGTTTTCTATATTTCGAAATTACATAAAATGTATTAGATATAAAATATAATAATTTATAATTTAAAATAATAAAAAGGTATATAAAAAATCATGGTAAAAAAGTAGTTCTCTATTTCATGTAATGAGACACGTTTTCTAATTTAGACAATATCTTTTTGCACTTCCCATAGTATCAATTTGCGATTCACTCTTTCGAGTGCATAATTCTCTGAGATTTTCTCCACGAATTTGTTGTGCCATTCATATTAAAGTATGATATTTTTGTCGATTGAATATATTTCTCCAAGCATATATACCATCAAGATTATTTTTTTCTTCAATTCTTTGTTTTCTTTTTGATAAATGGACGTTGACCTTAACTCAGGTTACCCATCTTATATTGTCCATAATTCAGTTGTCCAAATCCTAAGTGTGCGGGGGATATTTAGTCTTTCATCAGCTCAAAATGGGTAATTTCGACTCTTATATGGTCTTGGACAATTCTCGCATCATAAATGATTTTGTATTGAGTTAGACGGCAATGTCTTTTTAATATGGTATCAAAGCAGACAGATGTCTTGAGTTTGACTCTCACTAGTTACTACCATCCAATATAAAAAAAGAATCAAGCTCGCATGTAGGGGGTGTTGAAGCCATAATTAGGTAAATAAAAATGTGTTTTCTATCAACTTAAATTCTTAGATGAGATGGTTACACATTCCAATACTATTCTATACTATTTTCCAATATGCAGAAGAAAATCATTTTATAAATTTGAAAAGAACAGAATAGGAAAACTTATTCTGAAGTGCGATTTTTGAGTTCCATTTCATGATGGTAATTACTCTAGTCTTTGCCATAAATTCACCTTGAGAAATAAGCTTTGAGAAAATGCATAAATACCCCATTCAACTTGTCCTCAAAAGTCATTTATATATCTAAACTTTACCGCGGGCATCCTAGCACCCCATTATTTTATGAGGAACTCTATTTATTTACTCCCTCCTTATGCCTGGCCCAATTACAATAGCGTAAGTGGAAACACACGCTTTTAAAATGAAGCCACGTAATTAAATCCTTCCGTAAATAAACATAAACATAACATTTTACAAACAAAACTCATTATCCCATTAACCCCCGTCAGTGAAAAATTCCCAAAATTGAAAAAACCTACTCACCCTCAAAGATTCGATTAGCATCTCCAATATCAATTTTAATTTCCTAACCAAAATCGAAGGGATCTCTTGCAAAATCCATCGATTTTGTTCTTCATGGTACTTTTCGTTTGTTCTTAATTGTTTCATTTGATGATTATGACAGTGACACATAAGGAATACAAGGCACACTACTAGAAATGCAGTCTTTTCCCAGGGACGAATCGGTGGGAAATATGTGTGAAATTTTAATATTCCCACGACATTCCCAGGGAGATGCTCGGTCGAAAAATGGCTGGTGGGAAAACAGTTTCCCACGACATTCGTGGGTAATTCCCAGCGAGTTTCCCAGCGATGGTTTGGTGCGGTCACCACATGCAACTTCCCACGAACGCCGTGGGAAAAGTAAGAAAATAATTTTATTTAATTTTCTTTAAATTTCCCACGGAATCCGTGGAAAACACTAAAAATAATTTAGATATTTATTCCCATGGAAGTAGTGGGAAAGATGCAGTTGGATATAAATATATGAGCATTCCCACGAAAATCAGTGGGAAATGCTGGAATAAAAAATCACAAAAGTCCCACGGAGTCAGTGGGAAATCTGGAAAATATTCATGGCCAAATCTATTTTTAGAACTAAACCACCTGCCAAATAGAAAGTACAACCAACAATACAAGACCAAATACAATTAAGCATTCAAATACCAAGTTCAACATGTAATTCAATTCATTTCATAAACAATAACTAATCAACCCATTTCATAATTAATCCAACTAATCCAAAAGTAGAGCAAAAACTCAAAAAATTCAACATCCAAGTACCATCCAAGACAAGCTAATAAAAGAAACTACTCCTTAATTATCATCAGATGCTGGAGAACGGGGCACAGGAAATGCACCAGATGCTAAGAGGGAGTTTATCTGACACTTGAGACTTTCAACATTACTAGTGACAAGCCTTAATGCATCGTCCTTTCGCCTCATTTCTTCCTCTCTTTGCCTATCTTCTTCCTCCCTTCGCTTTGCCTATTCTTCCCTTGCAGCCCTTTCTTGAAGATACAACTCAGTAATCTTCGCTACCTTCCTATTCAATTGCTCAAACTCATCTAGATCAACCGAGCAATGTGACGAAGAATAAGAACCAGACAATCCAGAAGTACGACGACCGAGACTAAACTCTGATCCAAGGCCGTAGACTTTCCCCTTATGCACACCACCAGCTGCCTTAATCCACATGTCCATGATTTCCTCCTGGGTTGGTTGGATTGGCCTACCTTGATCATCAATCGGTTGGTTTTGAATGAACTCCTCCAAGATTTGTTTGAAATTATCCTGTAAAAATTACAAGTATTATAAAAGTAAATTATATTAAAGAAAAATTTATGCAAGTAAGTATCTTTATTTTAAATAATGAAAGTTTAAAACAAACACAAGCTAATGAGTAAACATAGGAGATCAAGGTCCGAAGCAGTCTTATGCATCGCAGCAATCCACCATGAAGCAACCCTTGTGACTCCTAGCTTATACAATTATTTAAAAAAACAAACAATTTTAAGAAATTTTCCATTTCAATGTAAAAAAAATCAAACTTCTTTGCTGATTGGTTACGCTACAAAGTTCAGATACAACAATGTTATTCTTGTTTGTGAACAACTAATTTCGTGCAAGTTCGCTAGGCGAGATTGTGTCTTACACACACACACATGGCCATCTCCGGACTACGCACATTGATTGAGTACCAGATACTTGATACCTTCAACCAGTACGAGTATCGGATAATTCCGTCCACTCAGATTTAGGCAAATGCGAAATTCTCTATGATTTTACTACACAATATCGCAAGTTCAAGCAGACATGATTCTGGGTTTTTTAAAGATTCTCAACCATTATTCGGCTCGCTTATGCCTGCATACTTTATTTACTACCAAAACAGTTGACCACAAATATAAAAAAAATACTTGCTGATGTCTTCATACTTATTTGCAGGCTAATAAATTGCTTATCATTAGATTTTCAGATCAGAGTAAACCTTGTAGCATCATGAAACGAAGAGTATTCCTGGGCTCAACATTATCATAATCAAAACACAATATCTTTTTATCTGTCTTGAGCTGATACCAGGCACTCAACATATGCAACAGATTGAACATGACACGGAAGGATAGCATATTGTACTATTACCTTTTCTGATATGAAGTAGTCATATTGTACTATTACTTATCCATTATATATAACCAACCAAGTGCTCAATGACAAAAACTTATCAATAAAATCAAAGAAAAATAAAGAAAAATGATAAGAGTAGTTGACCATTGCAACCTTCTCCTCAAGTAAACAGCAAGCATGACTTCTTAACCCGCTACAAAATATGACTAATATAAGGAAACCATACAACCTTACATCATCTGATTGACACCATTTTCCCAAATTAGTAATTCCATCTTCCAGATGTAACTAACATTCATTAACCATTTAACAGCTAACTCCTAGGATATAGGCCTTCATTATAAGCACATAATGAAGGAAGGCAGAAAAAGCAGAACAGTTGACCAAAGCCAGAGAAACTCTGTTGTTTTCATGTTGGTTGTTGATAATTAGAAGATACCAATGGTTGCATGTTTTGTTTCTTTACCGCTTATATGTTACAGTTTCTCCTCACAGAACCTAATCTCATTCCCCAATCTCAAAAGGGAAACAAATATTTCAGTTTCAGAAGCCAATGCCAATGAAACCTTACGCCAAATCAATAATTTCCAAAGATCTTTCCTTTTTCATGTGATTTCTTTAGATATTACAGCTAGACAATCTAATTCTTACATATTAATCCTCAATCGAACACCTTTTTACACTACACCACCTCCCAAAACAACACCACCTTAATGCCAATCACACAAGCACGTATACCATCCAAGCAGCAACACATAGGTCACAATGCAAGTACTTCAGGCGGGATTTCAAACCCCTCACAATGCAAGTACTTAACAATAAGAGAGTGATATTGTTAATTTATATATGTGAAGAATGTTGTTAATCTTACATTGGTTGTCTCAGCACGCGGCTCGACCCAAGTCGTTTTTGTTCCATCCTTCAACTTCTTCATGTGGGTTTCCTCAAATACCTCATCATGAGTAACTGGTCTTCCTTTAACACTTTCCTGAAAAAATAAATAATATGTTAAAAATGATAACTAATATAGTTATAAATCAAGAAAAATATAATAAACACATTACCAATTTTCTTCGATGAGCTGCAATACTAATTGAGCCGCCCGTGTGCACCGAGCCACCCTTGTTGGACAAACGGGCTGCCCTTCCTTGTTCGCTCTTCTTCTTAAATTCCGAAGATTTCCAATACTCAAGAAGTTTAACCCATAAATCATCAAGAATCCAATTTGGCCTCTTATTACTTTCTCGAGCTGTCCGAAGCAGATCAGGCAACCTATCAGAACATTTCTTAAAGAAAACGACTCGTACCTCAGCTTCAAACTCGCGTGACCATGCACACTTTATCTGCAAATAAAACATGTTAGAATGACTATAACAAGTTGAAAACTAAAGCAAAAGATTAATTTTACCCTAAATTCAGCAAACATCCTGTCCCTAATGTGAATTGGAACTTCTGACCAAGACCTCCATGGTGCGTGATAAAATGAACACATCGATTCAACCACGGCTTTCGTAGCCTTGGGAGGATAAAATCTGCATTGAATTTAAAACAAGTTAGAAATTATATTTACAATTAATTATAAACCAAAAGATGAATATGTACCCTGCTCCATCGGGCACAATAATCAACCTCCGAAGATCATCATATTTTCCAACATTTGGAGGATCATGCCTTCGTGTAGAAGTCTGCGTCGGAGGCTATGTAGCTGTATCACTATCGGTGTATGGGGATGTGGAATTACCATTGACTTCAATATCTGGCATAGAAATGCTGGGAGATGAAGACGGAGTGAATTCAGACGAAGGCATGGAAGAATGGCTAGCAGGCTGACTAAATGATGAACACATGCCAGAGAAAGATGATGAATGGATGATGGGGGGAAATGATGATCGGATGCCAGAAGAAGATGATGAAGGAATGGCTGGAGAAGATGATGATGGCATGACAGGGCAAGATGATGAGGGTATGCCCGAAAATGGAGTCAATTTAGACGAAGGCATTAAAGAGTTCCTAGCAGGATGAATAAATGATGAGGGAATGCCATAAGAAGATGATGAATGAATGACTGGAGAAACTGGTGATTGATTGGCAGATGAAGATAATGAAGGAACGACCAGACAAGATGATGATGACATGACAGGGTAAGATGATAATGAGGGTACACCAGGCCTAAGTGAAGGCATGTGCTGGGAAGATGTAGGTTTAAAAAAAGGGGTAGATGAGGGAACGTTATACCCTAGGTGAGGAATAGAGTACAAGGGAGGTGGAAATGATAACGGGGATGTAGGTGGAGGCACATGCGAAGTAGACTGTGCATGTGGAGGGGAGTTAGTGATACCTAAGTTATTAGAAATTTTTGTTTTCTTTCTTGTTTTACCCTTCTCCTCTGCAGTACACTCTGGACGATCTCTACCTCAAGGAGCCATCTAAACAATATAGCATAAGAAAAATATATGTTAATATGTTTAGCAAAGAGTTTAAATTAATAATCGCTTAGTTCATCTTCATCAGAAATGTCATCCTCCTCGCTTGTTTCATTTTCATCATCATATTCTTCCTCCTCAGTTAATTCATTTTCATCAGCTGAATCTTCCTCTTCATTATCCATAGATGTTCCCGCCCCATAATGTTGTTGAACTGAAGGATCAGCTTCTTCATACACGCCTTCAATATGCAATTCATGTGCTAATTCATTATCCACAATTAGTTGAACACTTGATATATCATTCTGGTATGCTATATCTAATGCATCCTCAACTTCTACTCTACCAACCGGTTTAGTTTTTATAACTACCCACCATTCAGTCTTATTTCTACACGACGACGGATAAGGAGCGTAATACACTTGCTTTACATTCTGTGCAATGATAAATGGATCATATCTTGCATACTTCCTCGTGTGATTAACTTCAACTATTTTATAGTGTTTATGTACCTTTGTTCCTTTATTTGGTGTTGGATCAAACCACTTGCAACAAAAAAGTACAAGCCGTTTCTTTGGCCAACCAACATACTCTATTTCTAAAATCTCCTGGAGTACACCATAATAATCAATATCTCCATCTTGGTCACCATCACCACCCTTCACCCGGACTCCACTATTAATGGTTTTCTTATTCTTAGACCATTCTTCCGTGTGAAACTTGTACCCATTGACAAAGTACTTGGACATAGTTTTAACTTGAGGAATAGGTCCCCAAGCTATATCAAGTAAAAATGGATCACGTATACCATTGTCTGGATTATGAACCTATATAGAGTTGAAGAAAATTGAGAAGTTAGAAAATACAACTTGTGCAATAATGAGAATCTAGTAATATATTAGTTAACACTTACATAATCTCTAAACCACTCTGAAAACCTTGGATAAACAGCATCTTGGCCAAAGACACTCACAAAATAACTGTCCGACATATTTATAAAGTTTATTAGTTAAAATACGGATAGATCATGCAAGTAGGTCAATAATATAATTTCAAACCTACTTGTAAAATTGTTGAACTTCGGGACAATTGAGCAATACATGTGTTGTAGCTGACGTTTTCTCCATCCCGGTCCAATTTCTTTTTTGATATTTCTTAGAACTTCTACCGGGTTGATTGAATATGGATATAGGCGGTGCCAAAGGATCATTGTCACCTTCATCATGCCGATTTGACCTATTTCTCAAACATGGCACGTGATGCTCAAAATAATATGAACAGAAATGAGAAGTTTCTTTTACTAGATATGCTTCACATATTGATCCCTCAATCTTGGATTTTTGTTTCACCATCCGTTTACATTTGCCAATAATCCTACATAGCATAATTTCAAATGGGAAGAAGTGTAATCAAAACACATAAAAGGAAAATAATTAATGGTTATTACCTCTCAAATGGATACATCCATCTACATTGAACAGGTCCTCCAAGTCGTGCCTCTCTCACAAGATGAATTGGGAGATGTTCCATTACATTGAAAAAACCACATGGAAAAATTTTTGCAAGTTTATTTATGATTAAATGGATGTTACTTTCCATGAAAACTAAATTTTCCTCCCTCAATGTATTAGAACATAGGTCTTTGAAAAATAAGCTTATCTCTGTGATGGGTTTCCATATTCTCTCAGGCAATGAGCTAAATGCAATAGGAAGTAATGATTCCATGAAAATGTGACAATCATGGCTTTTCATATACATCAACTTTCCTTCTTTCATGTCAACACAATTGGATAAATTTGAAGCATACCCATCGGGCATTCTCAAATTTCGAACCCAATCACAGATCTTTCATTTGTCATCCATTTTGAATGAATAACTGGCCTTAGGTTTCACCATCCTATTATTTTCTTGTAGTAGTTCTAATTCTCTTCGCCTACAGTATTCATGTAAGTCCATCCTGGCCTTCAAATTATCTTTTGTCCTGTTCTTGTCATCCATTACAGTATGAAACAGATTATCAAAAAAGTGTTTTTCAATATGCATGACATCCAAGTTATGTCGAATAAGATTATGCTTCCAATAAGGTAACTCCCAAAATATGCTCTGTTTAGTCCAATTATGTTCAACGCCATAACCAGGTAATTTAAGCAATGGAGACTCTGTTACCTTAGGAAAATTCTTAACTCTCTCCCAAATTTGCTCCCCCGACAAGATTGCTGGTGGCTCATCATAATCAGTTTGATTCTTCATAAATGCACTAATATTTCTCCTGAACTCATGATCCATTGGCAAAAATCGACGGTGACAGTCAAACCATGTAGTCTTACCTCCATGTTTCAAGGTAAATGCTTTTGTGTCTTCCATACAGTAAGGACAAGCTAACTTTCCGGCAGTCGACCATCCAGATAACATTCCATACGCAGGAAAGTCATTAATAGTCCACATCAAAGCAGCACGCAATTTAAAATTTTGTTTAGTTGATATGTCGTATGTTTCAATACCTTCATGCCACAATAACTTTAGCTCATCAATCAAAGGTTGCAAATATACATCAATCAAAATTTTTGGATTACTTGGACCCGGAACTATGCCAGTTAGGAACAAATATGGACTTGTCATACACAATTCTGGAGGAAGATTATATGGTGTAGTAAAAATAGGCCAACAAGAATATGGTGCAGCAGAAACAGAAAAAGGAGTGAATCCATCTGCACACAAACCCAACCTAACATTTCTTGGTTCATTAGCGAAGTCTGGAAACATCCTATCAAAATGCTTCCACGCTTCTCCATCCGAAGGATGACACAAAACACCAGGCGCCCTTTTATTTTCATGGTGCCATCTCATATGAGGAGCAGAACTCATTGATGCATACAATCTCTTTAACCTAGGTATAATAGGTAAGTAATGCATCCTCTTAATTGGAACTTTCTTTGCTTTGGCATTTGTGACTTTTAAAACGAGACAATCCACAAAATTTGCACGCTTCTAGAGTCGCATCATCTTTATAATATAACATACAACCTTTTTCACAACAATCAATTTTTGTTGAGGAAAGTCCTAACTTGGAAACTAACTTCTTAGCCTTATAATAATCACCAGGTAAGTTAATGTTCGGACTAACTTCACGCATAAGCCCAATTATAGCATTCATGGCCGCTTGAGAAATATTCCAATCTGATTTGATAGTTAGTAATCTAACTGCAACTGACAACTCCGAGTGTATTGAGTCTTTATAGAGTGGACGACTAGCCGCCTCTAATAATTCATAAAAGTGCTTTGCCTCATCATTGGGAGACTCGTCAATATTTTGTTGGGATTGAACTCCTGGGTGTATCCCAAAAGCATTCGACACCATTTCATGCATTTGGGAATTATCATAATTTTTCTCAATGAATGTACTACTCTCATAACCAGTAATATTGTGAAAGTCAATGTCAGTTAAATTACTATAGTTCTCTCCATGAACGGTCCACACACAATAATTTTCTCTAAACCCCTTACTGTAAAGATGAACTTTAACATCCTTCGGTATCAATAACTTTATACATTTGCACTTAGCACAAGGACATCTAATTGTTCCTTCATTACGAAATTCAGGAAGTGTTTTTGCATAAGCAATAAATCCTTTAACACCTTCTACAAATTCTTCCTTCAACCCCCCACGATTAGGATGATTTCTATCATACATCCATCTACGATCTTGTTCCATCTATTACATAATACAAGATAAAATAATTAGATAAATAAATAAATAATTTATTTTATTCACTTAGTGAAACAACATGAAACAATATTTCATACACTATTTCTTATACATTAAAATTGGTAAAGATGACTACTTTAGATTTGACCACTATATATTGATCATGTGATTTATTTTTTTATATTTTAGTTGATTAATAGTCATTTTATGTTGAGATTAATTACTCTGACACCACTAACCAAACGACCTCTAGGGAGTTTCTGTCTCAAGAATTATTGAAGAAGGGAATATATGCTTATTATTCATCAACTTAATACTCCATTACTCTTTTAAAGTTGGATCATTACTCTATATATCTCAACTTAATACCTAAAAGGGGAAAAATATGGCAGATTGTTTTATACTAAAACCACTAATTTTCTTTCTTAATCAGTAATATTGATAATGCAATCATGAATAAAATATTCTACAAATTGGTCTATACCAAAACAACAACTTTACTTCCTTAGTAATACAAACTATACACTCATGACTACTATAATTTATTTGTAAAACATTCCCATGTTTTTTTCTCGATTTCAATTTCCCGAAAAACTAAAATGACAAATATTCACCATTTTAGTTAACTGAAAAGAAAAACTTACTCCAAACAAATCCAATCTTTTTCTTCGAATTATCTGTTTTCTTCGGTAGTAGCAGCAAATTTTTGGTCAAAATGTTAGTTTTAGTGATTGCATAAGCTTTATGTTTTTTCACATTTTCCAATCCCTAATCTATAAAAAGTTCTAAAGCAATGGTTTATCAAACTCTTATTTTCTGAATGAAAAGTCGACTAAATTATACTAGAATATAAGAGATTTTAAATTTTGATTCTAAAATACCTATTTCACAAAAGTTTAACGAAGCCTTTGAACTTACAGTTTCGATTAATTCATACTTTCGATTAATTCATACTTTCGATTAATTGTCAACTTCTATCTTTCTGGAAAAGCCAACTAAAAAGATACTCCTAATTACACCAAAGCTCAATTTCATATCTGCACTCCTAAATTAATCTATAGGTAATCATCTCATAAATATACATGACACCAAAAATTCAGAAAGAGGGCAACTTCATTCGCTTCACATTCAATTTTTTAAACCTAGGGTTTGAAATAGTATAAAATTCCTAAGTTTCAAAGTACTTTGGCCGAAATCAACAATGAAAAAAGGAGATGGTAAGTGAGAGAGAGAGATAGAGAGAGGGGGGGAGGGAGGCGTCGAATTACCTGGAAATACGTGAACCAGCAGCGGCCGGCGTCTTGAGGAACGGAGGATGCAGAGGGAAATACTCTGTTGTTAATAAAATAAGGGAAACACAAAGTTATGTTCTTTTTTTGCTAATAAGGTAAGTTACGCTAATAATAATGCTTTCCCACTATTACCATAGGAAATTTCCATGGGAAATAAGAATATGTTAAAAAATTATTTATTTATTGTTTAAGTTCCCACTGTCTTCAGGTGGGAATTTTTTTTCAATTTTATATAATTACTTTTTTAATGACTTTCCTTAAGAATTTAGAGGGAACTAAGTTGCCGCGCATTTTTGCGCCAAAATTTTCCCACGAATACTCCCTGGAAAAAAGAAGTTTAATTTTCTCACTGTATTTCGGTGGGAATTGGCACTGAAAATTTTTCAGTGGGTAACTTCTGTGGGAAAATGATGTGTTTCTAGTAATGGCATTTAGGGTAGAAAGAAGGACTGTAACTAAAGAGGAGGAAGAGGAAAGAAAGTGCTCCTGAACAAGAACATGTTAAACTAGGTAAGAGAGGGCCGGATGTGGGGTATGATGAATATGAATCTAGAAAGAAGAAGAGTTTAGAAGGTAAGATAGGTGGTGATGAGCTTTATTACTTCTCAGATGAAACTGTTAGTTTTGAGACAGATCCAGATGATGTTGATGATGAACGTGAAGGGGAGGTTCTACAGAAAGTTAAAGCTAGAAGAAAAAAGACTAAAAGAAGAGTAATATTTGACAAGACTTGCAAGAAAATAGTTTGGGAAACTAGACTTGCATTTGCAAGTGTGAAAGATTTCAGAGAAGCTGTAACTAAATATGCTGTTCAACAAAAGGTTTCTATAGAAAAGTACGTAAATGAACCTAAAAGAGTGAGGGTTAAGTGCAAGAAGGCATCCTGTCCTTGGCTTCTAGTTGCTAGTTATGATTCTAGGACTAAGGATTTTGTAGTCAAGAACTACAATCCAGTTCACAAATGTGACCTTACTAACAGAAACAAGCTATGTAATTCAAAGTTCTTGGCTAAAAGGTTCAATGAGAGGATAAAAAATAACCTAACATTAGAATATTCAAGTTTCAAGAGTTGATTAGAAAGAAATTGGGATTATATGTTTGGAGGACAGTTTGTAGGAGGGCAATACATATTATGTTGAATGAGATAATGGATGATCATAAACTAGAGTATGACAGGATTTTAGATTATAGGGATGAGTTGCTTAGATCTAATCCAGGTAGTACATGTGTAGTAAAACTTAGTGAAACTTTTGAAGGTGGGAAGAAAATGTTTGTTGGGTTCTACATTTGTTTTGAGGCAATGAAGAAGTCATAGCTGGTTGTAGGCCATGCACTGGATTATATGGATATTTTTTAAAAGGGGTATGTAGAGGCCAACTACTTGTAGCAGTTTGCTAAGTGGGAATAATCAGATGCTTCCACTTGCTTGGACTGTTGTTGAGATTGAAAATATGCACACTTGGAGGTGGTTTTTCAAACTTTTAAAGAGTACTCTTCAGCTTGGAGATGGTACCAATGTGACAGCAATAACAGACAAGCAAAAGGTAATCACTTCTAGTGCTGTTGTTATTTTTCTTAGACACTGCTATTGTTATTTTTCTATTGTTGTTTTACTTAATACTAACTACCATTGTTAATTTTCCAGGGTCTTGTGAATGCTATAACATACCTACTTCGACATTCTGAGCATAAGATGCGTGCAAGACACATCCTAGCTAACTGGTCTAAGAAATGAAGGGGCATAGGGAGAAGGAACTGCTTCTGGAGGTGTGCAAGGTCTACCTATGAATGGGAGTTAAAGAAAAGTATGGATGACATGAAGAAATTGGGGTCTAAGATAGTTGATGAACTATTGTACTACAATATTGAGAGATGGAGTAAGGTATATTTTAACACATTCTGCAAGTGTGATAGTGTTGGTAATAATGTGGCAGAATGTTTCAATGCTTGGATTTTGGCAGCAATGTAGAAGACTATAGTGAGAATGCTTGATGACATAAGGGTGAATATGATGAACATAATAGGTTAGCTCAGACAGTTTGGAAACACTTGAATTTCTGATTTTTCACCAATGACCATGAAAGTCTTGGAAGAGAACACAGAAATGTCAATGAAATATAACATTTTCTTGAATTGTGAGTATGGATTTGAAGTGAAGCAAGGATCAGGTGCAAGTGAAGTGAAGCATTTGGTGGACATCAACATGCAAACATGCACATGCAGAGCTTGGATATTAAAAGGCATACGATGTGCTCATGCAGTTGCTGCCCTGCATTTAAAAATTTTGAGCCTATGAACTATATTTCTCATTAGTACAGTAATGCAACTTATATAAAAATATACAGTTACTTTCTACAGCCTGTATTGGGTATGAATATGTGGCCAAAGTCACAAAACTTAACTGATATACCTCCTACTGTCAAGAAGATGCCTGGAAGGCCAAAGAAGGTTAGAAGCAAAGAGCCTGGTGAAAATAAGAAAGGAAAATTGTCCAAAAGTGGAATGAAAATAACATGTAGCAATTGTCATAACTAAGGTCATAACAAGAGGGGATGCGAAAAGGCTGTTGGAGGTAATACTGCTACAACTTCAACAAATTTTATACCTATAAGTGTTGGTAGTTCAAAGCCACCAAACAATGTACTGCAAGAGGAATGGGTAGGCCAAAAGATTCTAAATAAAAGGTAAAGTTCTTCCCTTTAATGTCTTCTTTCTCTTTTTTTTTTTAAAATACCCAGAAATTTTTTGATTGTTTGATGTAGGATGTTGGTAGTAGCACTGATGTAAGAATACAATTTAAGAAATCAAGGATGGTTGGAATGGGAGTTTTACACTCTCAAAGTGGCTTCAAGATTCAAAATGTAAGTCTAACACAAACTCTCATATATAGGTGATTTCATATGTCAGATTTTCTGTTGGGTTTTGGCAGCCTGTAATGTCATCTACAAACTTTTAGAATATGAGGTCCTCGGCAGAAGTAAATGGAGATCTTGGCCATCCACCAATACAAGGTGTTAAATGGAAAGGTAAAAAAGCTATGACATCAAGGAAGCTTCAACAATTGAGAGACAAGAAGCTCATTCAAACAAGGTCTAGGACTGCTAAGTTGACCCAGGAAAGCACCACCGCAAATCAACCCAGCCTATGAAACTTTGCTTTTGTTTGATGAATGTATTGCAATAGACTAAACTAGACTGCAATTTGAAGTAGCTATAGACTGCAATTCTGTATTTTGATAAGGATTTTTTGGTAGCTATTTGTTACATTTGGTGTCTGTTTTGCTGCTGCTACAATGACAACACACAACTGTTTTGTTAACTTATTTTGTGGTTTTTATGCAAGAAATGCATATATGATATTTTAGTGATCTATTAGTTGTACAGGTTGATAGTATGTGTGCTTGCCACCTTCAGTTGTGGAAACAAAAAGTTCTTCCTTCACAAGTTTTCATACATATTTATTATAAACCTTTGATAAGTACATACTTTGGAGTCGTTTAATAAGGTGTATTGAAATAATAATTGATACGCAAGAACTACAATTACATATTGAGATGAGAATACTACAAAATATTGAGATGATAAAACATCAAAAGACTTACATAAGTTCCATTGTAAACATACAAAATAAATCTTACAACCAACAACTACATTTATATTGAGATGACAAAACAAGATTCACAATGGCAACCTCATTGCATCTTCCTTCAATGTGATTCCGGAATACCTACAAGCAACAAGAATAAAACACATCCCCAATATTATGAACCAAAATACATTTTTCCTTGCCTTTGATTTAGCTTATTTACTCTTCCACTTCTTTTCCTTCTCTTTCGTCTTGTCCTATTGAGGCTTTTGTAGTGTGTCCACTCTACGATAGAGAAAGCCTTCCGCGAGCTATCCATTCTAACCTGTCTTTGCCTAGCAAGATACGTCTAGTTCTCCCTAGTTACTGGGTCACAATTAAATATTTGTACATATTTAATAAATTTTTAATATAAAATTGAGTCTAAGCAAATCTACTAGTTTATTCGAACCCGTAAACAATACACTAGCTCCGCCCCATGTATGTCAGCCTATTTTAAGTCACTACTTTCAACAAATGTTGTGTTAAGCTTTTCTTACGTATTAGCTTTCCATTTCGAATTCGGGGTACGAGATGGATACGGGGAGTGTGATTCTTGGGTATGAGAGGAGTGTTATTTATGCATGCATATACCATCAAGGTTTGTTATGATATTCGCTGGATGCTAAATTGCAGTAATGAGAAATAGGTTTTCCGGTTTCTAGTTAAAGTAGATTTTGCATTACTGCAGTAGATACTTCTATTTAGATGCGGAGCCATGAGTTGAAACTAACAAGTTTTGTATTCTAATTATTTTATAATAAGTTGTGTTTAATTCAATAATTTTTTAAATATAAATATAAGGTACTGGGTTCAGTCGCACCCGTATTCAAAAGGCTAGTCCCCTTCTATTTGATTCAAGAGTCCATTAAATTGAGAAGAGTTAATATTGTAGCTTTAGCTACCTTCACACAAATATTTCTTGTATTAAAACTTTCCACTTACAGGAAACAAAGACTATTCTCCAGATGTTAAAGCTGAAAATACAAAGAGATACTCTTTATTTATACTCCAATCAGTATCTATGCACACAAACTATATGAAAACCAATTGCTTAAGATATTACTATAACGAAAACGGCTTGGTGTACACATCAAATGGCTCATTAGCAGTCAATTGAGGCTCCTGCAACCAAAAGGTAAAAATTATTTATTCATCCCTTTACACTTGAAGAACAATTTAATTTCTATAAGATAGTACTTCATCTGTCCCAATTTATGTGGCATGATTCGGATTTTGAGCGTCAAACTTTTTAATTTTTATCATAAATTCGAATATAAAATTTTTAAGTTCTTTAAAATAATATTACATAATTGAAAACTACCTAAAAAGTACTATAAGTCACAATAATTACAACAACAACAACAACAACAACAACAACAACAACAACATATCCCGTATAAGCTAACAAGTGGAATCTGGGGATGTTAGTGTGTACGCAAACCTTACCCTACCTTGTGAAGGTGGAGAGCCCAGGGGAGGATGTAGAGGGTTCATCTTAACCCAGTACTTTCGCGGCGGAACATAAACTTATATGTAAAAAATATATTAAAATTGCAACATATGGTAGGTCTGAACCCATAACTGTAAAATACAGTTTGTTCAATGCTAAAAACCTTAAAAGTTGAACACACAAAATCTAAATACTGGATCCTTCTCGGAGGCTGTTTCCGAAGACCATCGGCAAGTCATAAACTGAGACGGAAGGAATACTTTTAAGCTAAAGCTACCTGTCTTTTCCCACTGCCAAGGCTTCCTCCATTTATTAACATTGTGAGAAGAGTTGAGACAATTTTGCCTCCTAAATCACTATTAGATCTGCGGATTGAAGATCTCATTGCATTTAGAATACTCCCATATGTTGTTCCTTGTCCACGTTCAATTGCTTGGATGAAAGAAAAAGTCATTGCACCAGTTGAAATCTCCTTGGTCAAATTCTGTTTATCAATTAATAAGTCATTCAATTAGCTTGCTTAAGTTGATTAACTCTATTTATTTGAAAGAAAGATCAAAATATAAGATGAAAAAAAAAAGAATTTTACTTCCGTTTCTTGAGAGTTTTGATGATCGTCACAACCACTAAAGGAAATAACCTCTCCTCCATTTGTTCCTTTCCATGCACCTGAAGGAGGACGATGATCTTCCCATACATATCGTCCATTTCTGTATCCATAAAATTCTGTTATATAAATTAACCGAAGGGAGAGTGAAATATGTTAGGATCGAAATAATCAGGTGTTATACAGAAGGTAGCAATGCATACAACGATAAATTAGACAACAAAAGAAAAATATATCAAAAGAGACATAAACAAGTCATTTGACGTAACTGATAAAGTTGCTACCATGTGACCATGGGGTCATGACGTCGAGCCATGGAAACAGACTCTTGCAGAAATATAGGGTAAGGCTGTGTACGATAGACCCTTGTGGTCCAGCCCTTCCCCGGACCCCGCGCATAGCGGGAGCTTAGTTCACTGAGCTTCTCTTTAGACACAGACAGGTCAATTATATTGACCTATCTCTATGGACGGAGATGAGCAATCCACTATATAAAAGAGAGCATGGCGTAACTAGGGAGGGTTCTATGGAGCACGTGAACCCATGCTCCCCTCCCTAGATCATGTATAGTAATGCTATATTTTAAAAAAAAATACTATATATATATATATATATATATATATATATATGTGTGTGTGTGTGTGTGCGCGCGCGCACCCAAGCTCCAAGTACCATATGATGCGATGATTATTAGATGCACCTCTCTTAGTGGATTGTGAGTTCAAATCTCATATCAATCTTATTTTTTTTTTTTTAGAATTAGGCGCCCACGGGAGATGGACATATCAGGTGTCACTTTTTGCGTATTAATTAAGTACATTTTTCCTTTTATTTCTTTCTTTGTTTGATTTATTCTTCTAAAATTTCACGCATTAAAATTTCTATTATTCTATTGTTACCATAAAATTTTATATGATTAAATGAAATGTGCATATTAAAACTAGTAGCAGTGAATGATGTAGCATATAGTATATGAATTGAACTGATCCCAACATTTTCGACAGAGAGTATAGAATATAGGTATAGATATAAGAAAATTACTATATAAGTAGTAAATCTGAACTTATAATTTCAAAGGAATAATTGCAATAGTAGAACTAAAGGTTGAATCACTAAAATTCTGGATCCACTGCTTCATAATGGTGCACCCATCCTCAGGGGCGGCTTAGTGGTATCCGGGGCCTAAAGCCAAACTTCAACGAGGGCCCTATGTTTTTTCATATTTAAAAACTCATTTAATAAATTTTTATTTTGGAGTTTATTTTTCTAGTTTTTTTAGATGTAATATTTTTAATAATTTATTTATAATCGATTTCTTAACTATATATATATATATATATATATATATATATATATATATATATATATATATATATATATATATATATATATATTTATTTTTTTCTTTTGGAATTTTCAGATTTTCTATAACATCTCTGTTAAACTCTCACCAACCGCTTCTTCTTCTTGGATTCCATTCTCTTCTACCTCAATTATATTGGTAATTTGCTTATCTACCATAAATTCTTTCTATTTTTGGGGATTGTATTATAATTTTAATTCTTCTCTTTTTTTTTTTGGTATTTTTAATATGCGAATTCATATTTCTTTGTTGACATATTAAAATTTTAATCAATTAATAAAGATAATACATATACTTACAAACAAAAGATATTTAAAAAATTAGATGGAAGTAATAAAAAATTTATAGAACAATTGAACCTAGTTTAACAAATAATCATCGATACCTTGATATTACTTTTGCCATTTCAATATTTTTGATGCAATGTCGGGAAAGCTTGACAAAAAAAGAGTTTGAAATTGCTTTCTGCTATCATATTTGACAGAATATTTTATGAGACATTGGAGTTATAAGTCTAGAAAGGCAAAACGGAATATAAAAAATTAAGTAAAAACTAGTTTAAAGAGAAAGTAATAATAGTAAAGCTGGTCTTGTGATAATAATCATAATATATAAAGGAGACAAGAAAAGATTCACATCGTATGTTACTATTTTTATTCCCAACATCTATCGATCATAATTTCCTTATTTATCAAAGATATACTTTAATTTTTTATATATACTAAATATTTTTAAAAATATTTTATCAAATACAAATATACAATTATTTATAATTTTATTCTTGAAAAGGAAATATCCAAATTATAATAAACATGTTGTCCTATCTTTTAGAAGTTAGGAAAAAAAATGGGGACAAATACTTACTAAACAATTGAGCATTAAGTGGAATAAAAATGGGTAGTTTTACAAACCTGCCAGTCCTACAAAGAAACGGCAAATCAAGCATAGTGCCACTGTGACAAGCATCTATTATGGCATGAAGCTTCGCTCCTGGAGGAAGTGGCTTGACGAGTATTGCATTCAGTTCATCATCAACAATCTCTCCTTGTGTTTCATAATCCAAAGGGCAAAGTGTTTCGTCGTAACCATCAATTTCATCTCCACTGTCATTCTCTTGCTGTGAACCATGACCAGAAAAATGAAATACCAGAGAATCTCCAGCTTTAACACCTTGCATAAGCCAGGATATTGCCTTCATTATATTATGTTTTGTTGGTATCCTCTTTTTATCTCTTTCTTCTTCTGTAAGTATATTCCAAGAAATGAAGATTTGAAGTTAGGATAGAAAATTATGATACAAAAATCATTTGACTCTCGAGATCTAAATTGCATCGAACAAATTGGGACGGAGAAAAAGAATATTTTACCGGTGAGCATAAGGATGGACTCTTGAGGGAACTTGAATCGGTTGACAAGCAAGTATTTCATACATTTGGCATCATTGATACATCCCTCAAGTTCATCATCAGTATTTTTATACGCAATACCAATAACCACAGCTCTCTTTCGACCAAAAGGCGAAGGGAGTTGAGGATAATGGTACTTGTTGGCTAGTAGCTGTAGCCGACTGCCAATGCGACAGACTGCATGGCAGACGGCACAGCGAATGGATTGAGCACCATTTGGGATTTGTAAGGATGTATGGCAGTTAGTACAGTCCATTTTTACCGAAAAGAAAAATGAAATTTGATAAATATAGCTTAAAATTTAGTCCTATAAGAAGGACTAAGGAGAGCAGATGATGATTGACTACTCTGTTCTCTGCTTTAGTCTATTGTTGAGTAGCTTCTATTTATAGTAATTTTTAAAACAAGCACCTCAAAGACAAGTGAATGCAACTTCTAAATTAAGTTGTTGACAACTACATGCCCGCCCAAAAGCAAAGATTCACTTGCCTCCTTTTTTTTCTTATTCAAGCCGAACACTCGGGCTATACTGACCTGTGGTAATGTGGGGTTTGACGAGACGTTATCTGACTATAAAAAACCTAAAAGAATACACCAAGGAGGACATAAACCATAGCCTCGAGAATTACACGTAAAATGAATGAATTTCACTCTAGTATAATATTAAAGAAAAGTAAAGTATAAAGTAGGAGATGAATCTGTTAGGTGTTTGTCATAGTTTCCTTATCATATTTAGTTTTTCTATTTGTTGAAGGAAAGAGCAACATAATTACCTTAATTGGTTTTTTTTTTCGTAGAAGGAAATTATAATTCTCTTATATTTGGCTAGTCGTTTTACTTGTAAAAAAAGGTTTGAAGTTTTATAAATTAAAGATCCGTTCTTCTCATTCCGTAGCATCCGTAATGTAGTCATAAGGGGTGTGAGAGTCGTATTTAGGGAGAGAACTTTATTGGACAAATGTTAGTGTATCACTTGTGTTTGCCTCTTCATAAGGTTGTTTTCTCGATATTTTATACTCTTTTTTATATAGTGGATTGTTCATCTCCACAACCGACGTAAGTCAGTTGACCGAATCACGTTATATGATTTTGTTCATTTTGGTAAATTTCTCTTTTATTATCTGATTTATCATCGTTAAAGATTTATTTTACAAACTTTCACATGACACTACTCCCCTCTTACATTACATAGATGGGAAGATAAGAAGATGTAAAAAAGATCTGAAACTAATCTTAACCACTATCATGGACACCGTTTGTCCATATAAAATTTTTCAATTTTAAAATTTTCTTGTAGGTGATTTACCAAGTTTTTTCATGTAAAATTTTAGTTCCTCTCACAAAATTATACTCCCTCCGTTTCAATTTATGTGAACCTATTTCCTTTTTAGTCCGTGCCAAAAAGAATGACCTCTTTCCTTATTTGGAAATAATTTACCTTTATGCAATGATCTACAGCCACACAAAATAAAGTTGCCTCATTTTACACCACAAGATCAAAAGTCTTCTTTTTTTTCTTAAACTCCGTGCCCGGTCAAATAAGTTCACATAAATTGAAACGGAGGGAGTAATATGTTTCAAGTAAAATACACTTTCAAACATAATTTCAGACGCCTACTATAAATGAAATGACCCTTCTTATAGTTCGTTTGGCCAATCTTCTTCAAAGTAAAAATCACTTTTTTTTCAAAAAGAAAGTACTTTTTATTCAAAGTTAAAGTATTTGACCAATCATTTAGAAGAAAAAAGTATTTTTGAGTAGAAGCAGAAGCGAAATCGGAGAAACAGAAAAAATAGCTTATTTCCAAAAATATTTTTGAGAAAATTACACTTAGAAACACTTTGTAAAAGCTTGGCCAAACACTAATTATTACTTAGAAGTGATTTTCAAGTTAATTAGCCAAACACAAACTGCTTCCGACCAAAAATACTTTTAAGAAAAACACTTATAAAAATAAGCTAATTTTTAATGAAGCTTTAGTCTTCCTTGGTAAAGCTAGGATTTAACTCCCCTCCATTTCCTAGTCTCTCCATTTCTCCAAGTTCCTGCTTGGTTAGAGACACTTGTCATGGTTAAAAATAAATGGATGAAATTTAATTAATAAAATAAAGCCCTAACTATGGATAAAGTATTTAATTACTTCCTGTATCCATTTCTAAATAATATATTTTGCAATCCCACAATTATAACTACGGATTATCTAAGATTAATTCTTTCTGATAGTAATTTTTTTCACTTCTACTAGTAATATTTTTTCTGCGAGTAAATTTCTTTTACTTTTACAAAATCTTCTTACATTATCGTTAAAATATAAAAAATATTAGAAGTAAGTTCCAACATTACCAATCTTGGACCAATTTTAAAGAAACTTTTTCAACTTAAAAGTGTAAGTAAATCGAAAGTATCATGAATTTTTTCTTTTTTTTCTGTTGAGATTTATATGAGGAAAGACTTAAGCAGTTCTTTCCCACAATGTAGATCAACTGCTCAGTTGCTTCGGTTATAAAAGAATGCGGCAAGATAAATTTACCAACACAAATGTCATCCATCCTCTTGCTTATTCACAACACAGAAATACTAAATTCATAATAATTAATAAACATAATCATAAATTATCTCAATTCTATTGCAATATTGATATTTGTGATATTTCTACCACCCTACCATACCCCCTATCCCCTACCCCTCCCCCGCCACACAAAATCTCTAAAAAATTCATTTTTTGTTGTATTTTAAATTTTCTATTATTTTATTTTTCTACACATTCTACCCCTACCCCTCCCATGCCCCCCACACCCCCTCCCACCCCGGGCGCAAACCCCTTTAAAAAAATTGTATGCAAGATGAGCATGATTTTAAAATATGGGTCATGTTGGGCGGGTTGGGTTATGACCCATTGTTTAGCCCATCTTGACACAGCCCATCTTAACCCAAATTCACTTTGGGCTGGGTTGGGCAATAACCCATTTATTAACTAACCCATCTTGACCCGCCCAAATTCAGCCCAACCCGCCTTTTGCCACCCCTAACAACTAGCAAGTGTGTCAGCGGTAAAGTTGACTTCCCTGTAACAGTGAAAAAATTAGTGACAACAAATTTAAAAAATTCAAATGGAAAAGATTCTCCACAACGTTTTATTAGGATGTATAAGTGATAAAATATAAATCCAAGGGAAAGCTTAATTATACAATGAGTATAAGTCATTGTCCAACGAGAATCAAATAAAGTTTCCTTGCTTTTCCCTAATAAGCACACATAATATATTTTAAAGTTACTCTTTGTCACAAAATTCTTGATTAGAAAAGATAGAAGAAACTTGTTCTATAGTGAGTTTTTTTTTAGTTTCTTTTTTATGGTGGTAATTATTTTAGTTTTTGCCGTAAATACCCCCTATAACCCACTATAATATATAAGCTTTTAAAACTACCAAGAACAGATTCTATTTTAGGCACGACCACAAATATGCCCCCTAGCTAAGGCTAATTAATTATAAATGATTAGAGTTGGGGCACAAAGTAAAAGGAAGTATCTTGGACCTTTCTTTTAGTAAAAATGTATTCACAGCGATATAAATATATCCTACAAATAGATGCATGACATGCTTATTGTATGGATTGGAATTCGACCCTAGAATAATCAACGAGAAGCAAAGTTAATGAATGGCACGATCTCTCTTAATTAACGACGTTCAAATACCCACCTACGATGATCATTAAGGTTATGGCCTATTCATTATGTCAAAAGTGACCTCCTAACATGGGTCCAGCCACTAAAAATCAGCTGATACAGTTCATATCTATAAATGCCAAAAAAAAGAGGTAACAAGGGGGTTCCTTTCCTTCCCCCCCTGGAGACTTTAAAAACAAAGAGAAACACAAGGAGAGAGAATTGGAAATAAATTAGAGAAATGGAAGATCAAAGGAGAATATGATTGTAAGGTTCTGAACCTCTCTATGGGGAGACAGACCACCATATTATCATCAATAAAGATCATCCATGTTTTCGGCAATGAGAAGAACTACTCTTAATTACCATTTCCATTATTTGATTCTCGATTTATTACGACTTGCTATGATTGGCCTTCAACCTACATATATTGTTTTACATTCATAAAGTAATCGATAACTTTTGAGTCAAACACGTATAAACTTTTTCACCAAACTATGATTAATTATTACGTATTTTATCTCATAACATCATTTAATCATGGAAAGTTAGTATAATTTAGTCCTAGTGCGGATAATTTCTTTACCCTTTTTGATATGAAAAATTGGTGCTATATGCGTTTAAATTTCTTCTGTCACCCAATAGTTATGTGAGTTAAAAGAATGTGATATTTGTTCTACGATCTAAATATCATTGAAATCAAATCTGAAAAAAGAGACCATAGAGCACAAAGACAATCCTCGCTATGGTAAAAAATTTGTGACGGAATATTAATAATAGATATGTCTGTCACAAGATTCTGACTGATTTGTGACGATTTTATGATGGTGACAATCCTTGCTGTAGTAAAAAAAGTTCATATTTGTGTCAAAATATTTATGATAGACATGTTTGCCATAAAATTTTGATAGATTTTGTGATTATTTTATGATGGTATTCATTAATTTGTGACGATTTTATGATGTTGTTATTCTTCTGTCACAAATTTTGCACGACCCTCCAATTTGAGATGAAATTACAACGAATTATCCTTATAAATATTGTTTTTGAATTTTTCGTGCTCAAATTTCAATGATTGACCCCCCTAAACGTTTGCTTTAGAAGTACAAAGTCGTTTTTATATTAAGAAGGAAAAAGAGCAATGAATGAAAGATAGAAAAATATGTTAGGACCCGGTGGCACTAAACACTTCTTCACAGCGAAAAAAATAAATGATCAACGAAAAATAAATGACACAAAGAATTTAACGTGGTTCACCTAAAACGTTTAGGCTACGTCCACAAACCCGGCACCAACTTCCACTAAAACTTTTAGTAGGCTTACAAAGAGAGACTTCTCCAATAGTTTGGAGGTACAACAATTTCCCGAGCTCTACCCAAAATAGTGGCGCACACAAAAGTGTTTCCCGAAAATACCCGACTAGTATTTTACTCACTATTTTGTCACTCCCCTTTAGGAAAACTTCCTAAAGAAAAACAAACTCTCTCTTTCTCTCTAACTCTTATACTTGAGTTATTGAATGTTTTTGGTGTGTTTAAAACAATGAGATGAAGGGGTATTTATAGTTTTGAGATAGGGACCAAAAGTGCAAATCTCACCTATCAAGAAGGATCAATTTGCAATATTCCCATCTCACCTACCATTTATTGATGTCATTGCTTACATCAATAAGCAAATTGGAGGAAGCTTCTAACAATTCCCCCCCTTCCGACTACTTGGAGAATCTCCTATCCCTGCAGCTTCTCTACAGAACTCAAATTTACCCTTTGGTACAGTTTTGGTCAACATGTCTGATCCGTTTTCATCTGTATGGATCTTTTCTAGCCGCAACATCTTCTTCTCTAACACATCCCCGATCCAATTATATCTAACATCAATATGCTTGGATCTGGAATGGAATGAGGCATTCTTCGCAAGGTGGATAGCACTTTGACTATCACAAAATAGTTGATAACCGTCTTGCGAAAATCCAAGTTCAGTTAAGAACTTCTTCATCCACAGCAGTTCTTTGCAAGCTTCCGTTGTTGCAATGAATTCAGCTTCAGTAGTTGATAGTGCAACACATTTTTGCAACTTTGATTGCCATGACACAGCTCCCCCCTGAAAAGTTAATCAAGTATCCTGAAGTTGATTTTCTAGAATCAACATCTCCGACCATATCTGCATCAGTATAGCCAACCAACACAGGGTTGTCTTATCCAAAACACAAGCATAGTTTGGAGGTTCCTCGAAGATACCTGAGAATCCACTTAACAGCATCCCAGTGTTCCTTTCCTGGATTAGAAAGAAATCTACTTACCATTCCTACAGCGTGAGCGATATCTGGCCGTGTACAAACCATGGCATACATCAAACTTCCTACTACTGAAGCATATGGAATCCTCTCCATCTTTCTTCTCTCATCATCTGTTGACGGGCTTTTCTTGGTGCTCAATCTAAAGTGGTTAGCAAGAGGACAACTAACTGCTTTAGTTTTCTCCATGTTGAACCGTTGAAGTACCTTTTCGATGTACTTCTCCTGAGACAACCATAACTTCTTGGCTTCTCGGTCTCGCATAATCCTCATCCCAAGGATCTGTTTTGCTGGCCCCAAGTCTTTCATGGCGAAGAACTTGCTTAGCTGCTCTTTCAAGCTATTAATTCTGGAAACATTCCGACCAACAATCAACATATCATCCACATAGAGCAATAGGATGATAAAATCATCGTCAGAAAACTTCTGAACGAACACACAATGGTCTGAAGTTGTCTTCTTGTAGCCGTGTTGCCCCATCACCGACTCGAACTTCTTGTACCACTGCCTTGGTGCCCGTTTTAAGCCATAGAGGCTTTTCCTCAATCTACAAACGCAGTCCTCTTTCCCCTTTTGCTGGAAACCGTCCGGTTGCTCCATGTATATCTCCTCTTCCAAATCACCGTATAGGAAGGCGGTTTTCACATCCATCTGCTCAACCTCCAGGTTGAGGCTTGCTACTAATCCCAGCACCGTGCGTATTGAGGTCATTTTCACAACTGGTGAGAATATTTCATCAAAGTCTATACCTTTCCTTTGATTGAAACCTTTGACGACCAATCTTGCTTTGAATCTCGGACAGAAGTTGTGTTCATCATGCTTGATCTTGAACACCCACTTATTCTTCAAAGCTCTCTTGCCTTTCGGCAACTTCACCAGCTCAAACGTCTTGTTCTCATGCAAGGATTTCATCTCTTCTTGCATGGCTTCTATCCACTTCTCCTTATGTTCATCATCAACGGCTTCTTCAAAACTGTCGGGTTCTCCCCCGTCAGTGAGTAACACATACTCATGTGGAGAATATCCGGTAGACTGTTGCACAACTCTTCCAGATCTTGTGTGATAAGGAGGGTTGTTGAGGATTGCTGGTTGAGGTTGATCATCCTCGTTTGCATCATCATCACCATTATCCTCGTTACCTTCAGCATCTGCTGGTTCATCTTCATTTGGAAGATCGGGGGCTTCAGGTTGATTATCCTGAACATCGTCTCCAACTTGTCTCGGCACCATTGTTGGAGGCAACTCAAACTCAGCAGAATCATCAGTGGACTTCTCTACTTTGTCAATGTCTTCAATTGTTTGGTCCTCAACGAACACAACATCTCGACTCCTAACGAGCTTCTTCTGCACCGGATCATAGAACTTATAGCCAAACATGTCTTGACCATAGCCGATGAATACACACTCCCTTGTCTTGACATCAAGTTTGCTCCTTTCATCCTTCGGAACATGGACATAGGCTTTGCAGCCAAATACCCGCAATTGATCATAAGAGATATCTCTTCCTGACCAAATCTTTTCTGGAGCCTCGTACTGAAGAGGGACACAGGGTGAATGGTTTAGCACATAGGTTGCTGTAACTAGTGCTTCACCCCAGAAAGCCTTTGGTAACTTTGAATGAGAGAGTAAACATCTGGTTCTCTCGATCAAGGTTCTGTTCATCCTCTCAGCCAAGCCATTCAACTGTGGAGTTTTAGGAGGTGTGAACCGATGTCGAATACCATGCTCTTTACAATAAGCATCAAATTGACCCTGGTATTCACCGCCATTGTCTGTCCGGATGCACTTCAACTTCTTACCAGTCTCTCTTTCCACCAAGGTCAGAAATTGTTTGAAAACTTGAAACACTTGATCCTTGGTCTTCAGCGTGTATACCCATGTCTTTCGTGAATGATCATCAATAAAGGTCACGAAATATTGGGCACCACCGAGGGACTTCTTGAAAGGCCCGCATACATCTGAGTGTACCAGATCTAACACGTCTTGCTTTCTGGAAGGAGGGAATCTTTTGAATGAAACTCTGTTTTGTTTCCCAGCTAAACAGTCAGCACACTTCTTCAACTGGATCTGGTTTAGACCTGGTAAGGCGTTCTTCTTCACCAAACGCGCCATTGACTTTTCACTCATGTGGCCAAGACGTCTATGCCACAACTTGGTATTGCTATCATTCTCCGCAACATTTATAACTTGTTGGGAGATGCTTGCGTGGGTCACGTACAACTTTGACTGCTTCGTGCCCCGCGCCACCACCAATGAGCCTTTCGTGAGCTTCCATTGGCCATTATGAAAGGTATTGCAATAACCTTCCTCATCAAGCTTGCTTACGGAGATCAGATTCAGGCGCATATCTGGAACATGCCTGACATCTCTTAAAAGTAGCTTCATCCCATTCATGGTCTCTAGGCAAACATCTCCTTTGCCTACAACCGTTGAGAAATTGGCATTTCCCATCTTTACACGACCGAAGTCTCCAGGTGTGTAAGATGAGAAGAAGTTCTCTCCGTGGCATTGCATGAATGGTAGCTCCACTATCAATCACCCATGTCGTCTCTTGGGTTGTCAAATTGATAATGTCGTCATCGTAGACAATGTTAAACTCACCAAAGGAGTTTGCTTCATCATCACTGCTTTCTTCGGGTTTCTCCTTTTTGCCTTTGTTCTTCTTCTGGTCATTCTGGAACTGTCGGCAAAATCTTTTGATATGGCCCTTCTTTTTGCGGTAATGGCACTCAACATGTGCAAATTTGTTGGATTTACCTTTGCTCTTATCTTTGTTACTCTAGCCCTTGTTTTATCTTCTCCCCCTGGTCGTAACAGCCAACACCTCTGATGAAGAAGATGATCCTTGTGATCGGCGTCTCATTTCTTCATTTAGAATGCCACTCTTGATTGTCTCCATGTTTACCACACCGTTGGGTGCAGAATTGGTGATTGAAACCTTCAAGGTTTCCCATGACTCTGGGAGTGTTGCCGGCACCATAAGAGCAAGTACCTCGTCATCGAACTTTATGCCCATTCCCGACAACTGGTCGACAATCCCTTGTATTTCATTAAGGTGATCTGCCACAATTGTCCCTTCTACATATTTTACTTGCATTAATTTTGTCAAGTAAAATAATTTGTTGTTACCCGTTTTAGAGGCATACAACTCCTCGAGCTTGTTCCATAACGACCTTGCATGTGTCACACCAGAAATGTGGTTGTACATATTATCTTCAACAAATTGTCGTATGTAGCCGCACACTTGGTTGTGCTCAAATTCCCAGTCCTCGTCTGACTTGTCTTCAGGTTTCTGAGCACTGAACACCGGTAGGTGCATCTTCGTCACGAACAAGAGATCCTTCATCTTGTTTCTCCATAAGTGGTAATTTGTGCCGTTTAGGTTGACCATCTTGCTTGTCCTTGCCTCCATATTTCCGGCGGTGAATAGTAACCGTAGGTATGAATAGTGCCGTATGGATGAATAGTACCCGTACGTATGAATAGTACCGTACGTATGAGTAGTATTCTAACCAAAGCTTTGATACCACTTGTTAGGACCCGGTGGCACTAAACACTTCTTCACAGCGGAAAAAATAAATGATCAACGAAAAATAAATGACACAAAGAATTTAACGTGGTTCACCTAAAACGTTTAGGCTACGTCCACAAACCCGGCACCAACTTCCACTAAAACTTTTAGTAGGCTTACAAAGAGAGACTTCTCCAATAGTTTGGAGGTACAACAATTTCCCGAGCTCTACCCAAAATAGTGGCGCACACAAAAGTGTTTCCCGAAAATACCCGACTAGTATTTTACTCACTATTTTGTCACTCCCCCTTTAGAAAAACTTCCTAAAGAAAAACAAACTCTCTCTTTCTCTCTAACTCTTATACTTGAGTTATTGAATGTTTTTGGTGTGTTTAAAACAATGAGATGAAGGGGGTATTTATAGTTTTGAGATAGGGACCAAAAGTGCAAATCTCACCTATCAAGAAGGATCAATTTGCAATATTCCCATCTCACCTACCATTTATTGATGTCATTGCTTACATCAATAAGCAAATTGGAGGAAGCTTCTAACAAAATATACATGTGTATAATACATACAAACTTATTCTTTAAAATTCCCACAATCATATAGCTAAAAAATCAGTCAATTATCTGATTGTATTTAGATAATAAAAATATTAAACATGTGGTCAAAAAACAATATTATCCTCATGTTAAAAAGGTTTATTCCTTGCAATTTTTATATGAATCAGCATTAAGAATAAGAATTTTCTTTTTCTCTTCTTGTTTCTTTAAATGACACTTGCCTTCCCACTACAAGCTTTCATTTGATTCTTGATATATTGAATTAGCTATTTTAATATGAGAGAAGCATTATAATGCAACTTGGAATATGTTTCTATTTGAGAGGTTTGACTTTATTCGTTGGGAATTTTTTTTACAAATAAAAAATTAATAGATAGATTGCTATTACTATAATTTGCACCCAAATACTATCCAAAATTTCTAGGATAAGTTATTAAAAAATTACACCTTCTTTTATAAATAATATCATACTATGGTACCGGACTAATACAACATGTATCGTTTCATAATGTATCGTATAATATTATATCCATTTTGATGCATATAATATTTGTACAGAATGTATTATTTACCACCATTTCATGATGTCATGCACAATAACATGAAGAATAAACTTCCAACATTATAAAAAAGAAGAAGTAAGATACGAGGTAATATTATAATATAAAACGGTAGAGTAAGAATAAAATATGATTATTTAATAATAGGGAAGTACAAGATGTGAGAAAAAATAGATAACGACGCGATCACACCAAATCGATCGTTTCATAAAGTGATACTTTTTGTTGTTATGTAATAACGGATTTAACGAGATGATATAATAAACTTTAAATAATAATAAAAATAAAAATTATATTTAAAATTATAACAATATATAACATGTAACAACTATCCAAACAAACTAATTGTGAAACATCTACACTCATCTTTATTTCTAAACCTTGACTGTCCAAGTGGGAACAACACCTAAATTTCAATCTCAAACTAGTTGAAATCGGCTACACAAAATTTTAAAATAGCAACAATGCCTCAATCCCATATTACTTGAGATGGGCTACATCAAAAAGTGATAAATTATAGAAATAAAAAAAACAAAAAAAAAAAGTAAGAAAAAAAAAAGTCAAAATTGCTAGGACAATTCTCAGTTCTTATTTTCTAATATTCACAGTGCCACAGGAGGAAGCAGCCATTTGGAGCCTTCAATATAGCCAAGTGTGATAAAAGGCTTTGCTTCTGCATCAGTTAACTTCTTCCCATATCCAACCCTACGTTCCATAGTTGCACCTGCTCCTTTGCAGTTATATTCCCCATAAAACACCGACCTGAAAAATACGAGAAGCAAGATGAACGTGCTATTTTCAAATCGATTGATAGATTATTTGATCTGTTCTGATAGATCGAAAGAGATATAGAGGGAATCTGGGAAAATCTCATATTGTTAGTACATAATATTGAAAATGAAAGAACAAAGAAATAGTAGAGGAGTAAGATGGAAAATGATGAAAATATATGTGTTCTCGTAAACTAATAATTTTTGCTCAAATCAAGTATATATATTAAGAAATCCCGCTAAGCATTTATAGTAAATATTTGACCTAAAGTTATAGAACTTATGGTTATTTGACTCATTTGAATAAGTTATTATTGTATATTAACTTGAGGTCTATTATATGAACCTATAAATTTCAAATTTTGAATCGGCTTTCTGGCTTCTGCATTTTATATGTTTAATTGATATTTTATGCACCAACTCATACCTATATATATATATATATATATATATATATATATATATATATATATATATATATATAAAGAAATTCATTTAATATCTATAAATATAAGACTATGAATTCATTTGTTTCGTATATTAAATTAAAATTATTGCAGGAACCTATAAACTTTAAATCATGTATCCATATACGATGATCCATTGGCCATAAATTTCTTGTATGGAACCGATCACATGATAAAAAAATGGGTGTTACATTTATACCCTTTTCTTGTATGAGACCAATCACATGATAAAAGAGCAACTTACATTTATGACAATTTTTTTAAAATTTTTATTTATCACCATTGAACTTACTATATATATTTAGGAACATTGTTTTTTTTTCCGTGATATTTTAAGGAATGCAAGCAAAATGAACGATAGAAAAGAGTTTGACCTTTATACACTGACAACTAACCTGTCGTAATTGCTTTTGCCGTTATCAGACCAACCTTCAGGGTGAACGACGTCGCTCATATCAGTGTAAGAGTAAACAACTCTAGAGAAAGGCTTCCATGCCCTTCCTAAAAATGCTGTTTTTCCAGTTCCAGTTATCATACAATGAACAAATGAATATCCACTGTCAACATTGCCTGCACCCCTTGCATGTGCTGTGATCATTGCCATTGGATCCCCTGGAATTACATGCATCTCTGTGTTCTATTTTCCAAAAGAAAATTTATTAGCATCCTGAGTGAGCAGAGGGCAGAGCAGGATTTGAAAGTTTATTGAATTCTGAACTTATCAATCGAAACATATTTCGTTTTAGTTACTGCATTCACAATTAATATTTATATATTTTTAATAATTTTTTTAATAAATATAGGGTCCAGGGGCGGATTTCGGTTGTTTTTACTGTGCACGTGAACCCATGGTCTTTTTTGCTAAATTAGATATTTTATGTATATATTTCGAAAAATTGATCTAATATTATATGTTGGCCCATGCTCCAAAAAAGTTGAATGGTGCACCAGATTGAATGTTGAATTATTTATCCAAAGAAATATGGATCGATTCTCACTTAGTACTTCTTTTTCTCGCTTTTCAATGGTGCATCCATGTTCTAAAAATTTCGGATCTGCATCTGAACTATAATTTTAGTACAAGCTATCGAGTTTGTCCGAACCCGTAGGTATTATTGTGACTCTGCCCTAAAAGTGAGATGAGAAGAATATGAATAAAAATATAAAGAAATGAAATTATTTACCAGATATAAGGATTTTCCATTGCCAAAGATGAAATCAACAGTGCCTTCAATATAGCAATCTTTAAAGAAATGCTTGCCATTGTCATCACAAAAGGTGTCTTGAAATCCATACATTTTACAGTTATATAAAGAAGCTTTATCTCCTCCTGTCCTTAATGCTGCTGCTTGAGCTAATTCTCTTTTCCCATCTGGTCTTGGTGCAGAATTCTAATCATAATTGTCAAAACAACAAAATATATTGCACATTTATATTTCATGAAACGAAAGAAAGAAAAAAGAAAGAAAGAAAGAAACAACAATAACGATAACAAACTCAGTGAAATCTCACTCTCAGCTCGTGAAGGTAGAGAGGTTGTTTCTGAGAGACCATCGGCTCAAAAGAAAGAAAGAAAGAAAGAAAGAAAGAAAGAAAGAAAGAGCAATAACAATAACAAACCCAATGAAATCTCACAAATAAGTTTTGAGAAGGGTTGTGTGTATGTATACCTCACTCCCAACTCGTGAAGGTAGAGATGTTGTTTCTGATATACCATCGGCTCAAAAGAAAGAAAAAAAGAAATAAAGAAAGAACAATAACAATAACAAACCAAGTAAAATCCTGCAAGTAGGATTTTAAGAGGGTAGTGTATACGCAAACCTCAACCCCGGTTGGTGAAGGTAGAGAGGCTGTTTCTGATAGATTATCGACTCAAAAGAAAGAAAGAAAGAAAGATAGAAAGAAAGAAAGAAAAAACAATAATAATAATAGAAAAATCTCACAATTTGGGACTGATGAGAGTAGTGTGCACGTAAACCTTACCTATATCCCGTAAAGATAGAAATGTTGTTTCTCAAAAGAAAGAAAGAAAAAAGGACCATACACTCTAACTTTGAGGTAATTATAGTGAAAGGCAAATATAGAACAAGTTTGATGGGTTCAACCAAACTATTATTTTTTGTTGAATTATATATACATACAAAAATAAATTTAAAACGTATAAAATCACAGCAATTCTGAATTATAATACGTACCACAAAGTTGATATTAACAGCGCTGAAATATTCAGATTCAACAACCACAGTGGCACTCTCAACAGTACCATAATCTTTTGCTGTTCCACTGAAGATTATATTTGGCACATTTTTAGGGTCTCCATATAATGTAATGAAAGGCTTATACCTATCAATCTTAACTTTCTCTGTGTAATTTCCACCTCCAATCCAAATAATAACTCGTCTTTTATTCCCTTGTGGAATGCTGTTTATGGCATCCGTCAAAGTCTTGAATTCACCACTTCCATCTGCCCTTACCTTCAATTACATATCCACAACTTAGAGTCACGTGAATTCTGAATTCAGCTAAAGCCGAAAATAAACTATATATATAATATCAGACCAAAAAACATAACGCTGAGGGGTAGCTCGGTTGGTAAAGGCTTGAGGACAAAGTTCTTTAGGTTGCCAGTTCGATCACAACAGGGCCACTGGAGGCATTATAAACCGGCTGTGTCTCCAGGGCCCGTGGAACTAACCGTGCACCCACCTTGAAATAGCAGGGCCCGATAGATACAGCTAGTCGGGTTCGCAAAGCGATAGTCCGGAAACCGCAAATATAAAGATAAATGAAACCAAAAAACATTACAAACAACGTACATTTTCATCATATCGTATAAAAGATGCATGAATAAAGTACTACCTCTATACCAATTATTTGGTGGTGTTCGGATTTTGAGAATTAACTGAACTTTTCTTTGACTACGATTTTTTCATATGCCTTTTGAATATTTTAAATTGTTACTCACATATTGTGACTTTTATATAGTCATTCCAATACAAAAATTTTATTTTAGAAAACTTAAAGATTTTATATCCAAATTCATGGTCAAAATTAAGAAGTTTGACTCTCAAAATACGAACTATGTCACATAAATTAGGACCGACGCAGTATCAAATATGTTCATGAACCTTAGAGGAAAATTAAAGAAATAATCATGTAAAAGTCACCTTAATGATAGTTTTATTAGCCTCAGCAGCAACAAGGGCAGGGTCCAAAGTGTCTTTTCTTGCATCTAAAGGCTTAACATTGGTACTAAACCAACTATTTATTTGTGATTTATCAGCTGGTATTGGAACAGAATCATCTGAAAATACTCTAGGTATGAAAAGAAGAATGGTTATAACAATAGCTTCCACAGCAAATATGGTGTTTTTTCCAGCCATTTTTTTTTTGTTTTTGTTTTTAATTTCTTGAATGGAAATGGATTTTTTTGTTTTGGTTTTCTATACAAACTTAGTAAGTGTTGGTATTTATACAAAAGAGCAGAATTTAACAAGACAAACTAGAGGTAGAGATTTTTGCATGGTTAGTTATATTAGTAGGTAAGCATTGTAGGGCAGTACGACTACTCCGTTTAACAAATGGTTTTTATTGAGGTTGTTAATTAATAATAATTTGGTAACTCTAATAATTTTGAGTAAGCTAGTGTTTCTACGGATAGTGAATTTTTCTATAGTTAATAGCCAGAAATTAGGAAAAAAAAATTGGACGTAAAATTTGGATTATATTCTAAATCCAAAAAACACATTGACTTAGAATCAAGATTCTTTAAGTGCAATTAAATGGGTGTACGTGAAATACTTGTTACGTCACATGCATTTGAAAATTGATTTGATGTATACATTATTATTAAAGACCTAAAAATGTCACTCAACTTTCAGAAATGGTTTATCCATGTCATCTATTAAAAAATTATTATTTTCATGTCACTGTCGTTAAAGAAATGGCTCATCCATGTCATTATTGACTAACGACTCAGTTTTTATTTGGCCTATCCATACTACTGCCGTTAGTCAATAATGGCATGGATGGACTATTTATTTAACGGCAGTTGCATGAAATCAACATTTTTTTAATGGATTACATGAATAGACCATTTCTGAAAGTTGAGTGGCATTTTTAGGCTTTTTCCGTTATTATTAATGTGAACTAAATTCTCTAATTCATGTCTAATGAGGTTTTAGTGTCAAATTCGGATGAAAATAGGTCTAGTGATTTCTGATCCAGGTGAGCTGATTATCTCTTTAAGTAATGTTTAATAAGTGTTTACTTTTAAAATCCAATAAAAATGGGTATTTGAATCAAAGTGAAGTAATTTCTTTAATTCATGTCCAGTTAGATTTTACTATCAAAATCCAATGAAAATAAGGTCACTGATTTATTATGATCAGTGTGAGTTTTGTAGTATTATAAATATGAATTCTACTACTATATCCTTCATAAAACTATAAGATTACGAGATATGAGGAAATTAAAACAAAACTCGCACTTCATTTGTTGGAGCTGAAGTTAGTAGTGTTAAAGCTAGTAAAGTTAGTAGTGTTAAGTAGCTAAGATGGGTCGGCCCATCGGTTGTAATTATGTTATCCTTATTGAGGCCCATTAAGTAATAGGCCCAATTTTATCATATCATATGAGAGACTTATTTGTATTAGCTGGACAGATCTGGAATAATAATAGATTATACAATTTTCTCTGAACTCTCTCTCTCATCCACATATCCTAGAATTTCTCATCTTCTCATCGCTGTGGGATTCTCTCCAAATTCACTTGTTAACATGGTATCAAAGCTACAGAATGAGATAATTGTGTTAGATACGTTGCACATCGATGAGTTTTGACTTACGATTTTGTCAGATATGTGCGCTTTTTTTTTCGGAAGAGATTCAAGTTTTCTGGTGATCTACTCAATTCTTATGGTATTTTTATATTTCTGAGTGTTCGATGAACATTTGTGACTGTTATCCGATTTGATTTCTATTAAAGCTTTTGGTCTTTAGAGATTTGACAAGAGGGGTTGCTCTGATGGTAAGCAACCCCCACTTCCAACCGAGAGGTTGTGAGTTCGAGTCTCCCCAAGAGCAAGGTGGGAAGTTCTTGGAGGGAAGGATGCTGGAGGTCTATTTGGAAACAGCCTCTCTACCCCAGGGTAGGGGTAAGGTCTGCGTACATACTACCCTCCCCAGACCCCACTAAGTGGGATTATACTGGGTTGTTGTTGTTGTTGTTGTTGTTGTTGTTGTTGTTGTTGTTGTCTTTAGAGATTTGAGGTAAATTTGATACTTTTCCTCCTGATTTGAAACCCTAGTTTTGATTCATATCAAATTCCTGTGTAATTTCCTTTGCTATGGGTTCAACTGTCTGTGACGATTCGGTCCGTTGTCACATGAGTTACCGTCCCGTTTTACCCTCATTAAGTTGTTTCATGTTGCTATACATGTGTTAGAGTCTATCGAGTGAATTCGGATTAATTCTGGTTGAAAATAAGGCACATAGCCTTTTAGAGTGAAGCTTGCTTATGAAAAGTCAACTTGAATTTGAATATATGGCTAGAGGGTTCGAAATCGAATTTCGGTGATTCGGCTAGCTTCGGAAGGTGATTTGTGACTTAAGGGAGCGATCGGAATTGAATTTGGAGTTCCGGTGTAGAAATAAGCTTGAATTGGCTAAGTTGGAATTTTAGCGAAATCCGGTCGATGGGTGAGATTTTGATCCGAAAGTCGGAATAGAATTCTGACAGTTGCAGTAGCTTCGTTAGGTGATTTTGGATTGTTCTTCAAATTTACAGGTCATTCAGACATCGTTTGGTCGGGTTTTGATTGAATATTGTTTTCGGAAGTTTTAGTTGAAACTTAAGCTTGAATCCGCCTTGATTTGATGATTTTTGTGTTTAATGATATATTTTTATGATTGGAACAAGTTTGTATCGTATTTTGGAATAGTTTGGTGGTTTTAGTTGAGGTCCCGGGGGCCTCGGGGGTGATTCCAGGGGTCAAACAGACCATTTTGAGATAAATAGTATAGCTGAATTGTTGTTATAAAGTTGCAGAAAATTAACCCATCCCGATCGCGTAGGTGGTGAACGCGATCGCGTAGAAGAAAAATTTGGACCTGAAAAGTTTAGCCTACTTCGATCGTGAAGTGGCTGATGCGATCGCGTAGAGGAAAATGTTAGAGGTACGCGTTCCCAGGGTAATACACGCGTTCGCGTAGAAGGAAAATGGTGGCCTGAGATTTTGTGATACGCCATCGCGTGATGAAGTCGCGATCGCGTGAGACCTGTAAGTTGTGCATCGCAATTACGTGCTAGAGGTCGCGATCGCATAAGTTAATTTAAGTGTCAGACAGAATCAGATATAATCCATATCAGTCGCGAGGATTTCATTATTTCCTTCATTTTTGCACTACATTGAGAGCTAATTGATAGAATTCGAAGGGGATTTCATCGGGAAGTGATTGGAGGTAAGTCTCATGGTCTTAATACGTCATATTATCAAAGAATCTTCCATTAATTCTCTGAATTTGGGTAAGAAATCAAGAAAATTAGAGCTTTGAGCAAAAACATTAAAATAGAGATTTGAAGGACCATTTATGGTCCGAATTCGGAGTTCTTTATATCTATCAACTCGTGTTGAGATAAGGATTCTGAAGATGTAACTTTTGTAACTTTTCGAGAAGCGGGCCCGGGGCTCGGGTTTTGCTAGTTTCGAGATTTTTCATGTATTTTGATTGTTTTCGATTGGGTGTTGATCCATTAGCTTATTTTTGATATATTTGTACTGATTTTGGCTAGTTTTGACGTGCGTGGATGCCGGTTCGAGAAGCTAAAGCATCGCGGGCTTGACTTTTTGCCGGATCGAGGTGGGTAATACTTGTAAATAATGTCCTGAGGGTTAGTAAATCCCGGACTTGCGCATCCTAGTGCTGTATTGAGGTGACTTGCACGCCAGATAACGGGCGTGGGGTAGAGCACCATTGGAGATTGTGACTTGGTCCGTCCCGCTTAATAAATAATAACACCTAATTGCTTAAAATTGAATTGACACCCTAATAAAGATATTAATTATCAGGAATCAGACTGATTATCAAGTTTTGGGCTTCGTGCCGATTATCTCAATCCTTCAGGGATTGGTATTACTGTCTTGATAATACTGTGCATATTTTTATCTCAATCTAAGATTTTTAAAAATGGTATTTTTCCACTCAGCATTTTATAAGATTTGAAAAACTTGAACAAGGTCTTAATGACATTTTTAGCTGTGAGCTAACATGATACTGTTGCCCGAGGTTCTTTTTGATTACTCATTGGACCGATTGGGGCCAAGGGCCATATGTGAGGCATGACGGTCTATGTGAGGAGGCTTTCCAGCCTCGAGTGATAAGTGAGCATATGCATATACATGTATGGATCGGAATGCACGCCGCAGTAGTGTATGGATCGGGCTGCTTGTTGTAGCAGGAGTGATATATATATTGCGTTTGGGCTGTAGGAGCCCCTTCGGAGTCTGAACCCCCACAATTAGCGCGGGCGCCTTTTTATGGATCGGGTTGTACGCCACAACTTCATATGCATTTCATGGCATGCATACATTGGTTTACTTGTACTACGTGGCATAACATTTAGCACTCATACATTACTGGCATACATGCATTATTTGCCTTATTGACCAGATCCCCTGGTGGAAACGGTTAAGGAGTGATGAGCCCAAGGGGCTGATTTGAGTGCAGACTTGCACTATCTGAGGTTGTACCAGGTATTGAACTGCCATAATGAAAGGAAAAGACGTTAAAAAGAGAATTCTAAGTAATCTACTCACATATGCTGAAAAGGAGTAAAATGATAGTGTATTGTAGTTTAATGACAGTTCTGTATTAATATAGTACTATGAGATAGTGCTTTGTGTGGTTTTCTTTTCCTTAGCATTATTTACTTTTATTACCGCTGAGTTGGAAGTACTCACACTCGACTCCCTGCACCTTGTGTGCAGATCCAGGTACATCACAGCAGAGCTGATTCTATAGCTGCTCAGAGAGCTTTACTTGGACAGTCGAGGTAGCTGCCAGCGTCCGCAGGACCTGACTCTCCAGTTTTTCTTTATTTTGTTAGTTTAATATACACTTGCGCACAGTTGTATACACTATCACAGCTTTATATTCTTGTAGAGGCTCATGACTTATGACTCTTGATTCGGTGGGAGGTTTATACTGGTTTTGGGATGTCTAATCCCGATGTGTTGGATATTATTTTCATTATATTCTCATTATGTATGCTTAAAAAGCATAAAATGTTAGCCGATAGCTTTGAGTTTGTCACGACCCTAGTTCACCAATTGTGAACATGTCGTGATGGCACCCAGTCCCCACGACTAGGTAAGCCTAACACGTTGCGGAATATACAAGTTATAAATACTTAAATAAGAAACAGTGGAAAAATAGCATAAAAGATATGTAATCCGTGCCGCTTGGCACATACATCCATCACACAATGAATAAAACACTACCAAGATCCGGAACCCCACGGTAACACAGACTAAAAGAGAAAATACAACTGTGGCTCTATGTGTAAAGAGTATCTAACAACGAAATGAAGAAAAATGTCAACTAGTACTACTAGAATAGAAGGAAAGCCTCCGGATCTGCGGACGTAGCAGATCATACCTCGAGGTCTCCCAAAAAGCTGCGGAATCACCTAGTATGAGCCTGTCCTGATGTACCTGGATCTGCACAACAAAAGTGTGCAGAAGAGTAGCATGAGTACACCACGGCGGTACTCAGTAAGTGCCAAGCCTAACCTCGATGGAGTAGTGACGAGGTAGGTCAGGGCCCTACCGAGAAAACAATAATATAATGATGATAAAAAAATAAACAGATAATAACAATAATTTCCGAAATAACAACATTACGATGTTTACTGCAACTGTCTACAATCAAGCTAACAACAAATAACCAACTCAAATAAACGAATCCAGGATCCGTGGGAATTGAACCCACAGTCCCATTCTCAGTACCTCTGGGTCTCCGGGAATCGAACCCGCAGCCTATGTCTCAATAATATCTCAATAACTCAGGATCTCCGGGAATCGAACCCGCAGTCCCTACCAATAAGTCGGGATCTCGGGAATCGAACCCGTAGTCCTCATTTCAATAATCTCAGGATCTCGGGAATCGAACCCGTAGTCTATATTTCAATAAATCTCAGGATCTCGGGAATCGAACCCGTAGTCCACATTTCAATAATCTCGGGATCTCGGGAATCGAACCCGTAGTCCATATTTCAATAATCTTAGGATCTCGGGAATCGAACCCGTAGTCCATATTTCAATAATCTCAAGGATCTCGGGAATCGAACCCGTAGTCCATAACCACAGCAAGTAAAGGAATACACAGAGAGAAGTATAATAATATGCTTAATGATAACTTCGCCGATGAACAGCGCCAGCGATTACCAAGAAAACTCAAGTAAGTCAATTAAGCAACTAGACAGTTAGATTCTATCTAATCATGCTTTTCTAACTACTACCGGGTAGGAATATCGAATTTAACAACTAAGAACAGGGAATATCACTCATTGAACATTTTGAGTACAATATGTGTTCAACAACCAGCGCATGTACACGCCCGTCACCTCGCGTACAAGGCATTTAAAGTATCACAATAATATCCTAGGGGTGAAAGTCCCCCACACGAAGTTAGACAAGCCACTTACCTCAATTCCGGTACAAAACCGCTAAGTAGTAACCCTCTTGCCACGAATGTCGGCCTCCACAAGTGTAGAATCCGATAAAAATCAATAGAATCACATCAAAATAGGCCAATTGGGCATTACCCAATCAAATTAACTCAAAATTCACCAAAACCCACAAGTTGCCAAAACCCGACTTTCGGTACGCTTATCGAAAAATCACGACAATTATATATTCGGGTTCCTTATCTCAATACGAGTCCGTGCATATAAAATTTATCAAAATCGGACTCCGTTTGCCCATTCAAATCAAAGGTTTTCTAAAGGTTTTGGTCTAAGGTGAAAACCCCCATTAATTACCCCAAATTCCTCCATTTTCATGAAAAACTTGCATAATATTATCAACAACAATCATAATTGGAGTCCATAATTGATTACCTGAAGAAACCCCTTGAATCTCCCTTCAAAATCGCCCAAATCGCCCCTTAAGCCGAGCCCTCAAAGTTTGGAAATGTTTCTGAAATTTCTAACTTCTCATATAATTAACTCTCTGCGATTTCCGCTTCTGCGGACGAAATTCCGCTTCTGCGGATCCGCTTCCGCGACATTTTGTCGCTTCTGCGAAGCCCAGGCCTGGCTGGCCCATTCCGCTTCTGCGAGCCTAAAGCCGCTTCCGCGAGGCCGCTCCTGCGGACAAAGGTCCGCTCCTGCGGAACTCTCCGCTCCTACGAACAGAAGTCCGCTTCTGCGGACTCGCCTAAGCGGAGGCTTGTCCGCTTCTGCGAAATTCCCCAACTCGTGTCCTAACCGCTTCTGCGGTCCCCATCCTCGCACCTGCGATGCCGCTCATGCGGACAAGGACCGCCCCTGCGCTCCAGTCCGCTTCCGCGCTCCAATTTTCGCTTCAGCGGACTCGCCTCTGCGGTTCCATTTCCGCAGGGGCGAAAACAACAGAGGCAGAATTCCCTAGCCTGCAATTTCCATGATTTTCTCCCGTTTAACCATCCGAAACCACCCCGAGGCCCCCGGGATCTTATCCAAACACACCAACACATCCTAATACCTTATTCGAACTTGTTCCAATCCTCAAAACACGTATAACAACATCAAAACCCATAATTCACATCGAATTCAAGCCTAAATTTCTTAAAACTCTCTGAATTACACATTCGATCTAAAACCCGACCAAACGACGTCCGAATGACCTGAAAATTTGCGGACATATCCAAAATCACATAACGAAGCTACGGAAATTGTCGGAATTCCATTCCGACCCCCGGATCAAAATCTCACCTATCGTTCGGATTCGCCAAAATTTCAACCTTCGGCATTTCAAGCCTAATTGAGCTACGGACCTCCAAAATACATTCCGAACGCGCTCTCAACCTCGAAATCACCTAACGGAGCTAATGGAACCATCGGATTTCCGTTCCGAGATCGTCTTAACACTGTTCTAGCTACGGGCCATTTTCTAGCTTCAAAGCTCTTATTTAGGGATTAAGTGTCCCAAAATGCTCAAATTTTCAGAACCGACTCTCCCGGCAACCCACAATAGCAGAAATGAACTTAGGGGAACAGTTAAATTAGGGATTGAGGCGTAATTTTCTAAAACGACCGGTCGGGTCGTTACATCTTCCCACACTTAAAGATTCGTTCGTCCTCGAACGAGCATAGAAAACATACCCGGAGTAGTGAAAAGATGAGGGTACTGGCTGCGCATATCCTGCTTCGGTCTCCCAAGTCGCCTCCTCGACCGGCTGGCCCCGCCACTGAACTTTTACCGAAGCGATGTTCTTTGACCTTAGCTTCTTGACCTGCTTGTCTAGAATGGCTACCGGCTCCTCAACATAAGACAGATCCTTGTCTAGCTGAACAGACGTGAAATCCAACACATGCGACGGGTCACCATGGTATCTCCGGAGCATGGAGACATGAAATACGGGGTGAACTCCGGCTAGGCTGGGAGGTAAGGCCAACTCATAAGCAACCTCCCCAACACGCCTCAAAATCTAAAAAGGGCCAATAAATCTAGGACTCAGCTTTCCTTTCTTCCCAAACCTCATAACGCCCTTCATGGGCGAGACTCGAAGTAGAACCCGCTCGCCAACCATAAAAGCCACGTCGCGAACCTTCTTATCCGCATAACTCTTCTGTCTAGACTGAGCTGCACGAAGTCTGTCCTGAATCACCTTGACCTTGTCCATAGCCTCCTGAACCATATCAGTACCTAGTAACCTGGCCTCGCCCGGCTCAAACCAACCCACGGGAGACCTGCACCTCCTACCATATAGGGCCTCGTACGGTGCCATCCGAATACTAGACTGGTAGCTGTTGTTATAAGCAAACTCCGCCAGTGGCAAGAAGTGATCCCATGAACCTCCAAACTCAATCACGCACGCACGGAGCATATCCTCTAAAATCTGAATAGTGCGCTCGGACTGCCCATCAGTCTGGGGGTGAAATGTTGTGCTCAGCTCCACCCGAGTACCTAACTCCTGCTGTACGGCTCTCCAGAACCGTGAAGTGAACTGAGTGCCTCTATCTGAAATGATGGAAACTGGAATACCATGCAGCCGAACTATCTCCTTGATATAGATCTCCGCCAGTCGTTCTGATGAATAAGCAGTGCTCACCGGTATGAAATGGGCGGACTTGGTCAGCCGATCCACAATAACCCAAATGGAAACAAACTTCCTAACAGTCCGTGGAAGCCCAAATACAAAGTCCATGGTGATGCGCTCCCATTTCCACTCGGGAATCTCAATCTGCTGCATCAATCCACCCGGACGCTGATGCTCATACTTCACCTGCTGGCAGCTGAGGCATCTAGAAACATAATCAACTATATCCCTCTTCATCCGCCTCCACTAGTAATGCTGTTTCAAGTCCTGATACATCTTCGCGGCACCCGGATGGATGGAATACCGCGAACTATGGGCCTCTCCTAGAATCAGCTCTCGAAGATCATCTACATTGGGCACACAGATACGCCCCTGCATCCTCATGACTCCATCATCCCCGATGGTAACATCTCGAGCATCACCACGCCGAACTCTATCCCGAAGGACAAGCAAATGTGGGTCGTCGAACTGACGCTCCCTGATGCGGTCAAATAGAGAAGACCGAGAAACCACACAAGCTAGAACCCGACTGGGCTCCGAAAGATCCAATCTAACAAACTGTCTGGCTAAAGCCTGAACATCCATCGCCATAGGCCTCTCCGAAGCTGGTAGATATGCCAAACTTCCCAAACTCTCCGCCCGACGACTCAAGGCATCGACAACCACATTAGCCTTGCCCGGATGATAGAGAATAGTAATATCATAGTCCTTCAGTATCTCCAACCATCTTCTCTGTCGCATATTTAGGTACTTCTAGCTCCGGTGATCAGTGTAGATCTCACAAGGAACCCCATATAAATAATGACGCCAAATCTTCAAGGCGTGAACAATGGCAGCTAGCTCCAAATCATGAACAGGGTAATTCTTCTCATGCACCTTCAGCTGTCTCGATGCGTAGGCAATCACCCTACCGTCCTGCATCAATACCGCACCGAGTCCAACTCGTGAGGCATCACAATATACAGTATAGGACCCCGAACCTGTAGGCAACATCAATATAGGGGCCGAAGTCAAAGCTCTCTTGAGCTTCTGAAAGCTCGCCTCACACTCGTCTGTCCACTGAAAAGGGGCACCCTTTTGGGTCAATCTAGTCATAGGTGCTGCAATCGAAGAGAACCCTCTACGAAACGACGGTAATAGCCCGCCAAACCAAGGAAACTGCGAATCTCAGTAGCGGAGGAGGGTCTGGGCCAACTCTGCACGGCCTCCACCTTCCTCGGATCTACTCGAATACCATCACTCGACACCACGTGGACCAAAAATGCCACTGAACTCAACCAAAATTCACATTTAGAGAACTTGGCATAAAGCTGCTTCTCCCTCAGAATCTGAAGCACTATCCTCAAATGCTGCTCGTGCTCTTCCCGGCTCCGGGAATATACTAGAATATCATCAATGAAGACAATCATGAACGAGTCCAGATAAGGCCTGAACACACTGTGCATCAAATGCTTAAAGGCTGTTGGGGCATTAGTCGGCCCAAAAGACATCACGAGGAACTCATAGTGGCCATACCGAGTCCTGAAGACAGTCTTCGGGATATCTGGCTCCCTAATCTTCAGCTGATGGTACCTAGAGCGCAAGTCAATCTTTAGAAAACACATGTGCGCCCTGTAGTTGGTCAAATAAATCATCAATACGGGGCAAAGGATACCGGTTCTTCATTGTAACCTTGTTCAGCTGACGATAGTCAATACACATACGCATAGAACCGTCCTTTTTCTTCACAAACAATACAGGAGCACCCCAAGGCGAAACACTGGGTCGAATAAAACCCTTGCCCAATAACTCCTGTAATTGATCCTTCAACTCCTTCAACTCGGGAGGAGCCATACGGTACGGTGGAATAGAAATGGGCTGAGTGCCCGGCAACAAGTCAATAGCAAAGTCAATATCTCTGTCGGGCGGCATGCCCGGAAGATCAGCTGGAAATACATCAGCAAAGTCACGTACCACATGAACGGAATCAATAGAGGGAGTGTCAATACTGACGTCCCGCACATAGGCTAGATAAGCAGCACACCCCTTCTCAACCATACGCTGAGCTTTGAGAAAAGAAATAACACGACTAGGGGTGTGATCTAGAGTACCACTCCACTCAATACGTGGAATGCCCGGCATAGCCAACGTCACGGTCTTGACGTGACAATCAAGAATAGCATAATGGGGCGACAACCAGTCCATGCCCAGAATAATATCAAAATCGACCATCCCGAGCAACAATAGATCCGCTCCGGTCTCAAAATCACAAATGGTAACCAAACACGACCGATATACGCGGTCCACGGCCAAAGAATCACCCACCGGAGTGGAAACATAAATGGGGGCACTCAAAGAATCCCGAGGCACACCCAGATGTGAGAAGCAAAGTAAGAAGACACATATGAAAAAGTGGAACCAGGGTCGAATAGAACCGATGCCTCCCCGTGACTAACCATAATAATACCGGTGATAACAGAATCGGACGTAACGACCGCAGCTCGATCGGGAATAGCATAGAATCCGGCTCGTCCCCCTCTCGAGGGCGGCCTCTAGAACCCCGACCCCCGCCCCTGGATACTGGGCAGGTGGAGTGGCGGCTGGGGCCGGAATGATAGCCTGGCCGGCCCCGAGAACCACGCGGATGCTCGTGATGACCGATGAGGGCTCCTCTCCCGCACCTCGGGGCACTCCCTAACCGAGTGGCGAGTATCCCCGCACTCAAAACAAGCTCCGGGAGGACGCGGTGGCCGTGACCGACCGGCCTCACCCCCACTAGTCCGACCCTCGGAAGGACCCCGCGCAAGGAGGTGCACCGGAAACCGGGGAGCATAATAAGGCTCCCGAGATGCTGGTGGAGCTGGGAGTACTACCTGCCGCGGGCAATGCCGAGTGAACCGGTCGACCGAATAACCCCCGCCAAAACGACCGGCCGATGAAGTGCGGGCACCACAGAAATGGCCCGACTCACGAGACCTCTTGGCCTCTCTCTCTCTCCACTCTCTGGGAGCATACTCTCGATCCTCTTGGGAATGCTAACTGCCTGCTGATAAGATATATCTGTCTCAAGCTCTCTGGCCATGCCGGATCGGATAGGCGGAACAAGGCCCTCAATAAATCTCCGCACTCTCTCCCGAACCGTGGCTACCAAAACCGGTGCATGCCTGGCTAGGCGGGTGAAACTGATAGCATACTCTGATACTGACATGGAGCCCTGTCGCAACCGTTCAAACTCCGAGCGCCAAGAATCCCTAAGTCTCTGAGGAACAAACTCTCTCAAAAATAGATCTGAAAACTGCGCCCAGGTCAATGAAGCAGACTCCTCTGGACTATCCAACTCATACGTGCGCCACCAATCATAAGCGGCCCCACGAAACCGAAAAGCAGTGAAGGAAACCCCGCTGGTCTCCACAATCCCCATAGTACGAAGAATACGATGACACTCCTCTAGAAAACCCAATGCATCATCCGAAGCCAAACCACTAAACACTGGAGGGTCATATTTCTTGAACCTCTCCAATCTACGTTGCTCGTCCTCAGAGGCAGCTGGTCCACCTCCTGGTTGTGCTGGGGCGGCAGGAGGCATAACCAAAACATCCGGAACCTGTCCCACTGGCACACGCTGCTCCGGTGTAACGGCTGCGGGAGTCTGGGCCCCTCCCCCGGCCTGAGATGTAGCTGCGACGAGAGGAAGCAGTCCTGCCTGAGCTAAAGTGGTATACATACTCATGAACTGGGCCAGGGTCTCCTGTAGTGCTGGAGTAGTAGCAGTTGTAGTCGGTGTACCAGGTGCCTGCGCTCCAACCTGGTCTACCTGTGGCACCTCAGCGGCAGCGCGCGCGGGTGTTGTGGCTGCACCTCGGGCGCGTCCTCGTCCTCTACCTCGGCCCCGGCCTCTGACGGCGGCAACAGGGGGCGCGGGTACCTGATCATCGCGAGTAGCTCGTGTCCTCACCATCTGTGAGAGAATAGAAAGCAATAGTTTAGATTTTGATGCCAAAATGTCGCACGACAAGGAATCCAAAAGAAATGAAGAGTTTCCTAAACAGTTACATAGCCCCTCGTAGATAAATACAGACGTCTCCGTATCGATCAGCGAGACTCTAAGTAACCGGTCTGTGTCCCGTGACTGTTAGCCGATAGCTTTGAGTTTGTCACGACCCTAGTTCACCAATTGTGAACATGTCGTGATGGCACCCAGTCCCCACGACTAGGTAAGCCTAACACGTTGCGGAATATACAAGTTATAAATACTTCAATAAGAAACAGCGGAAAAATAGCATAAAAGATATGTAATCCGTGCCGCTTGGCACATACATCCATCACACAATGAATAAAACACTACCAAGATCCGGAAACCCCACGGTAACACAGACTAAAAGAGAAAATACAACTGTGGCTCTATATGTAAAGAGTATCTAACAACGAAATGAAGAAAAATGTCAACTAGTACTACTAGAATAGAAGGAAAGCCTCCGGATCTGCGGACGTAGCAGATCATACCTCGAGGTCTCCAGAAAAGCTGCGGAAATCACCTAGCACGAGCCTGCTCTGATGTACCTGGATCTGCACAACAAAAGTGTGCAGAAGAGTAGCATGAGTACACCACGGCGGTACTCAGTAAGTGCCAAGCCTAACCTCGATGGAGTAGTGACGAGGTAGGTTAGGGCCCTACTGAGAAAACAATAATATAATGATGATAACAAAATAAACAGTTTAAATGATAATAATTTCCGAAATAACAACATTATGATGATTACTACAACTGTCTACAATCAAGCTAACAACAAATAACCAACTCAAATAAACGAATCCAGGATCCGTGGGAATTGAACCCACAGTCCCATTCTCAGTACCTCTGGGTCTCCGGGAATCGAACCCGCAGCCCATGTCTCAATAATATCTCAATAACTCAGGATCTCCGGGAATCGAACCCGCAGTCCCTACCAATAATTCAGGATCTCGGGAATCGAACTCGTAGTCCACATTTCAATAATCTCGGGATCTCGGGAATCGAACCCGTAGTCCACATTTCAATAATCTCGGGATCTCGGGAATCGAACCCGTAGTCCACATTTCAATAATCTCAGGATCTCGTGAATCGAACCCGTAGTCCATATTTCAATAATCTCAGGATCTCGGGAATCGAACCCGTAGTCCATAACTACAGCAAGTAAAGGAATACACAGAGAGAAGTATAATATGCTTAATGATAACTTCGCCGATGAACAGCGCCAACGATTACCAAGAAAACTCAAGTAAGTCAATTAAGCAACTAGACGGTTAGATTCTATCTAATCATGCTTTTCTAACTACTACCGGGTAGGAATATCGAATTTAACAACTAAGAACAGGAATATCACTCATTGAACATTTTGAGTACAGTATGTGTTCAACAACCAGCGCATGTGCATGCCCGTCACCTCGCGTACAAGGCATTTAAAGTATCACAATAATATCCTAGGGGTGAAAGTCCCCCACACGAAGTTAGACAAGCCACTTACCTCAATTCCGGTACAAAACCGCTAAGAAATAACCCTCTTGCCGCGAATGTCGGCCTCCACAAGTGTAGAATCCGATAAAAATCAATAGAATCACATCAAAATAGGCCAATTGGGCATTACCCAATCAAATTAACTCAAAATTCACCAAAACCCACAAGTTGCCAAAACCCGACTTTCGGTACGCTTATCGAAAAATCACGACAATTATATATTCGGGTTCCTTATCTCAATACGAGTCCGTGCATATAAAATTTATCGAAATCGGACTCCGTTTGCACATTCAAATCAAAGGTTTTCTAAAGGTTTTGGTCTAGGGTGAAAACCCCCATTAATTACCCCAAATTCCTCCATTTTCATGAAAAACTTGCATAATATTATCAACAACAATCTTAATTAGAGTCCATAATTGATTACCTGAAGAAACCCCTTGAATCTCCCTTCAAAATCGCCCAAATCGCCCCTTAAGCCGAGCCCTCAAAGTTTGGAAATGTTTCTGAAATTTCTAACTTCTGATATAATTAACTCTCTGCGATTTCCGCTTCAGCGGACGAAATTCCGCTTCGCGGATCCGCTTCCACGACATTTTGTCGCTTCTGTGAAGCCCAGGCTTGGCTGGACCATTCCGCTTCTGCGGTCTCTGGGTCGCTTCAGCGATTCCGCTTCTGCGGAAGCACAGTCGCTTCTGCGACTTCGCTTATACGAACAGAAGTCCGCTTCTGCGGACTCGCCTAAGCGGAGGCTTGTCCGCTTCTGCGAAATTCCCCAACTCGTGTCCTGACCGCTTCTGCGGTCCCCATCCTCGCACCTGCGATGCCGCTCATGCGGACAAGGACCGCCCCTGCGCTCCAGTCCGCTTCCGCGCTCCAATTTCCGCTTCAGCGGACTCGCCTCTGCGGTTCCATTTCCGCAGGGGCGAAAACAACAGAGGCAGAATTCCCTAACCTGCAATTTCCATGATTTTCTCCCGTTTAACCATCCGAAACCACCCCGAGGCCCCCGGAATCTTATCCAAACACACCAACACATCCTACTACCTTATTCGAACTTGTTCCAATCCTCAAAACACGTCTAACAACATCAAAACCCATAATTCACATCGAATTCAAGCCTAAATTTCTTAAAACTCTCTCAATTACACATTCGATCTAAAACCCGACCAAACGACTTCCGAATGACCTGAAAATTTGCGGACATATCCAAAATCACATAACGAAGCTACCGAAATTGTCGGAATTCCATTCCGACCCCCGGATCAAAATCTCACCTATCGTTCGGATTCGCCAAAATTTCAACCTTCGGCATTTCAAGCCTAATTGAGCTACGGACCTCCAAAATACATTCCGAACGCGCTCTCAACCTCGAAATCACCTAATGGAGCTAATGGAACCATCGGATTTCCGTTCCGAGATTGTCTTAACACTGTTCCGGCTACGGGCCATTTTCTAGCTTCAAAATCTCTTATTTAGGGACTAAGTGTCCCAAAATGCTCAAATTTTCAGAAACCGACTCTCCCGGCAACCCACAATAGCAGAAATGAACTTAGGGGAACAGTTAAATTAGGGATTGGGGCGTAATTTTCTAAAACGACCGGTCGGGTCGTTACGAATATCTTATGATTTAACGAGACTCGACCTATTGTACGAATAGTCAAAGACATGTTCGCACTTGTGTTGGGCGCCATCACGACCAGGGTTTGGGTCGTGACAAGCCGGTTGGTAGAGTCTCATGGATCGGTACGAGGATGCCTGTGCTTATCCTCGGAGGCTGCAGACCTTTTAGGAAACACTTCACAATCTTGGAATTCTTATCGTGCGTACTTGATTCAGCTTGATATATAATTCTTGAAATTTCTTCCACACGTCTGTATGCACACTCGAGCGCTTAGTAATATAATTGGCTTGATGGCTTGTGACTCCCCGATCGAGGGGCGAGATATAATCTCTGTGAGTTCATGTTGGGCCAGTCGGGAGGACTTGAGGCCACATCCTTGTCTATGGCTTGAGCACCAAGGTGCTGATTTTGCGAGCTAGTATTATGAAATTTATATGATCGGTATTGTCCCTAATTGTGGAAATGGCAGCTTGATAATGGATGAGCTGTTAGGTGATTGAGTCTTATTGTAATCTGTTGTGTAGCCCCGAGCTATGGGTGTGGTGAATATTTATCATATCTCTTAGTTGGAAGGTAAAATGCATTATGTGTGGTAGTATGAGACTCAGGAAGACCGAATTGGTTGTGTTATGTGTATTGTGGTGAAAGGTATTTGATATATGTTATGATTCGAGCAGGTGTAGCACATGTCCATGTATCAATTTTGATAATATAACTCGTATAGTATTGAGATTAATGTTGTTGATATACATTGTGAGGTCTTGTCGAGTTGTGGACGTATTGTTAGGATGGTTTTGGTGATTCTCTGGCATGTGGAAAGGCCAAATTACAAAGGAAACTCTGTCGAATTTTTGGGAAATTCGGGACTTAGAAAAGATTTTTGTCACCTAAAGAATGGGCTTAACTGTTGTGTGCGAATGAATGCAAGAATTGCAAAAGATTTAAGATTTCTGATGATTTGAGTCTTCGCCAAAGCTTGTAAATGTCTTGAGTTTAATCTCACTATAATATTGTGGCATTATTTGAGTAAGAATGTTATGAGTGGTTAAAAGGGCTTTGATGTATGGCTCCCCGCCAAGTTGGGGAGGTTGTTATTGATTAACTGATTGCATTGTTATGTGCTATGTTGGTTCTGTCTCCAAGTATGTTGGAAATTTTTTATAAAGGCTATATGGTGCTTCGTAGATGTAAAGAAACACTAGGATGCTTGAAGCTACTGTTGATAAAGAATGCTCGGTGTATAGAAAAGAAAGATAGCTATTGGTATCTGTATGTTATCGTGTTCTGCGGTGTTAAAGTTCTAACAAAGCACGAGTGGTTTTGTTCAATAAGACAGTCGAATTACAGCTGAATAAGGGTGAATGATGCTCGAAATGGTTGCGGTGTTCAAGATTTTTCTTGTAGCAGTCAAGGGTCTTAAGATTGTGTGTGTGGCTAAAGACTGTGGTTTCGTTAGAAGAAATCGAGACTTGTGGTATGCTATGTTAATTATGGGATTCTCTGTATCCGTATTGGAAGGTAAGGATAACGAATTTCGAATCGCATGAAGTTCTTCAAAATAAAGTATTGTAGAATGTGGTACTTCTGTGAATTATACGAGAAAGTATTTAGTGGCCTATGGGTCCTAGACCGTGTGGTTTTATGTATGAGTCTTGTGTGGTAACCTGAGTTGAGGTATTGTGGCATTACAGTAAGGGCTAATAATAAATTAAAGATGAACCGGAAGGAAATTGGGTAAATGGAATAGTTTGATAATAAACCGAGACAGTATGACAAAGATACGAGTAATTCCTGGTATGTGTTCGAAGTAATGAGTCTTGCAGGTATTGTGTAACAAAGCTCTTGAGTGCTGGCAGTTACGTAGCTCGATGTGGGTAGAAGGACTCAGTCCTGACAGTTTAGTTTGTGCAATGGAATTGGGAGAAAGAGTTCGTAATGTGTTCATCGTGGTATGGTACATGCGATGTGCTATGAAAAGTTAATAATGGCATATTCAAGGTTTGGATTCAGTTCATAATATAATGGTTCAGCTATTTTAGTGACGTGATGGGGTATATGCTCAAAAGGGCTAGGTAATGTAAACTGATAATATCTGGTGGTATTGCGGTATTTTCTTGTTGGATCGACGGTAATAGTTGAGTCGTTGATGGTATAGTGAAAATTTTGAATGGCTTTCGTGGTATGTATGGATGCCTGATGTGTGTTATGTACTCGTACGGTGGAGTGTGGAATCAGGTAGTGATTCCTGTGTTATATATGTGTTGGAGACTAGAAGTTCTCGTAAATTCGCCTACGCAGTGGTTGTATATCGTGTGTATCGGTACCGTTTCGCGGTTGTTGGAAATTGGAAGCACTAGCGGCTCTCTCTTTGCTTGATATAATAAATTTTGACTAGGATATTTATTTGCAGACTGGTTGTCATAAGTCGGGTTGTCTAGACTAATGTGAAATGGACTATGTCGGAAAATGCCACAATTGCATAGCAAAGTGCATCAGATTATGTTCCAACAGGGTATTTGTACCCCAGGGCCAGCGGACGGCTGGTAGGTATTGCTTTGTTAGTTGGGCCTTCGTGGCGGATGTCAGTATAGAGGTATCTACCCTTGATTCAGTTCCGGTATTGAGGAACTTTGTCGGATGCGTTTCTTGGGGCCGAGCTTGAGGCTATACATGTTTATTGTAATGAGCAACTTGACTCGATGTGCATTTCTTTTGCGAGGGTTTTATGTGGATCGGGTGGCACACCACCACATGTATGGTTATTTGGATCGGGTGGCACACCGCCACAGGTATGGTATCTGGATCGGGTGGCATGCCGCCATGGATATGTCATTGGAGCGGGTTGCACGCCGCAACTGTGTAATGTGAAAATAAACTTAGTTATATGTTACCTTGTACACAATACTTCCTGGCTTCTGAGGAAAAGTCCGTATTGGGTATCGCTCGGCGAATAGCTCATCGGTTGTGTCCTTTTAGGATTTTATAGCACATATTAATTGCTTCACCGTGGGTGAGATTGATTGCTTGGGTTCAGACCTAGATCTGTGCGGGCTGACCGTTCTAAGCATGGTGACTTGAGGTGCTTCATGAGTAATAGTGTTTGGATAGAATCATGAGTCATGGCAAGGCCACGTGATATTATGACCTTTCGAGAAGGGTTCATGTACTCTATTCCTATGATGTGAGACGTGATCTCAATTATATGTTATGATGGTACAGAGTAATTGGATTACAGCTCTTTTGTTTGAGTCAGTTGTTATAAATTGAGTATGTTCAGACGTTTCTTATTGGAGCCTGTATTGTGCTCGTTGCGGCTTAGGTCGGTGTTGAGGTTTCATATCACCAGTGTGGTGTGTTATTATCGAAATGATCGTTGGAGTCACTAATGAGTGCGAGCATATGTGATTTCAGCTGGCTAGAAAGGTAATATTGAGGTTTCGGCTCCGAAATCTATTGTGGTACTAGTTAAAAGGGAAATGGATTCATGAATGGTTGACGTGAGAGATGGATTCGATATATCGCGTGTTCGGTTGCCGTGGGCAGCATATGAAGGTGTTGGACTAAGACTTTATCTAATGAGAAAGGTTTTTCTGCTAGTATTTGGTTATTGTGGCCAATTGTTGTGATTAGAGACCATCGTCTCGAGTGATTGGGATTGTTTGATACATCATATGATCTTACCCGGAGTGGCGAGTATGGGTCATTACAATTGGTTCGGGTGTACTCTAAGTATAGACGTGGGATTCGGATTTGGTATATGATTTAGGAAAGTGCAATGTGGTCTATGGTTCAGATGGACTGTGGAAATTCAGCTATATTTTGTTATCGGACTTATGATAGATAGGGTGACGTGGTATCACCCGAGTTTATGCTTGGTAAGATTATTCAACTATTGGATTACTTCTAGTACAACACTGGTACGCTCGAGGACGAGCGTTTGTTTAAGTTGGGGAGAATGTGACAATCCTGTCCGTTGTCACGTGAGTTACCGCCCCGTTTTCCCCTCATTAAGTTGTTTCATGTTGCTATACCTATGTTAGAGTCTATCGAGTGAATTCGGATTAATTCTGGTTGAAAATAAGGCATATAGCCTTTTAGAGTGAAGCTTGTTTATGAAAAATCAGCCTGAAGTTGACTATATGGTTAGAGGGCTCGGAATCGAATTTCGGTGATTAGGTTAGCTTCGGGAGGTGATTTGTTACTTAGGGGAAGCGACCAAAATTGAATTTGGAGGTCCGGTGTAGAAATAGGCTTAAATTGGCAAAGTTGGAATTTTGGCGGAATCCGATTGATAGGTGAGATTTTGATCTTGGAGTCAAAATGGAATTTCGACAGTTGCAGTAGCTTTGTTAGGTGATTTTGGATATGTCTGCAAATTTTCAGTTCATTCGGACATCGTTTGGTCGGGTTTTTGATTGAATATAGGTTTCAGAAGTTTTAGTTGAAATTTAGGCTTGAATCCGCCTTGATTTGATGATTTTTGTGGTTAAGGATGTTTTTTTATGTTTGGAACAAGTTTGTATCGTGTTTTGGAGTAGGTTGGTGGTTTTGGTTGAGGTCCCGGGGGCCTCGGGGGTGATTCCGGGGGTCAAATGGACCATTTTGTGAAAAATAGCATAGCTGCATTGATGTTATAAAGTTGCAGGAAATTAACCCATCGCAATCGCGTATGTGGTGAACGCAATCGCGTAGAAAAAAAATTTGGACCTGGAAAGTTTAGCCTACGCGATCGCGAAGAGGCTAATGCGATCGCGTAGAGGAAACTGTTAGAGGTACACGTTCGCAGGATAATACACGCGTTCGCGTAGAAGGAAAATGGTGGCCTGAGATTTTGTGATACGCGATCGCGTGATGGAAGTCGCGATCGTGTGAGACCTGTAAGTTGTGCATTGCAATACGTGCTAGAGGTCGCGATCGCATAAGGTAATTTAAGTGTCGGACAGAATCAGATATAATCCATATCAGTCGCGAGGATTTCATTATTTCCTCCATTTTTGCACTACATTGAGAGCTAATTGATAGAATTCGAAGGGGATTTAATCGGGAAATGATTGGAGGTAAGTCTTATGGTCTTAATACGTCATATTATCAAAGAATCTTCCATTAATTCTATGAATTTGGGTAAGAAATCAAGAAAATTAGGGCTTTGAGCAAAAACCTTAAAATGGTGATTTGAAGGACCATTTGTGGTCCGAATTGGGAGTTCTTTATATGAATGGACTCGTGTTAAGATAGGGATTCTGAAGATGTTACTTTTGTAATTTTTCGAAAAGCGAGCCCGGGGCTCGAGTTTTGCTAGTTTCAAGATTTTTCATGTATTTTGATTGTTTTCAATTGAGTGTTGTTCCATTAGCCTATTTTAATATATTTGTACTGATTTTGGCTAGTTTTGACATGCGTGGATGGCGATTCGAGGAGCTAAGGCGTCGTGAGCTTGAGTTTTCGCCGGATCGAGGTGGGTAATACTTGTAAATGATGTCCTGAGGATTAGTAAACCCCGGACTTGCACATCCTAGTGCTGTATTGATGTGACTTGCATGCCAGATAACGGGCGTGAGGTAAAGCACCATTGGGGATTGTGACTTGGTCCGTCCTGCTTAATAAATAATAACACCTAATTGCTTGAAATTGAATTGACACCCTAATAAAGATATTAATTATCAGGAATTAGACTCATTATCGTGTTTTGGGCTTCGTGCCGATTGTCTGAATCCTTCAGGGATTGGTATTAGTGTCTTGATAATACTGTACATATTTCTATCTCAATTTAAGGCTTTAACATGGTATTTGCTATTCAACATTTTTATATGATTTGAAAAAAAAACTTGAACAAGGTCTTGATGACATTTTTAGCTATGAGCTAATATGATACTGTTGCCCGAGGGGCTTTTTGATTACTCATTGGACTGATTGCGGCCGAGGGCCATATGTGAGGGCATGACAGTCTATGTGAGGAGGCTTTCAAGCCTCGAGTGATAAGTGAGCATATGCATATACATGCATGGATCGGACTGCATGCTGCAGTAGCATGCTGCATGGATCGGACTGCACGCCACAGTAGTATATGGATCGGGTTGCGCGCCACAGCAGGAGTGATATTGATATTGCGCTTGGGCTGTAGGAGCCCCTCCGGAGTCTGAACCCCCGTTGTGAGCGCGAGCGCCTTTGCATGGATCGAGTTGTACGCCACAACGTCATATGCATTGCATGGCATGCATACATTGGTTTACTTGTACTACGTGGCATAACATTTAGCACTCATACATTATTGGCATACATACATTATTTTCCTTATTGACCAGATCCCCTGGTGGAAACGGTGAAGGAGTGTTGAGCCCAAGGGGCTGATTTGAGTGCAGACTTGCACTGTCTGAGGTTGTACCAGGTATTGAGCTGTCATAATGAAAGGAAAAGACGTTAAAAAGAGAATTCTAAGTAATCTACTCGCATATCCTGAAAAGGAATAAAATGATAGTGTATTGTAGTTTAAAGACAATTCTGTATTATATAGCATGTGATAGTGCTTTGTGTGGTTTTCTTTTCCTCAGCATTATTTACTTTTATTACCGCTGAGTTGGAAGTACTCACACTCGACTCCCTGCACCTTGTGTGCAGATCCAAGTACATCACAGCAGAGTTGAGACCACATCCGCTCGAAAAGCTTTACTCGGACTGTCAAGGTAGTTGCTAGCGTCCGCAGGACCTGACTCTCCAGTTTTTCTTTATTTTCTTAGTTTAATCTACACTTGCGCACAATTGTTTATACTATCACACCTTTATATTCTTGTAGAGGCTCGTGACTTATGACTTCTGATTCAGTGGAAGGTTTATACTGGTTTTGGGATGTCTAATCCCGATGTATTGGATATTATTTTCATTATATTCTCATTATTTATTCTTAAAAAGGGTAAAGTTGGAGCATATAGCTCTGAGTTATAGTTGATTGGTCAGGCTGGCCTAGCAATGTGTTGGGCACCATCACGATCGGGTTTTGGGGTCCTGACACTGTCGAAGATATATCTAGTAGTTCTCGTGTAATTGATAATTTTGTTGTAACGCCTTTATCTCCACTATATCTACTTCCTTCTGATTCACCTGGTACAATTTTGGTCACCATATTTTTTTATGGCACTTGCTATAGATGTTGGCGTAGAGGAATGTTATTAGGACTATCATGCAAGAATAAGTTAGGGTTGATCAATGGAACAGTTGCACGACCTAATTCCACCCCTCTTTTACTCAAACCTTGTATTAGGTGTAACGACATGGTTGTGGCTTGGATTTTGAATAGTTTGGATAGGGAAATTATGGAGACTATGATGTACAATGATAGTTCTAAGAACCTTTGGAAGCAGATTGAGCGCAGATTTGGTCAAGCCAATGGAATTAAGATTTTTCAGATTCGTAAGAAAACTTTCTCGATTAGCCAAGGTTCATCAAGCATTTCATCATATTTCAACAGAATTAAAAAGCGTTGGGATGAGCTTTCCTTTTCTGTATCATATCTTGATTGTGTTTGTGGATGCAAATAGACCTACCAAAGGTTATATTAAGAACAGTAGGTCCATCAATTTCTGATGGGTTTGAATGAATCATATTCTACTATTAGGAGGAGCATACTTATGATGAAGCCTCTACCTAATGGAGACAGTGTGTACAAGATGCTTGTCAATGATGAGAGCAAGTCAAACGTTCAAGCTTATGTGCCATCTCTTAATTCTGATTCTACTACATTCTCTATTAGTGTTCATAAGTCATACTCCCAAAGAGTTAATTTCGACACTCAAATAGCTAGATTTGATCCTTCCGGAAAGAACATTATTATTTGTCGTTATTGCAAGAAGCCTGGTCATCAGATTGAGAAATGCTACAAGCTTCATGGTTACCCTTCTGGTTTTCAGACTAAGTTCAAATGGACTATAGCATTTGCTCAAGTGCCTGATGCTCCACCCATTGGACATCCTGAAAATTCTACTGGTGATACCAAAAGAGTTCAATCCGATGGTGGGTATTCTAGTATAACCAAGGAACAATTTTATCAATTACTGAACCTTCTACATTCTCGAGCTTCTGGAACATCACAAGAGATCTCTGCTGGTTCTTCTAATTTTGCAGATATGATAGGTAATCCTGATTTCAAATCTTGTGGTCTACTTGCTTGCAATTTTTCTAGGGTAGAAGATAGCACTTGGATCATTGATTCAGGGAAAATTCATCACATGAACCAAAACTCTTCCTTTTTAACTGGCATTAAACCTCTGGTCTTACCTTATCTTGTCACTTTACAAAATGGTTATAAGGTAAAGGTGACTTGTATATGTACTCTTACACTATCCTCTGAAATATCTCTTACTCGTGTTTTCTTAGTACCTTCCTTTCATTTCAATCTCATTTCTCTTACTCAATTAGTATTGCAGTTGAATTGTTTGGCTTATTTTTCCCCTATTGCTAGTGTTTTGCGGGGTCCTTCTCTGAAGAAGGCATTGGGTCTTGGTAGTCATCAGAATGGGCTCTATGTTCTCAATCATGTGATCCTTGTTACTTCTGAGTCTACTTTTCATCCGTTATTTGTAAATACCATTACTTCCTCCACTTTACATGATTTGAATAAGAGCAATAGTTCTACTTCTAATCTTGCATCTTCTGTATCTGTGAATGCTGATGTTTCTTCTGGTATTCAATCTCATATCTTTTGACTATTCTTAGCACTTGAGACTTGGACATATGCCCTTTAATAAAATGAAGTCCATTCCCTTCGTGTCTGGTAAACTGCCAAAGAAACAAACATTCTTATGTCCTATTTGCCCAATGGCTAGGCAACAAAGACTTCTATTTCCTGAAAGTAAAATACATTCCACTTCTCCTTTTCAATTAATACACATAGATCTTTGGGGACCCTATCACACACAAATATATAATGGGTTCAAATATTTCATGACTATTGTGGATGATTTCTCTCGAGCTACCTGGACTCTTTTACTATCTTCAAAGAGCAGTGTTTTCACCCTGTTACAATCCATTGTGCCAAAGAGTAGAACTCAATTTGATGCCTTGGTCAAAGTAGTAATGTCCGATAATGCTTTTGAGCTGGGTTCTAGCTCAGCAGCTCAGTCCTTCTTCTCTGATCATGGGATTCTACACCAAACCTCTTGTCCACATACACCATAACAAAATGGTGTTGTGGAGAGAAAACATAAACACTTTCTTGAAAATTCTAGGGCACTTCTATATCAGTCCAAACTCCCTATTAAATATTGGGGTGAGTGTATCTTTACTGCCACTTACCTCATAAATAGTTTTCCCTCGCCTTTGTTAAATAACAAAACTCCATTTGACTTACTTTATGGCGCTGCTCCTTCTGTCACGCACTTTAGGATAGTTCGTAGCCTTTGTTTTGCTACAGTCCCCAAACCATATAGAGATAAATTCAAATCAAGATCTATTCCTTCTATTTTTCTTGGGTACAGTGTTGGCAAGAAGAGTTATAAACTACTCTCATTGTCTAATTCCAGTGTCTTCCACTCCAGGGATGTTGTTTTTCATGAAACTGTATTTCCTTACTCTACTTCCGATTCTACTCATTTATTTCCTCGTTCTGTTGTTACTCCTTCTTCAGTCCCTTCTTCCTCTCCACCTCATGTTAGTCATCCTGACAACAATATTACTCCTTCTAGTTCTCCTAATCCTTATTCTTTACCTAGTAATACTATTAGTCCTTCCCCGTCTTCTCGTGCTCTTTCTTCTGTTCTGAGAGGATCTCTCAGAACTCACAATCCTCCTTCCTACCTTGATGATTATGTTTGTTACTCAGTTTCTAGTTCTAAGGTTCCTTCACCCTCTGATCTTGGCTTGCAATAACCACAATTTTATCATCAAGCTGCCTCTAATCCTGCTTGGCAGGAGGCTATGATGAAGGAATTTCAAGCTTTGGAAGCCAACAATACTTGGTAAATTCTTCCTTTGCCTTATAGTAAGAAAGCCATACCTTGCAAATGGGTGTATAAGATAAAACAGGGGACTGATGATTCAGTTGAAAGATATAAAGCTAGGTTGGTCATTAGCGGGGATAATTAGTTAGAAGGGGTAGACTTCGCTGAAACATTCTCTCCTGTAGTTAAATTGACAACTATTAAATGTCTCATATTTGTATCCATTAACAGAAATTGAGTAGTATACCAACTTGATGTCAACAATGCTTTCCACCATGGTGATTTGGATGAAGAGGTATTCATGAAAATCCTTTAAGGATTAACTGTTTCTAGCCCTACTTCAATTCATGTTTCTTCATTAGCTTACAAATTAACTAAGTCTTTTTATGTCCTCAAACAAGCTTTGAGGCAATGGTATGCTACGCTCTCTTCTAGGGGTATGCATTTGAATCAATTTATCGATAAATCGAATCGATTATTTGTTATCGGTTTATCGATATCAGTTTATCGGTTTTTCGATTTCGATTTTGAAATTTTTCTTATCGAGTTATCGATTTCGATTTCGATTTTGTCCTCTTCGGTTATCGGTTTCTCGATAAACCGATAAGACATAGTAAAAATACAAATATACCCTTATTTATAATATTACCCTTTCCTTCACTTAATTCCCACCCTAACCGTATGTGCTATGTTCCAGCCCTAATTTCATTTTTCAGTGCCGCTCTTCGCCTCTTCCTTTTCAGTCTTCAGTCCTCACTTTCCCCTAATCTCCTCTCATTTGTTTTGTCGCCACTACGCCTTTGATTATCACTGTTCGGAGTTCGGACAGACACAGCCACAGCTGTCTTCTACTTTCAGGTACTGATTTCTCTTCTTTCTTTTTCTTTTTCTTGTTCCAAATCTATTTTTCGGAAGCAAGACTTCGTGTTCTTCTCATGATTTCATTCAAACATTATAGTGATTGTTCTTCATATATTAGTCATGCCCTTTCACGTGTTCCAAAATTTTCCTGAATCCCATCTAATTTCGTTTAAAGATTTTAAAAATAAATTCCCCTTATAATCATCTAGCTTTTAATACCAAATCCAGATTTGGTTTTTGGATGCTAATTATTTTTCAGATTTTTTTAATGGCTAAGAGTATTGCTAAAAAGGACCATTTCTGTATTCTACTCATGTTGAGATGTATGAATTTTTTCCCTCCAGGAAATCTTAATCTAAAATGTATGGACTTCAGCTAGAAATATATAGTATAAACTGTATATAGAGAATCAAGAAGAATGTAAGTGGGAAAAGATAGTTATTTGCTACAAACAATTATGCTTTTTCATCTCCATTTCTCTTTCAAGTTTTGAAAATTTTTAAATGAGTCTATAGACATCTCCATTTCTCTTCCAAGTTACTTGCATAATCCTTTTGTTGTCTTAATTTTCCAGAAATTTGATCTTCATATCTCTGACCAGTAATGTACCTATTGAACTTTGTTCCTTCCTTTGTCATAGAACAAGCCATATGTCCTCAAATAGAACCACAACAATCTCAAGCTGCAGCTCTCAAAAGTTTCCTATGTAGTAACAGAAACAAGAACAAGACCACAAATAATATAAGATTGGCTTTGGTTTTCATTAGAAAAGAAATTAAATGAGGAAGAAAATATTGTTTGATTGTTAAGGTGAAAAGAAAAGAATAGCATATTCTTTTCGTTACTTCTTTGTGCTTACTGGATACATAAACAACTAGAAATATTTTTTTCCTTAAATAAAAATTGATTTAATTTTGTGGCATAGAAAAATATTTGGCTAATATGATGCAAAGTATGCTGAACTAAAGTAAGTTTTGATATGTTATACTCCATCGGTTTTAATTTATGTGAACCTATTTCCATTTTAGGAAGTGGACGAAGGATTTCTAAAGGAAGTCAGCTGAGATTTGGGAAGTGGATGAAGGATTCTATACTCGTTTAAAACTCTAAGTTACATTCTTCATTCACTTCATATGGCTGAAAATGATAAAATTGATCACGTGGTTGATGAAAGTAGAGGTTCTCAGTCTACTGCTGCAACTACTCAATCGACAATTACAAAACAAAGGAAAAAATGATCCCGGGCATGGGATTTTTTTGAGGAAAAAGTTGATGCTAAAGAAAACAATAAATATGCATATAGATATTGTGGGCAAGAATATTTTGAGACAAAAGGCAAAAGTATGACACAAATGAATAATCATATTAGTAAATGTCCAAGGAATCCTTATAAAACTAAAAAAGGTAAAAAAACTATTACCATATCAAACAGTACCGCGGGGTAATAATGGTGATCTTCCATGGAAATTTGATCAAGAAGAGTGTAGGATGACTTTGTGTCGTATGGTGATAGTTGATGAACTTCCATTTAGTTTTGTTGAGAAGGAAGGATTTAGAAACTTTATGAAAGTGGCACAACCTTGTTTTCATATTCCTTCCTATACTACTGTTATACGGGATTATTTTGCTCTTTCTAATGTGGAAAAAAGTAAATTAATGATGTTTCTTAAAGGAACAAGTCAAAGAGTAAGTCTTACCACTAATACATGGACTTCTATTCAAAAACTTAACTACATGTGCATCAAAGCCCATTGGATTGATAGTGAATGGGTTATGCATAAAAGAATTATTAACTTTTCTCCAACTACTAGTCATAAAGGTGAAGATATGGCAAGGTGTATTATTGATTACTTGCGTGAGTGGAGTTTGCAAAAGATTTTCACTGTCACAGTTGACAATGCAAGTTCAAATGATGTGACAGTGGAGAAGTTGTCTAACAAATTAGATGATTGGGGAACCAATTCCATGAATGGTCAACACCTTCACATGAGATGCATGGCTCATATTGTAAATCTTATTGTGAAAGATTGTTTAAAATCGTCACGTATTTCTATTGCACGTGTTAGATGTGCAGTCAGATACATTAGACAGTCTCCTGCTAGGTTGAGGAAGTTTCAGGAATGTTGTGAAAGTGAAAATATTGTCAAGAAGTCTTTATGCTTAGATGTTCCTACAAGGTGGAATTCCACCTATTTGATGTTGAGAAGGGCTATTGAATATGAGCGTGCAATTAAAGAATATCCTGACCGTGATATCGGCTTGTCAAGTTATCTTATGTTTGATACTATTTTAGATGGAAAGCCTGTAGGTTCGCTTACAAGAACTGATTGAGATGATGTAAAGAGAATTGCACAATTTCTTGAAATATTTTATAATCTCACTTTGAAGGTGTCTGGATCACTTTATGTAACATCAAATGCCCATTTTCTTGCAATTGGTCAAGTAGCTGTTTACTTAAATCGATTAATAATAATTGAAGATAAACTTTTGAGTGAGATGGCATTAAGTATGTGGAAAAAATTTGAGAAGTATTGGGGTGAACCAACAAAAATGAACAAAATAATTTTCATTGCTTGTGTTTTGGATCCACGTTACAAGTTTTCTACTGTTGGTTTTGTAATTAAGAAGATGTTTGGAGATGAGGGACAATTATTGAAAAAGAGGTTCATACTTATATGGGTTCATTATATAATGAGTATGTCTCTAAGTCGGTTTCAAAAGATAGTGGTAGTAAAGTTTTTACCTTTTTGCCAAGCTCTTCAGAGCACAATGGAAAATTCAACTCCTAGTTTAGGTGAACTTTTAGATGAAATAAGGAAACATAAAGCTGAAACTGAAGGTGTAGATTCTAAAACAGAATTGGAAAAGTATCTTGCAGAAGATTCTGAAAAAGAAAGACCGGACTTTGATATCTTGGCTTGGGGGAAGGTGAACTCACCTAGATTTCCTATTCTTGCTAAGATGGCTCAAGATGTGCTTGCTATTCCTATTTCAAGTGTGGCATCTGAAAGTGCATTTAGTACCGGAGGGCGTATCCTTGATCAATTTAGGAGTTCATTAACTCCTAAATTGGTTGAGACTCTAGTGTGCCTTCAAGATTGGCTTCGGAGTGAATCACTTCCTGTTAATGTTGAGGAAGATTTAGATTTTCTTGAGACACTCGAGGAAGGTATGTATATTTTAATTAATTTTATTGTATTGCTTAAGATAGTAAAATAATATATTAATTGCTTGACTTGTTAATATGTTTTCTTATTAGATTTTACTAATCTTGGCAAAGAAGTTTTCACCGACGATGTTTGCCAGAGTTTGTTAGTTGCTATGTAAGTTCTCTATTTTAAATTATATACTTGTAAATTAATGTGATATATAACGATTCGAAAGTTTATGAAATATCAAGGTTACAAATCCGCCTAACTGCTGATCTTGGAATATCAAGGTTAAACTGAATTTTTGCTAATGCTTCGTGAGTTGCTATGAAATAATTTAGATGTTCGTATTTAGTATAGTCTATTTAAAGCTTCTAAGCTCAGAGAATACCAAAGAAAGACCCATGCATTTGCTTGATATTGTGCTTAACAATTGTGTTAATTATCCTGTTTCCTTACATTATTTAGCATTATTTTCTCCAACCAACTCAAATACTAGTATATAAGGTTATATATAGTAATTTTCTTAAATTCCAAGTTTAGAACTAAATCCCAATGTTCTTCAACTCAAATATTAAAATTTCTGGTTGAAAATCCATCGTAATATCATAATACGTACTCACTATTCAATATATATGATCAACAATAAATACCAACAGAAATTATCATGAAAGATATATACCTTGTATTGCAAATTTTCTAGGTCAAAAAAGTTTTGTACATACTGACCCAAATTAGTTAGTGCTCTAGAATTTTGTTATATATGATTTGCACTCATGTTGGTGAAGTTTCTGTGGAATACAACTTGCGCTAGATTTGTTTCCTTTATTGGCAAGTTGCGATAGATTGCTTATTGGTGTTATCGATAACCGAATCGATAAGCCTCAAAAATCGATAAATCAAAATCGAAAAAATCGAAACCTTATTGAAACTATAACGATAAGCATATGTAAAAATCGATAATCGATAACTAATTATCGATAAGGGTCAAAATCGAATCGATAAATCGAATGCACACCCCTACTCTCTTCTGTTCTTCAATCTAAGGGTTTTCAACCTAGCTTGAAGGACTATTCTTTATTCAGAAAATTGAGTGGACCTCATCTTACTGTAGTACTAGTTTATGTGGATGATATATTGTTGGTTGGGGATGATGTGTCTGAGTTGAATAATTTAAAAGGATTCTTAGATGCTCAGTTTAAGATCAAGGATCTTGGTGAGGCTCATTATTTCCTTGGGCTTGAGATTGTTTGTCACGACCCAAAATCCGGTCGTGATGGCACCCAACACTAAAGCTAGGCAAGTCAGACCAACAACTGTTTTCCCATTTAACAACGAGTCCCAAAAGGACAAATTCAAGAAGAATATGAGAGTTTATAATAATACTCCAATAATAATAGTAGAATAAAATACTGAGAAAAATAACACTCCCAAAAGATCTGGGATCACGAGTCTAGAGCCTCTAAGCAAAAACAGAATAATAATAGGAATAGCTGAATAATATACTCAAGTCTGAAAGTATATAGTTAATAAACAGAAATAAAGAGAGAAGCTAGGTCCTGCGAATGCCAGTAGCTACCTCAGCAACTCGAATACTCTGTAATAAACTGGACTACTCGTCTAGACCTCATGCGTACCTAAATCTGCACACAAGGGTGCATGGAGTAGGGGTGAGTACTAAGTACTCAGTGAGTAAAAAGCATATAAAATAGCTGAAAGCAGGAAATCCACAGATACCACATAGCAAAGCTAAAACTAACAGTCCGATACCTACCACGAACTAACAACAACAACAATCCACAGATAACACAAGTAATTAACAAAACAAGAATGCAATGCAATGCACATGACCGCTACGGCGCGTAGCTCGATCCGTTTAACGTCGACGGCGCTCACTGGGGGTGTGTACAGACTCCGGAGGGCTCCTTCAGCCCAAGCGCAATATTCATATTATCCGCTGCGGCGTGCAGCCCGATCCGTACTCAGTCCACAACATGCATATGAGTCACATAACAGTTGAATTATTTATTTCCAGTTTCCAAATCATTTAACAAGGAAAAATACTTTAGTTTATTTATCTTGCAAGGACAGGTGACTTAGCATTTCATTATAGTGATTTCAAACTAGGCCTGAGATCAGTGATTTTACAAATCATGCTATCACATAGATATCTATCCCCTAAGGATACTACAGGTCAGCACAAGCCCCCAAACATGGCATATAGCCCATATATATACTCAACACAAAGTGCGTTTCAATCGCCAGTATAGTATTATTCTTGTTCGGGATGGACCAAGTCACAATCCCAAGTCATAACCAATCCCGCACCTGCCATGGGATGCGATTCATGCCCCAAATAGCATCACAATGTGATAAGCCGGGGTTTCAAACCCTCGGGCTATCATATATACTACTACTCACCTCTAACCGGCAGTAGACTCGTCTGCAATGCCTTTTCCCTTCGAATTTGCCTCCTCGCGCGTCGAATCTAGTCAAAACCATAGCGAATACATAAATATGGGTCAAAGAAACATAACACAATCAAAATTTCTCGAAAAATATAATAATTCACGAAGTTGGTAAAAAATGAGCCCCGGGCCCACTTCTTAAAAAATTCAGAAAATTATACCAGCGAATTTCTCATCTCGTCCCGAGTCCGTGCATATAAAATTTATTGAAATCGTAGTTCGAATGTCCTTTCAAAACCCAAAAATTCATTTTTTAAATTTAAGCCTCTGTTCTTCACAATTTCTACCCAAATTTATGAACTTTGGTGTTGATTCTAGCATAAAATCACGTTTTGAGTCAAGAAACTTACCTCCAAGCAATACCCACCGAAAATCTTTTCAAATCGCTCAAAAACCTCTCTTGGCGGAGTAAAAATGGTGGAATTATGTTTTGGGTCGCGTGTGATTTTTACTTAACTTTTCTGTCACTGGAGCTTTCTTCTATGTGATCACAATGCCTCTCCTGCGATCGCATAGAGTAAATTTTTCATGCCCATTTTTTCTTCTCTGTGATCGCAATCCAGTGTATGTGATCGCACTGTATAACATTCTAAGCCTATGCGATCGCAGGCCACTTCACGCGATCGCATTGAGAAAATTTCTTGGCTCCTCAATTCCTTTCTATGCTATCGCATTAACACCCATTGCGATCGCACTAACCAATTTCCTCAACCTATACGATCGTACACTCCTCTAAGAGATCACATATAACAACATTTCACCCTCCCCCTCAGAAGCTTCTATGCGATCGCAGACATGTCTATGCGATCGCATAGAACAAAATATGTCTGCAATTTTCTAATGTATTATTCAAGTTCAAAACTTTCCGTTGGGCATCCAAAACCACCCCGAGACTCTTGGGACCTCAACCAAATGCATAGATATGACACATTACCTCATTCAAACTTGCTCTCAATATAAAAACACCATCATAAATATCAAAATCATTAAATTCTCACGGATTCAAGCCTAAGTTTCACTAAAATTTTCGAAACTTGCATTTGCTCTAAAACCTGACCTAAACACCTCCGAATGATCTAAAATTTTTCATGCATAACTAAAATTACCTAACGGAGCTACTAAAACTCTCGGAATTTCATTCCGAGCCCCAGATCAGAATCTCACATATCGTTCGAAATTCGCCAAAATTCAACATTAGCCAATTCAAGCCTAAATCTAAACCGGACCTCCAAATTCAATTCTGATTGCTCTCCCAAGTCATAAATCATCCCTCGGAACTAGTCAAATCATCATAAATCTATTTCAAGTTTCCTAGCTCATCGGTCAATATTTAGTTGACTTTCCCAAACTTACCTTCCCATAAAGAGGTTTATTGCCTCATTTCTAACCAAATTCTACCTAATTTACTTCAAACTCTCCAAATACATATCATGGAATATATAGAAATATAAAATGGAGAAAACGGGGCGGTAACTCCCGTAACGACGGGTCGGGTCATTACATTATTAAATTGCCTCAAGGATACTTGATCAGCCAACATAAATTTGCTTTGAATTTGCTCTCTAATTTTTAATGTTCTGCAATTACATCTGTGGTAGCCCCTTTAGACCCTCATGTTAAGTTGTCAGCTGAGGTTGATCCATCTGTTTATAGAAAATTGGTAGGCAAACTCAATTGCATGCAGCATACCAGATCTGATCTTTCCTATACAGTGCAACATTTGAGTCAATATATGTCTGCTCCTCGAGTCCCTCACTTAGAAGCTACTTATCATGTTCTTAGATATGTAGTTGGCACCTCTGATTTGGGTATATGCTTTCTAGCACTATTGACTTTTTTTGCATGGTTTTTGTGTCTCTGATTGGGCTAGATGCGAGAAAGTCTGTTTCTGGTTTTGTGTTGTTCCTTGGAGGCTACCCAATTTCTTGGAAGTCCAAGAAGCAGCCTACTTTTGCTCTGTTTTTTTGAAATAGAGTATAGAGCTCTTCGCCTGTTGGTAGCTGAAGTTACTTAGATTGTTCGTTTGCTGGGTGAGCTGGGTATGGATAATCTCAACCTTGTTTCTCTGTACTGTGATAATCAAGATGCAATCCATATAGCCAAAATTATGTCCTTCACGAGTGGACCAAACATATCAAGGTGGACTGCCACTTTGTACGGGATGCCTTGTTTGCAGGTTTGATCTCATTGCATTTTATCTCTACATTTGCCAAACTTGCTGATATTTTCACTAAATCCTTGCTTGGTGTGCAGCAGCAGGTTTTTCTTCACAATCTTGGAATGGCCATCCCTTCAAGCTTGCGGGAGGGGGGGGGGGGGGTGTTAGAGCTGAAGTTAATAGTGTCAAAGCTAGTAAAGTTAGCAGTGTTAAGTAGTCAAGATGGGCCAGGCTATTTGTTATAATTATGTTATTCTTATTGAGGCTGATTAAGTAATAGGACCAATTTTATCATGTACATATGAGAGGCTTATTTGTATTAGTTGAACAGATTTGGAATAATAATAGATTACACAATTTTCTCTGAACTCTCTCTCTCATCGACATATCCTAGAATTTCTCTTCTCATCGTTGTGGGATTCTCTCCAAATTCATTTGTTAACATCATTATCTATATTTGTTATATATAACTATTGACTAATCTCTCACTTATAGATAATTTTACTTTTCATCATTTTCTTTCATTCAAATTATAATGAGTGATATATTATCATTTTATCTTGACATTTGTATGTCTGTGAGTATCTAATGTTGGAGTTTTTATGATTAATTTTTTATGTAATTTATAAAAAGTCTTTCTCTATTATTATTATTATTATTATTATTATTATTATTATTATTATTATTATTATTATTATTATTATTATTATTATTATTATTATTATTATTATTATTAGTTGAGCACTAAAAAAAGGGGCGAAAGAAAAGGAGAGGCAGTGCACCTCAGCGAGGGGCGGATTTAGTAGCTTATGTACGGCTTCACCAAAATTGTCGAAAATATTGAATTATGAATCATAACTCAAATGAAATCTAAGTCTTGAACACTTAGAATTAAAATTATAGATCTGTATCTAACTTGAACGATGCTCATTGGCCCTTGCAATCCTCAAAAAAAAAATTGTTATATTAGCTTCGGCTCCTTTTTTTTTGGAGATATATTATGCTTAGCTCAAACAAGAATATTAAACACATTTATGAGTTGTTAATGAATTAGGAGTAATTTTAATTTGGCTTCTAATTTAGACAGGTTTGTTCTTAGATCCAATTGCCATATCAGTTTTTTGTTTCTTTCCCTGTTTGAGTCGTCTTAGCTATGAAGTGAATAGCGTAATTATTTTGGTATACATTTTAAATTCGTGGAATATTTATATAATTGTACAGTCCAGTATAATTTGTTACACCCACTTAATCATATTTTTTAGTTTACGCCCGTATGCGTATAGTTAATGTTTTCCTTACTACAATATTTATACACTCTTATTCATTATTATACAGTATTTAGCACACAATTTAAAAAAGTATTTATGCTATTAAATTTTTTGTAAGATAAAGTAATCTCTATGATAAGTATTATTCATTCATTATCATGTATATATAAAGGCCAAATACATATATAGTCCATTAATCATTTTGGCACTTTAACTCAGTCTTGTTTTAGTTTGGCCCTCCAACCCCATTTCTTTTGTTCTACTTTAAGACAAAATTATTTCTCCCAGGTAAAAATGCAGCGAGTGCAAATACCCGACTGCTACCCCCACCACACTGCCCCCTCCCTCCCTCCACCCTCCTCCCCCGAATTGTTTTTTTTTTTTTTTGTAATTTCAATTTATTATTTTTTTCATCCCACTTCTGGGGAAAAAATATTTTTTATATATATTTTCAGTAATAACTACGGGTTCAACTGAACTCATAACTTTCGACGAGAAGTAAAAATTTGTATGTAAAATTTATTGAAATTGTAAAAAAAATAGATATAAACCCATAACATTTAAAAATATAATGGTTCTTTTGTTCCACTTTGATACAAAAATTTTAACCCAGGTAAGAATGCAGAGCGTCAAATACCCAATTGTTACCTCCACCCTACCCTATTGCCCCCTACCCCGCATTTTTTTTTTGTTATTTCAAATTATTATTTTTTTCATTTTTTCCGCCCCCTCCTATATATATATATATATATATATATATATTATGTTTTTTATTTTTTTCATAATAACTATCGGTTTAACTGAACCCATAACTTTTGACGCGAAGTAAAAATTGTATGTAAAAAATTATTAAAATGATAAAAAACCCCATAACTTTAAAAATATAATGGGTTCAATATTTAAAACATTAAAATTGAATCCATATTTAAATTCTGGATCCGCCTCTACGTTGGGTGTATAAAATTTGGCTTAAAAATGTCTCACGTGCCTACAAGGGTGAGATAAATAACACATAGAATCTAATCAGCTTTTGTGTTAAAGTGAAACAAAATAATAGAGTTGGAGGGCCAAAAGGGAACAAGGTGAGCTAAAGTGACAAAATAAAAAATTGGATCAAATATAATAGGCTGCTTATGTATTTGGCCTTATATAAATGACTACTAACTTGCTTAGAGGCGGATGTATTACCCAACTTACAGGTTCATTCAAATCAAGCAATTAATTTTGGCTGTATTTTATATGCGTGAAAAATTTGCTAAATAAATACAGATTTCGAACTCAGTAAACCAAATAAGTTGTAGTAGAATTTTGAACTTGCAACCTTTTTATCTTAGGGTTGCAGTTTGGTTTCTATTATAAAACTAAGATTATTATTTAGATAAAAAAATAAAATAAACTATTTAAATAGTAAAAAAAGTAGAATCTGGAAAATGTATCCACTTTCTTTAGACAAGGGATTTTCTCTTGTTGAACCAATAATAATCGAATTCTGACTCTACTTTGGACTTACTAACCCAAGTTAAACTACACCATTAATGAAAAATGTATCTGCATATAACAAGAATGTAAAAAAAATTAATATTAGCTTATAGACACTTTTTTTTATTTCAATTAAACACTTCAATTTTGTAGGTAGTAATTGTATATAGGTTAAAAATTATCCTAATTATATGTGGGCCAAATCAACATTAAGAGAACTTTTGAAAGTTTCCACACGTCATCGATGCATTTCAACAAAGAACGAAGGTGGGGTCGAAGTGATCTGATAAAGGGCGAAGATGAGGTCGAGCTGACTTAGCAGAGAAATGGGGACGGGCACTATCTTTAGTAGGACAGTAACAACTAGTTTTAGAGATAAAACAATATAGAGAATATTCTAGGGGATATTCCTCCATATGTACTATTAAGGTTTTTGTGGCCCATGTGTCTTTATAAATAGAAATTTATATAGCTATAGATGGGGATTAGACACTCATTTAAAAAATAACGCATTGACATTCTCTAAAGATTCTTGCTTTATTACTTGTATACATAACATACCATTTCTTCAATTATGTATCTAACGTTTCTCCCACGATCCAAGGAGAATGCAAAATTTTAAAGGCTCATCAATAGTTTATCATTGTCAGGAGGAATATCAAAGAATCCCATCCATTTTCGATTAACCCATTCGTATTTATTTACAAAAATGCCATTACATGTCATTTATTACTATTCAATGCTATTCTTTTTGTTTTTAGGATGTTAAATAATGTTTACTCTTTCACATTTATTGTTGTTGGAGCGATATTCGTGAAATTCTGCTACAAAATTGGTTAAACAATCTTTTGAATATAAATATTGGCTAAGATTTACTCCACTCTATTAGAAAATCTAATTATTTAAACCTACATCTAAATTTTAGGTCAAATAGTTTGGCGCTATGTGTGAGAATTTTTTTAGCCAATTTTTTAGTTTCCATTAGATGTACAACTCATGTGACTTGTTAATCTAACAAACTACAAAGTTTATCTATCCTCTCTGTACGTATATAATTTTCATTGCAGGTAACTAACGAAACAGAAGGAGGGCAATAGATAACGCTCCCCTCAACCTCATAAATGCTATCAATGAAGGCTATGATACCCAGGGCAAGGAAATGATGCCCACTGCCCCCCTCCCCCCCCAGGTGAGAGAGGTCGCCTCCCCCTTTCTGCAGTACAACAAAAACCAAATGGGAAAGGAGACTCCATATACACAAAAGAAAGGGTGCCACCTACTATGGAAAAGCTCCTCGAAGCATGGCTAACTAATATTATAGCCAGCGTACTCAGTAAACAAGCTCCATGCACGATCACAAAAACCACAAAAATCCACGCAGCACAACGCGAAAACAATTAGGGCAACCAACCAAACCCTCCGACTCCATGTAAAACTCACATTATTACTAACAATACAAGTGACAACGTCTTTATTATCGTGCTGAAAAGAATGGAAGAAATAGAAAATGAGAACAACGCGCTCAAAGACCAAATGAAAGAACACTAGGAACGGGTAGATAACGTACTAGATGCCTCTAAATTATTACCAAAGGAGTCGTACACAAAGAAAGTGGCCCTATATGGCATACCAAAGACCTTCAAGATGCCCCATATCTTAGAATCTATGATGGACAACCTATCCCGGAGATCATATGACTCACTATGTTACGTTGTGTCAACGACCTCACCAGAGAGAAAGTATCCTTTATTTTGCTGAAAATTTTGGAAAAACCCTCATTGGATGGGAATTGACATGGTATTTAGAATTACCAGTTGTGTAGAGAAAGTTCAAGGGAGACCAGAAAGCTTGTGAATCGGCTGATGAAGTATCCGCTCTCCACTTGGGATGAAATCCATAATGCCTACTATGACGAGATTAGAGCAGATGACGACGACTCAATGGACCACCCAATGTCGCGTCTGGGTAGGGAACGACACCAACCCTATGTGAGAACACACGCTCCTTCCTCCCATTATGAATATGGCCCCTCTAGGCCAAGATCAACAAGTCATAGGAACAATCGAGGTATGCCCCATTGTTACCTACTCACAATTTTTGCGTATCACCTACAAAAGTGGTCTACGCTCTCGAGAAGCTCGGAATAAAAGTCAAATGTCCTCTCAAAATGAGGTCGGCCCTAAACACAAGGAAATTCGATGCCCTCTACGAGTTCCACCAAGAATGTGGACATAAAACAGAATATTGCATCACGCTAAGGCTGGAGGTGGCAAACTTGCTGCATTAAGGACACCTCAAAGAACTACTCAACGACAAAGGCACGAACATATTGGCAAGGGGCCGAGAATGTCCATTCACACCAAAGCCCCCTTTACAAGCTCGTACCATCATTATAATTATTGGTGGGAGCAACAACACCTCTATTAACGACATCAGATTCTCCGCCACCCACAATCTCAAAAGATCGACCACCCATGAACGAAATGACATACTCAAAGAAAGTATCATCTTCGATGAGCCAGATGCCAACGATTTTACTTTCCCTCATAATAATGCACATGTCATTAATTACTTTACTAATTTTAGATACCGATGTTAAGAGAATTATGGTGGATGACGAAAGCGAAGTGTGTATCATCCTGTTAATTTTTTATACCGGGATTAAAGGGTATTGGGGACCGGATCAGGTATTTGGGGTATGGGACGGGTAATTTAATTAGGGATTGGGCTGGTAATTGGGTTAGTTTGGGGTTGGATTGGGGCTGAAGTTGAAATCAAATTAGGCCATATTTTAAATATCTATTTTAATACGATATAATTTCTATAAAAAATAATAAATGATCTCTAAAAAACTTTTTTGTACTAAAATGATTTAAAACAGTTGTTTTAAAAAATATAAAACATCATTTTATACATCAATTATGTAATTATGCATTAGTAGAGCTACTATTACAAAGATATGCAATTTAGCTTAAAAACGTAAATGCAATTATAAAAAGGCACTAAAAATATTTTGAAAAATATTTTGGCATAATAAAGAATTTAGATGACTAAATCACCATAAAAAATAATTTGAAAGATAATTATTGAAAATTTATAAATAAAAATGGAATAAATAAATCAATTTGGAGCCTTTAAAAATTATAGAAAATTTATAAAAATGCTTATGCATGCTTATAGCCGCATATATATATATATATATATATATATATATATATATATATATATATATATATATATATATATATATATATATATATATATATATATATATATATATATATATATATATATATATATATATATATATATATATATATATATATATATATATATATATATATATATATATATTTGGGGTATGGGACGGGTAATTTAATTAGGGATTGGGCTGGTAATTGGGTTAGTTTGGGGTTGGATTGGGGCTGAAGTTGAAATCAAATTAGGCCATATTTTAAATATCTATTTTAATACGATATAATTTCTATAAAAAATAATAAATGATCTCTAAAAAAAGTTTTTGTACTAAAATGATTTAAAACAGTTGTTTTAAGAAATATAAAACATCATTTTATACATCAATTATGTAATTATGCATTAGTAGAGCTACTATTACAAAGATATGCAATTTAGCTTAAAAACGTAAATGCAATTATAAAAAGGCACTAAAAATATTTTGAAAAATATTTTGGCATAATAAAGAATTTAGATGACTAAATCACCATAAAAAATAATTTGAAAGATAATTATTGAAAATTTATAAATAAAAATGGAATAAATAAATCAATTTGGAGCCTTTAAAAATTATAGAAAATTTATAAAAATGCTTATGAATATGGCCCTTCTAGGCCAAGATCAACAAGTCATAGGAACAATCGAGGTATGCCCCATTGTTACCTACTCACAATTTTTGCGTATCACCTACAAAAGTGGTCTACGCTCTCGAGAAGCTCGGAATAAAAGTCAAATGTCCTCTCAAAATGAGGTCGGCCCTAAACACAAGGAAATTCGATGCCCTCTACGAGTTCCACCAAGAATGTGGACATAAAACAGAATATTGCATCACGCTAAGGCTGGAGGTGGCAAACTTGCTGCATTAAGGACACCTCAAAGAACTACTCAACGACAAAGGCACGAACATATTGGCAAGGGGCCGAGAATGTCCATTCACACCAAAGCCCCCTTTACAAGCTCGTACCATCGTTATAATTATTGGTGGGAGCAACAACACCTCTATTAACGACATCAGATTCTCCGCCACCCACAATCTCAAAAGATCGACCACCCATGAACGAAATGACATACTCAAAGAAAGTATCATCTTCGATGAGCCAGATGCCAACGATTTTACTTTCCCTCATAATAATGCACATGTCATTAATTACTTTACTAATTTTAGAAACCGATGTTAAGAGAATTATAGTGGATGACGAAAGCGAAGTGTGTATCATCCTGTTAATTTTTTATACCGGGATTAAAGGGTATTGGGGACCGGATCAGGTATTTGGGGTATGGGACGGGTAATTTAATTAGGGATTGGGCTGGTAATTGGGTTAGTTTGGGGTTGGATTGGGGCTGAAGTTGAAATCAAATTAGGCCATATTTTAAATATCTATTTTAATACGATATAATTTTTATAAAAAATAATAAATGATCTCTAAAAAAAATTTTGTACTAAAATGATTTAAAACAGTTGTTTTAAAAAATATAAAACATCATTTTATACACCAATTATGTAATTATGCATTAAAGAATTTAGATGACTAAATCACCATAAAAAATAATTTGAAAGATAATTATTGAAAATTTATAAATAAAAATGGAATAAATAAATCAATTTGGAGCCTTTAAAAATTATAGAAAATTTATAAAAATGCTTATGCATGCTTATAAAAATGCTTATGCAATCTTAGTGGTCTTTCATTAAATGGGTAAAAGACATCGTGGGGCCACTTCCACCCGGTCGAGGTAACATGAAATTCGTTTTAGTTTTAAGGCTTAATATATTGTTTACCACCCAATCTTTGGCCCAAATCTCTCTTACACACTTTCTATGGATGATAATAACCTTACACAACAAATGTTTCTAAAGTGTATCTAGTACCCACCCCTTTGATCAAATCCCGTTAATAAGACATTCGTGTATGTCACGTGTTTGACTTTACTTAATTTTAACCCATTACATTATAATAACTAATGTGACCCTAACTGACCCTACCCTACCCATAAGGTAAAAAACGTTAATACCAAACTTACCCAAGTCAGTACTCAATATCTAATACATCTAGAATGAGCTACTGTAAAGGCGATTCTGGCGATCATCTCAAGCTACGCTTTCATCGTGGATTTTCGATGGAATTATGTGGTTAATAGGTTAGTAAATCTCTCCTCCTTGCATTACCCGTTTATTTTAGTAGTGGGTGGGTTGGACCTAGGTTTTTTTTTTAAAAAATTCTTCTATTTTGCTTAGGGTTATTGGACTTTTAAAAGGTGAATTTTTTGTCATTGTCGATATCACTATGAAGTTGTCGTCTTGTTGCCTTTACATATAATTTTTTTTTATAAAAAAGATTTGTCATGTGTTTGCAAACTGTGTGTAAAGTTAGAGTTTAACTGATTACTATAATAGCATTATTTTGAACAATGTGAGATGCTCTTGTCTTTGTCTCCACTTTTATATTTCATCTACAGTTCTTTATTTTCAATTGTTGCATATGGAAAGTCCATTTATTTGTCCCTTATTTGTTTATAGACAACGTCTTTTAAAATCATTACCCTCAGGTGGTACCATGATGGAGGTATTAGTTCCTGGTAACTTTGCTCGTTATGTGGGTGGTAGTCAAACATTGACTTTAGATATAGATGTGGATTTACTGTCTCTTATTGAACTGATGAACTACACTAGGATCTATGACTTTCAAAATGTGGTTGAGTTATATATTTGTCCAATGGATAGGACAATAAATTAGTAAATACTCTCATAGATAAGGATATTTTAGACATTTGTAATGAATTGGAAGATGGGAATACCTTAGATATTTATGTGACTCATGCCGCCCCTTTATGTGTTATTGACATAAATGAGGATAGTAAAGGAGTTGGTGGGTATAATAGTGGAGCTTTTAAGAGCACAGTTGTCTTAGAAGAAGAGGAATATAGTGAATCTGAATCTGCCCCTACTCATGAACTTACCCATTCCCCTTCCCCTTCCCCTTCTCCTGAACATGTTCTTACCCATGCACCTTCAAGGGAACAAGAGAGTGGATGTGACGACCCAAAGGGTCATCACTTGTTTTATTAATTATTTCGAGCTTCTGAGGCATCGAAAACCTCATTCTATGTTGCCTCGATTTACGTGCACAATCCGAGCTTGTAGCCGGAAAGATTTTGTGATAGAAGATATAAATTCTATGAGAAATTTGGATAAAATGATATTAATATTGATATGGTCGACTTCGGTCAACATTTTTGGTAAACGGATTCGGACCCGAGATTGGATGGTCCCGAAAGGTCCGTAGAAAAATATGGGACTTGGACATGCGCCCGGAGTCGAATTCTGAGGCCTAGAGCCCAGGTTATGAATTTTTCTATGAAATTGTTTTTGGTATAATTGTTAAAGGAAATGAGTTTAATTGACCTTGGTATCGGGCTCGTATTTTGGTTCCGACGCCCGGTACAAGTCTGAAATATTATATGTGTAATTTCTGTAAAGTTTGGTGACATTCGGATGTCGTTTGATATGTTTTGGACCTTGAGTTCCAAGTTGAAGGTTTTAAAAGACCAAAAGTATGAAAATCATGAACTTGAGGCTTGATTTGATGAAAATGATGTGTTATTGGCGATGTGATCGCACGAACAAGTTCATAATGTGTTTTTGATGTTATGTACATGTTTGGTTTGGAGTCCGGGAAGCTCGGGTAAAGATTGGATAGGCCGTAGGATCAATTTCTAAATTTTTGCACTGCTGGTTTTTCACCCAGCTGTTGGCTTCGCATTTGCGAAGAATTTCTCGCAAATGCGAAGAAGACAGGTCAAGGTTGGGTTCGCAAATGCGAACCCATAATCGCAAATGCGATGTCTGCCAGAAACAAGCCAAGTTCGCAAATGCGAACAAAGGGTCGCAAATGCGACCCTGGGCAAGTAGGCTCACCTCCGCAAATGCGAAAGAAATCTCGCAAATGCGAGATAGGCAGACCTGGGCCAGAGTTCGCAAATGCGAACTTAACCTCGCAAATGCGAGGCCTTCAGTATGTTGCCTGGCTTCGCAAATGCGAAGCATTTGTCGCAATTGCGACAAAACCCAGAAGCCTAGCTTGTTCGCAAATGCGAACATTATGTCGCAAATGCGACCATGACAGTCCCCAACCCTGTAGTGTTCGCAATTGCGAACAAATGTTCGCAATTGCGATATCCGCAGCTGTGCAATTTTGTACTTAAACGAAATTTTCAGTTCATTCCTCACTTTTTCAAAAACCCTCACACCACACACGAGCTCTCAAGACCCAAATTCACTCCAAAGCAATTGTAAGTCACTTTTTACTTAATTCTTTCAATTCCTAACAACATTAATCATGTTTTTCAATAAGAATCAAAGGTTTTCATGGTAGAAATCCATGTTTTGGGTAGAACCTAGGTTTTTCATGAACTTAGCAATTGGACCTCGAATTGAGGTCCGATTTTGAAATAAATCATATACTTGAACTCGTGGGGGATGGGTAACCGGATTTTGGTCCGAACCCCGAGTTCCGACCATGTGGGCCCGGGTCGAAATTCACTATTCCGGGCAGAATGTTGTAAAAGTTGTAATTGGCCTTATGAATCGGTTTGTTGAGTAGTATTGATGATATTAAATCAATTGTGTATAGATACGATTGGATTGGAGCCAAATTTGAAAGGAAAAGGCATTGCCACGGATTGAATTGTTCATAAACATTCGAGGTAAGTGTTTGTTCTATCCTAGCTCGAGGGAATAAGATTATGTGCTATGTGTTATGTGATCGAGTGCGGTGTATGGGCTGTGGTGACGAGCATCCATACACCGGCGTCTAGTATGACCGTGAGTCGTTGAAAATGCTTATTTTGAGATATATTTACAGATGAATTGTTGAACCTTTGTCAGGTTGTGGAATTGTTATTGTGTTCCCTTGTGGGGACTTGTTGTGAAGATAATTATTGATTGCCCTTGTTGGGACGGTTTATGAATTACTGTTTCTTTCTTTGCCCTTAACTGGTGATTGTTATTTGGGTGAGGAAGAGTGATAATGCACGAAGGGTGATGCCGTGCCTTGATTTATTATTTATGCACGAAGGTTAATGCCGTGCCATGTTTTATCGATTATGCACGAAGGTTAATGCCGTGCCATGTTTTATTGATTATGCACGAAGGATCATGCCGTGCCTTGTTATTGAATCATGTACGAAGGATCATGCCGTACACTATATTTGCTTATTTGGTGAGGATGAGAGTAAAAGCACGAAAGGTGATGCCGTGCAACTACTTGCTATTCCTTGACTTGATATTACTTGTGTTTCCATTATCCTTTGTTTTTCCTTGTGAACTTAGTAATTGTTGTTAATTGTTGAATTCTTTGAGATATTCCTTATTGTGTTAGTACTTGGTTATTTTCTTGTTATTCTATGGTATACATTTATATTGAATTGCATAGGTTTATGTGGGTGTCAGGTCCTAGGCTTGTCACTACTTCGCCGGGATAGGCCAGGCACTTACCAGCACATGGGGTCAGTTGTGCTGATGCTACACTTCTGTGCGTTTTTGCACAGGTCCAGGTTACGATTAGGAGCAGCAGCAGTAAATCGATTGCGTGGAAGTTGATCACATTTGAGACCGAGGTAGCTTGCAGACGTCCGCAAGCCCGGCGTCTCTCTCTTTACTTATGTTTTAGCTGTAGTCTCTTTGTTCCGAGACACACAGATTATGTTATATTTCTTTCAGACTTTTATGTGTAGTATTCAGTAGTAGTTCGTGAGTTGGTGACTCCACGTCCTTGGGTAGAGGATTTCAATATGATTTTTTTTTCTTGTAACTAGTTATTTCCATTTCGATAAAGTTTTCCGCACTTATTTAATTAAGGTTATGGTTCGTTGTTAAATAATTTATGAAATTGTGTTAAAAACAGAATAGTATGAATACAGTGGCTTGCCTAGCTACCACGAGTAGGCGCCATCACGATCCCGATATTGGGGGAAAATCCGGGTCGTGACAAGTTGGTATCAGAGCTCTAGGTTACATAGGTCTCACCACTCACGAACAAGCTTAGTAGAGTTTGAGAGGTAGGTACGGAGACGTCCGTACTTGTCCTCCAAAGTCTATTGAGTTAGGAAAGAGTCTCTCATTTGTTCTTTCTTATCGTGCGACTTGTTCCTCAAATACTGATTGAAGTTCTATTCTGTCCTTTCGCAGATGGTGAGGACACGCGCTTCTTCGTCCGCTGACCAGCAGCCCGAGCCCCAGGCAGCTCCCGTGAGGGGTAGGGGCCGAGGCTGTATCAGAGGCCGTGGTAGGGGTAGAGCTCAACCCCGGCAGCTACTCCAGAGGTGGAGCCTCATATTGAGATTGACGAGGAGGTTCCAGTCCCAGCAGCTCCAGTGGGCCCAGCTCAGGTCCCGGGAGAGGCTTTATTTACCCCGGATCTTCGGGATGCTTTGGTCGGAATAGCGGGATTTATGGACAGCATTGCCAGAGCGGGCTTATTATCGGTTGCACCAGCTGCTTCTCAGGCTGGAGGAGGGGCCCAGACTCCTCTTGCTCGTACTCCGGAGCCAGTAGCTCCTCAGCCTCATGCACCAGTGGTTCAGCCAGCTGTGGCCACTCAGTCAGGTACCAGAGCTCATGCAGGTGATGGAGCGGCCATGACTTCTGATTCGTTATGGAGGCTTGATCGGTTCTCCAAGCTATTTACCACTACATTCAGCGGTGCCACATCAGAGGATCCTCAGGACTTCTTATTCAGTTGCCATGAGATTCTCAAGACTATGGGGATCGTGAAGTCAAATGGAGTTGACTTCTGTACATTCAGGGTTTCAGGATCCGCCAAGACTTGGTGGAGGGATTATTGCTTGACTCGACCAGCAGGGTCCCCAGCTTTATGCACGAAGGTTAATGCCGTGCCATGTTTTATCGATTATGCACGAAGGTTAATGCCGTGCCATGTCTTATTGATTATGCACGAAGGATCATGCCGTGCCTTGTTATTGAATCATGTACGAAGGATCATGCCGTACACTATATTTGCTTATTGGTGAGGATGAGAGTAAAAGTACGAAGGGTGATGCCGTACACTTTATTTGCTTATTTGGTGAGGATGAGAGTAAAAGTACGAAGGGTGATGTCGTACACTTTATTTACTTATTTGGTGAGGATGAGAGTAAAAGTACGAAGGGTGATGGCGTACACTTTATTTGCTTATTTGGTGAGGATGAGAGTAAAAGCACGAAGGGTGATTCCGTGCAACTACTTGCTATTCCTTGACTTGATATTACTTGTGTTTCCATTATCCTTTGTTTTTCCTTGTGAACTTAGTAATTGTTGTTAATTGTTGAATTCTTTGAGATATTCCTTATTGTGTTAGTACTTGGTTATTTTCTTGTTATTCTATGGTATACATTTATATTGAATTGCACAGGTTTATGTGGGTGTCTGATCCTAGGCTTGTCACTACTTCGCCGGGATAGGACAGGCACTTACCAGCACATGGGGTCGGTTGTGCTGATACTACACTTCTGTGCGTTTTTGCACAGGTCCAGGTTACGATTAGGAGCAGCAGCAGTAAATCGATTGCGTGGAAGTTGATCACATTTGAGACCGAGGTAGCTTGCAGACGTCCGCAAGCCCGGCGTCTCTCTCTTTACTTATGTTTTAGCTGTAGTCTCTTTGTTCCGAGACACACAGATTATGTTATATTTCTTTCAGACTTTTATGTGTAGTATTCAGTAGTAGTTCGTGAGTTGGTGACTCCACGTCTTGGGTAGAGGATTTCAATATGATTTTTTTTTCTTGTAACTAGTTATTTCCATTTCGATAAAGTTTTCCGCACTTATTTAATTAAGGTTATGGTTCGTTGTTAAATAATTTATGAAATTGTGTTAAAAATAGAATAGTATGAATACAGTGGCTTGCCTAGCTACCACGAGTAGGCGCCATCACGATCCCGATATTGGGGGAAAATCCGGGTCGTGACAGTGGCGTAGATAGTGAATCAGACTTTGATAATAGTGAAGGTGAGATGACAATGAGAATGATTCGGACTCGAATAATAGTGATAGTGATGAAAGTGATGTAGTAGATTTACATGTTCCTGATGATAAGGATTATGGATATGATGTTCATGAAGAATCTGTAAAGTGTAGGGATGAACTGAGGAAGTATAGGAGGAAAAAGAGTGAAAGGCGAAAAGATAAAGGAGATATTAACCTAGGTGATGCAGGAGTTGATATTGATTTTGACGAATTAAGAACTTGTAGCAAGCAAGATAGATACACAGGCTTAGTTGGGATAGATGAGCCTTGCTTTGGGTCTTCAGATGCTGAAAGTTTTTCTTCAGATGCTGAAGATGAATTTGATGAAGAACATAAGGAGAAAATGGTTGCCAAGAAGAGGAAGAAAGCCCTGATATTTGATCTAACCGTCAAGAAAATAACCTGTGAGTTGGGGCTGATTTTTTAGAGTGTTGAACAATTTAGGTTTACTATTAGTAAGTATGCAATTCATAAAGGAGTTCAAATTAAAAAATATATTAATGAACGTGATAGGGTGAGGGTAAGATGCATGCATCCAAAATGTCCATGGATCTTGGCTACAAGCAAAGATGGCAGATCCAACAATTTTAAGGTAAAAAGGTATTGTCCTATCCACAAGTTTTACAAAACAAATAAAAACATACTTTGAAACTCGAGATACCTAGCAAAGCATTACAGGGATAAGATTGTGTGTAAACCAAATATAAAAATTTGGGAGCTAAAGAAACTCATTAACGATGAACTGGACATGTATGTTGGTAGGTCTACCGTATATAGAACTAGAGCAAAAATTCTGAAGGAGATAATAGGTGATGTGCATGCTGAATTCAAGAGACTTTATGATTATAGAGATATTCGGTTACAGACAAATTCAGGTACAACTTGTATTGTGAAGGTAAAAGATCAAGGTGAAGGTAATCTTGTCTTCAATTAATTTTATGTTTGCTTCTATGCTATGAAAAAGGATAGTCTCAAGGTTGCAGAAGGATAATTGGCCTTGATGGTTGTTTTCTGAAAGGCATTTGTAATGGTCAACTTCTTGTAGAAATATCAAAGGATGGAAATACTCAGATGTTTTCTATAGCTTGGGCCATTATAGAGGTTGGGAACAATTTTACATGGACATGGTTTCTGAAGTGTGTGACTCATGACTTAGAGCCTCAAGATGGAAGGGATCTTACTATCACGTCTGACATGCAAAAGGTGAATATATTCTTCTGCTTATGTTTTCTGCAATATTTATTTTTTCTAATTTTTATTTCTGTTGGAAATTAATTCAATTCTTTTTATGTTTAAGGGATTGCTTAAAGCTATATCAGAATAGGAACTGCTGCTAGTAGAGGAAGATGAACTGGTAGTGATAGGGGAAATTATGGGTTTGGACTATTTCAATCAAGTAGTGGATTCACAAATTTTTTTGTAAGTAGTTTAAAGTTAATTTTATATCTTGTTTGCTTTAACAACTTTACTGAATATTTTCTGTTTTTGGCAATCTGGTGGAGGTAAGCCAAGAATGGTCTCTCATGGTGGTGAAAAGAGGTCCTCGACAGATATTCTGAAGTGTGCATACAAGCTAAGAAGTGGTGTAAAATGGAGTGGTAGACCAACCATTACTAGAAGACAACTTGAAAGAAATGCTGCATCTCGTTCCAGAACTGCAACATCTCAATCCAATTTAAGTCAAGCAAGTTCATCATCCCAGCCATCCAAGAGCAACCACATAATTTTGTTATTGTCACTATTAATTTATTTTGGAAATGTTGTAATTTTCCTTTGGCACCGTAATTAATTTTGAAATTGTTGTTAGGTTAGTTTGGAACTGCTATTTAGGTTTGATGTTAGTGTTATTACTTTGTTAAGGCAGAATGCTGTTATTTTGGTATGCTGTAAAATTAGGTAGCGTATATTTTTGTTAAGGCAAGTTGTTGCTATTAGGTGACTGTAATGAATACCTTTACTTTATGATGAAATATATTTTTAGTGTTGTTTGATAATTTCTAGGCAGGTTTGTCTTTAGTGTTGTATGAATGTTGTTATTTTAGTATGTTGTTAAGCATTTGTGCTATCATTTTGTATGTTGTTATTTTTGGAAAATTTTAGCATATGAGCTGTATATCAGCCACTATTTGACTGTGTTTCATTGTTTTATCTGTCATAATTTGAGGTGTGTTTTAACTACATTATCTGCTCACACAACAACAAAGTCAAACGAAACAACATTAATAATTGCCAAAAAAATCATTCAACTCACACAACAACAAACATAAATAAAACAACATTTACAATTGCCAAAAGATTTCATTCATTTCTAACAAAAGGATACAAAATCTACCAAAATACTTCATTCATTTTCTTACATTATATAACAATTGTTAGAACTACCTAACACAATCAACATCAACACAGTTGCAATTAAAATTAGCACACACAATCAACTCTAATTTCATTAGTTTCTATTTTCCTTCAACAATGCATCAAATAGCCTCTTCTTCTTCAGCAGCCCCAAAATTACCATTTTCAAGTGCTCTGAAGTTGGGGGGTCAAACCACATAAAGAAATTACATGCCAATCAATTGTCCCTCTGAAATATTGAAGAGAAAAAATTATTACGGAATATAAAATCGAGTAGAAAAATAAAATTGATATTTACCTCATAAAATGGACATCCGTAAAATCGATGATCCGAATTATCAATACTTCATGACTATATCACCATAGCTTCTTCACCCCAATAGCAAATTTTTCTCAGATTATGCATTTTCCCAAATCTTGAAATTGAGCCCTAGAAATTAACCCTTATGTCAAAAAAGAGAAGGAAGAAATAGAAGAAGATTGTAATATTGGCTTCGAGCTTCACGAAGAGGAATAAATTAATTTTTTTTTTTCAATTTAGAGCTTTCAAGGAGGAAGAATATGAAAATCAGGTCCTAGTATAGATAGAAATGGATTAAGACCCTTTTAATCTTTTAAAAAGGATCGTTGGAATATGTTTTTGACCGTTTATTAAAGACATAATTATCTTTAAATATTGTCCACGTGCTTGGTCCAGTTTGTATTACACACGCTTAGACCTGGTCAAAGGAGATGTGTACTAGGAACACTTTAGAAAGATTGCGTGTGTAAAGTTATTATGATCCATAAAAAGTGTATAAATGGGATTTGGGCCATAGGTCGGGTGACAACTTATGTAATTTCCCTAGTTTTATAACTTTCTATTTCTCTAAGTGGGTGGAAGCAGGAGCATTAACCGAAGTGCATAAGCAGGATGTAATCACCTTTGTATGGAAAACATCATTTGTCGATTTGGCCTACCCGAAGAGATAAGATGTGACAATGGACCCTAGTTTACGGGAAGAAAAACTATCGAGTTCTTCGAAAAATGACATATTAAAAGGATACTTTCAACTCCTTACCACCCAGCCGACAACGGACAAGCAGAATTCCCCAATAAGTCCATAATGAACATCATGAAAAATAAACTAAAAGAGGCTAAAGGACTGTGGTCGAAAGTACTCCCAAAAGTATTATTGACGCATAGAATCACCTTGTAGACAAGCACGTGAGAGACACCTTCTTCTCTAGTCTACGGATCAAAATCAATTATATCAGTCGAGGTCGAAGAACCCAGCCTGAGGTACTCCAATGAAAAAAGTACTAGCAATAACGAGAGTAGAAGGCAAGATCCCGATGAAGTCGATGATCATTCACTTGCCCACAACAAGAAGAGTTAGACCTTGCTTACCTTCACTCTTTTATCTCTCTATAAGATATGTTGTCTTAATATTCCATAAGTGCGTAATTAATTTTTGTTAGAAAATATTCCAATAATTTTGCCCGACCCCAACATGATTTGGACTAAAGTGTTATTATTGTTTTTGTTGTTAAGTTTTTATAATGTTTCAATAATTTGATCTATAGCCTTGATATTTGATCAATACATTAATTAAGTTGCTATAATAAAATAATACTAATAAAGCAATAAAATTTAAATTATCAATGTTTAAATTTAAATATTTATGAATTACTATTGGCTTAATCTTTTTGGTATTTCAAACAAACAAGTCCAACAAACAGATTTTGCCCCAAATCGTAACATGTCCTCAATACTCGGTAAAAGAGAGGAAAAAAAGGAGGACAATGTAAGATCAAATTTGCTACATAAAAGGTGGACCATGCACATAAGATTTTGATATCTATTCTTAGAAAGAGATCAAATTTGCTATATATATCACCTTTCACTTCCCTTAGGTTCCCAAAATTTTAGTTGACTATCAATTGTCTAATAATTTTCTACTATTTCAAGAATCAACATCAAGCAGTTCCCACTTTTGTTTTTGTCATTTTGGCCATCTTGATCTACTATTCTTGATTTTGCAGTAATATAGAAGCAGCCATGAATGCTCTTGCAGCTACAAACCGTAACTTTCGCCAAGCAGCTCGCATTCTTGGATTGGACTCAAAACTTGAGAAGAGTCTTTTGATCCCTTTTAGAGAAATTAAGGTAACAACATATGATGAATTAAGTGATGTATATTAGTGCAAAGTTGCTTTTTTCTTCTTTTTAACGGGCGTAATGGTAAAGTTATCTCGATGTCACAGACCTACAGGTCAAAGGTTCAAACTGTGTAATCAACCGCTAATGCTTGCATTAGGATAGGTTGTCTACTTCACACACCTTAAGTGCGGCCAGAGACAGGACGATACAAGATTTATACTCTATGGGTTCAATCCTGAATCTTTTTGCATGAACCCATTTTATGTTTAAAATTATGGATTCAAACCTATGATTTCTTACAATTTTAGTGAACTTTACACTTAAATTTATGCTTCACGTTTGAAGTATTGGATTCAATTGAACCCGGTGTTACAACTCTACATCCGCCTCTGAGTGCGGTCCTTCTTGTCTACATCACACCCCTTGAGTGCGGCTCTTCCCCGGACCCATGAATGTGGCGCTTACCCGGACCCTACGTGAGTGCGGGATGCTTTGTGCACCAGACTTTCGTGTTGTTATTCAATCTTTTTAAGGTTAGAAGAAGGTAGAAATGACGAATCTTTTTTGTTCCTTACAAAATTTTGAAGAAACAAGTTAGAAATGTGGGACTGTCTCACTAAAAACAATTACATGGACGTTTTATTTATTTGTTGGGATTACGGGATCCAAATGTGTAATTGTTTTCTTTATAAAAGTTTAAACTGTTAGAGAATGTACGCATTTATTTAAGTTTAACTATGGAGCAGATAGGTTGATGAATTTAGTATTTGATCAGGTGGAATGCACAATTCCCAAGGACGATGGAACATTAGTTTCCTATGTTGGATTTAGAGTGCAACATGATAATGCTCGTGGGCCGATGAAAGGAGGAATCAGATACCATCCTGAGGTTATTTTTTGCCTTACATTCTTTCTTTATTTGAATGCTTAACTTGTTGCTTGTATGCAAGTTGATTGAACTAAAACAGTAATAAGTTTCTATTTTAAGTAATCCTGGGAAAGTTGTGCTTGAACAGTAAAATGCAACGATTATCCGTTATAAAGGCGTAGAGATTTGTGCGACTAGAAGTCTTTTCAAGAGCTGTATTCGAACCAGTGCCTCTGGGCAAAAGACAGATCTAATGAACTACATTCCGTTCTGATTGAACTCAGTAGTTGCTTTGACATTCAAATGTAGCATTCTCTTTAGTGTGTTGTATGGAAAAACTTTTATGGACAAAACATTGGATATGAAGGGGAGCCTTGGCATAAGAGTAAAAATATTGATGTGTGACTTGTAGGTCACAGGTTCGAGCTGTAGAAGCAACCACTAAGGTTAAGCTGTCTACATAGGATGCGGCTCTTTGCGGGATGCTTTGTGCACCGTGATAAATATCGCATATGTCATTTAAAGAATCAGGTATATGTAAGAGGGCAAAGAGTGTAAGTAAATAAAAAGAGATCTAAGAGGTAAACTACATAAAGAAGAAGTGGAAAACTTAGAAGGATATTGGAACATACCAACTATCAGTAGTAATACACTTTGTACTGCAAGTCAAGTTTGATATCTAAATGCAAAAGAAATGGCTTTTGTGTTTATAGGTATGCCAACTATGAGTAGAAGTGGTTCAGACAAGCTTTTGTGAGTACAATATCTATGAAAATCCAGCAGAGACGCTGTCTAATGTCTAGAAATCCTCTAAATTCTAGATAATCATCGAAAAGAATGGCAGAGACGTAGAATAATATATGTACAAGTTCTCCAAAAATACACTACTTTTGGAGGATCCAACATGCACATGGAGATATTTTCGGAGAGTTCGAGCAACATGGGATGCACTTGAACTAGAGCTCGAGAGCTGTAATTCTTCAAAATATTACAGTCTAAGTCCTCCTATAAACATTCAGTTAATTCCATGACACTGGTATCAGATCTGATAACCGGCATTTGACAGCTTAGTTCCTCACCATGTTCCGGAGGCTCTCCAAAATGTTTCCCCACCCATGTCGGATCCTCCAAAAATGTACTAGTTTTGGAGGATCTTACACGTACCCGACGATATTTTCAGAAAGTCCGAGCAACGTAGTTCCTCGTTCCAATTTTTATTCTCTCTAGCTATCAAATGATTTTGATTTAAAGTCAGTGTTCTATCGGTATCAGGTATAACCTGAATGTTTCTTCTTCTATGTTTGAATTAAAGTAACAAGGTATGAGGGCATTCAGAAAAATCCAGTAACTTCATCGCATTCTAAGATGATAGGAAATCCTGTTTAATCATTAAAAGCCAGTTATGTCTTAAAGGATGTTGGTTTTTTCCGAGAGACAGAGAAATCAACAATGTCATTTTCTCACTAACTATGTATTTTAACAAGGTCGTCGAGTCTTCCTTTGTCTGTATCTATTAGGTAAAATCAAGATTCCTTGAAGGTGTGTATTAATACAAGATTCTTGTATTTCAATGTAAAATTCCAGTCCGTGGTGTTATTTATTTGATTTTCCTGGTTGTGCTGGTCGCCTCAGTATCATATACTTCAGCGCTTTATTGTGTCTAGAGATGGACTTTGCACTGAAATAGTTTAAATTTCTTTTACTAGGTTGATCTTGATGAAGTAAATGCTCTTGCTCAACTAATGACTTGGAAAACTGCTGTAGTCGATATTCCATATGGGGGAGCTAAGGGTGGAATTGGCTGCGTACCAAAAGAGTTAAGTAAGAGCGAATTGGAACGCCTTACACGTGTTTTCACGCAGAAAATTCACGACCTTATTGGAATTAATACTGATGTTCCTGCACCCGATATGGGCACTAATGCCCAGGTTAGTAATACAGTTCTATCTATGTAACTTTGTTAACATATTCTTCTCTGTATAAGCTTTGAAATATGAAGCGAATGGCTGTGCTTATGTGATGCTTTCCTACTACAGACTATGGCTTGGATTTTGGACGAGTACTCAAAATTTCATGGTCACTCTCTTGCGATTGTGACCGGGAAACCAGTTGTAAGCTTTTGCAGTATACTATTAAATTCCGAATGTGCTATTACATTTTGTGAAGGGGAGCGTTGGCATAACTAGTAAAGTTGTTTCCATGTGACCAGGAGGTCACGTGTCGAGCCGTGGAAACAGCCTCTAGCAGAAATGCAGGATAAGGCTGCATACGATTGGCTCTTGTGGTCCGATCCTGCTTCCCCGGATCTCGTGCATAGCGGGAGCTTAGTGCACCGCTGCCCTTTTGCTATTAAATTTTGGACTTGTCCTGAATTTAATCAGTTAGTTACCCTTTTTCGCTATTTTTCTCAGGATCTTGGGGGTTCATTGGGTAGGGAAGCTGCAACTGGACGTGGTGTCGTTTATGCTACAGAAGCTTTACTTGCTGAGCATGGGAAGCATATTAAGGATATGACTTTTGCAATTCAGGTAGAATCTCTTATTACTTCAGTTCGATCACAGTCAGTTACGTTTCTCTGCCATGCTATCTCACAAAAGTCAGTTGAAATGATGTTTTAAATGTATTTTTGCATTGTTAAGGGGTTTGGAAATGTAGGAGCATGGGCAGCAAGGATTATTCATGAGAGAGGTGGGAAGGTAGTTGCAGTTAGCGATATAACAGGAGCAGTCAAGAATCAGAACGGTCTTGATATACCTGCATTGCTTAATCATAAAGAAGCAACAGGGACGTTAGCTGGATTTAGTGGCGGTGATGCAATGAGTTCAGATGAATTGCTTACACATGATTGTGATGTTCTTATACCCTGTGCTTTAGGAGGAGTTTTGAACAGGTACAAGACCTCATTTTGCATCTGAAAATTTGCATCTCTATTAATCCAAATTGTTTAATTTCTGGAATTTGCATCGTTAACTACAACAATAAATCCAGTATAGTCCCACGAGTGGGGTATAGGGAGGGTAGTATTTACATAGAACTTACCCCTATCTTGAGGTTAGAGAGGCAAAGTCAAACTGGCAATTTGCATCGTTAACGAGAGTAAAAAATTATTAACTGGGCAGTGTGAAGGCGACATATTCTGAGGATGACAAAAGCCAAATCAGAACTGATTAAAGACTATATTAGTATCAGATGGAACTTATTGTACTTGGTGGAAGTGTTCTAATTTGTCATTATGACCTTGTCTTTTCTGATTTTTTTTCTGCAGAGAAAACGCGGACAGTGTCAAGGCCAAGTATATAGTAGAAGCGGCAAATCATCCAACTGATCCAGATGCTGATGAGGTAAAATCTTAGAAAACAATTCTCAAATGTGTTAGACTACATGATACCAATTTATAAAACATTACTATTCTTATGCAGATTTTGTCTAAAAAAGGAGTTGTAATCCTTCCCGACATATATGCCAATGCTGGAGGCGTGACCGTTAGCTATTTTGAATGGGTTCAGGTAAGTAATACAGTCAAGACCTCTATATAATAACATCTCTATATAATGGTCATTGTCATTTACTATAAAAGTCATGTTTTCTAGGAACCGATTTTTACATTATGTTATATTATATACCTTTTATAACAACACTTTGCAATAGCAGCAAAAAAATATCGGAACAAACAAGACTCTTATATAGAGATTTGGCTGTATCATCTATATGTGACACCCCAAATCATGTGCAGGGTTATTTTGACTATTATTTAAAGCTCAATGATATTTTCCTAAGATACAACAAACAAACCCTGTGAAGTCTCACGAGTGGGGTTTACGGAGGGTACTGTGTATGCAGACCTTACCCTTACCCTCGGAAGGTAGAAAGGTTGTTTCCTAGGATATTAAGAGTAAACTCTGTAAATCTTTTTCAAGTCAAGTTTTACCAGGCATTCTTGTATAGTTAAGAGATTCTCCTGACAACAGTGTAAAGCCAATCCCGTAAATTCGATAGATGTCTATCAACTTTGCGTTCTGTCTGAAAGAATATGAAAATTTACATGTTCTCTGGCCGAGATGTCAAGATAAAAGGGCGCTTAAATTGTGGATCTCAGTTGTAATTTCTTTCTCGACGTGCAGAATATTCAAGGCTTTATGTGGGATGAAGAACATGTCAATAGGGAGCTTAAGAAATACATGACAAGAGCCTTTCATAATCTCAAGAACATGTGTCAGTCGCATAACTGCAATCTTCGAATGGGCGCATTTACTCTGGGGGTGAACCGTGTTGCCCGAGCCACGCAATTAAGAGGGTGGGAAGCTTAGTTATATTTGTTTCTGCTGCAGCTAAATGTTCTCTCCTCTTTTTTCAGTTGAATCTTGTAAGAATGGTCTAATTTTATAACCTGGAATTCTGTATATTCCTGAGTCAACCATATAAATAAAAGAGCCATTTTTTCAATTCCATGGATTCATCTTCTCATAGCTAATATTGCTATATTTGTAAGCATATATGTGCTAAGCATTTACTTGACACTAACAACTGAAATACTAATGTCTCTAAGATTAATTGTTATCACTTCTTAGTTCTTTTACTTTAAAGAATTAGATTTTCTTTCTTTATATATGTCACGACCCGGATTCCCCACCATCGGAATCGTGATAGCGCCTACTCGTGGTAGTTAGGCAAGCCAATTTACTCACCATCTTTCCACTACAAAAAACCATCATGTTGTCAATTTAATAATATGAATAATAACAACATTAACTGCGGAAGTCTACTTGCATAAATTTGAATATAATTGTGAAATACTCAACAAAAATCCTCTACCCAAGATGTGGAGTCACTAACTCACGAACTACTAAAAATAACTACACATAATGGTCTGAAAGAAATATAATACTACAGTATAAATGAAAAATATAGAAGAGACATCGGGCCTGCGGACACCTGCAAGCTACCTCAGTCTCGGGGTATGAAAAATCTTGCTACCGAACTACTGCTGTTGCTCCTGCTCAAGACCTGGACCTGTGCAAAAACGCACAGAAGTGTAGTATCAGCACAATCTTACCCCATATGCTGGTAATGGCCTGGCATATCCCGGCGAAGTAGTGACAAGCCTAGGACCAGACACGCACGTAAACCTGTACAGTTCTATATACATGTGTACCACAAATAACAGAAATACTGAGCAACACAAATAGCAAGGGAAGGAACATGCTAGGAGAGCACAATTGAATATACATAATTGATGAGTAAGATAAAAAAAGAATGCAACAAAACAGTTAACACACAACAAGAAATTGAATAGTTGCACGGCATCACCCTTCGTGCTTTTACTCTCATCCTTACCAAATAATCAAATAAAAGTGCACAACATCACCCTTCGTGCTTTTACTCTCATCCTCACCAAATAAGCAAATAGAAGTGCATGGCATCGCCCTTCGTGCTTTTACTCTTATCCTCACATTCATGGCACGACATGATCCTTCGTGCATGATTTAATTGACAATGGCACGGAATGTTCCTTCGTGTATACATAGTAAAATAGGGCACATAATGATCCTTCGTGCATAAAGAGTAAAACAGGGCACAGAATGATGCTTCGTGCGAATATAATTAAAAATGAAACGGCATCACCCTTCGTGTTATATCACTCTTCCTCACCCAAACAAAAGTCACAATCAATAGGCAAGAAAAATGAAATAAATAACAATTACCATCCCGACAAGGGAGTAACAACAGTCATAATAATATCCCGGCAAGGGAATAATAACAACAACAACAATAAGGTCCCGACAAGGGAACAACAACACAACCTTCACAACCCGGCAATGGCTCAATAATATAACATATGAGGATTCCACAATTAGTTCACAACATGTACCAACAATGACTCACGGTTATGCTAGACGCTAGTGTATAAATGCTCATCACCACGCCTATACACCGCACTCGATCATTTAGCAATTAGCAAGTTATTATACACTCTCCTATTCCCTCAAGTTAGGATAGATCAAACACTTACCTTAGAGCCTTGAAGTCCATTTAGCCTTCAACTATTGCTTTACCTCGTAATTCAACCTCCAACTCGCTCGAATCTAATCACAATTGGTTTAATTACTTTAATAAACACTATATGAATTGGTTTGAATGCATAAAAATGGTTTTTCCAAAGTTTTACTCAAAAATTCCCAAAACACCCCCGAGCCCATGTGGTCGAAACTCGGGGTTCGGACCAAAATCCTGTTACCCATTCCCTCACGGGTTCAAATATATGTTTTGTTTTGAAATCGGACCACAAATCGAGGTCCAACTCCCCAATTTATGAAAAACCTAGGTTCTACCCAAAAACATCAATTTTAACCATGAAACCTTTGATTTCTTATGGAAAACATATTTAATGATGTTAAGAATTGAAAGAGTTGAATGAAAATCGACTTACAAGTGATTTTGAGTGATATTGCTCTTGAAAAATCGTGTATGGGGTTTTGAGTTTTGAAAGAATGGTGAAAAGAGGGTCTAAATTCGTTTAAGTATAAAATTGCACAGGGGCGGATATGGAAAATGCGAACAATAGTTCGCAAATGCGAACCCAGACATGCTGACACGGGAATTGCGAGTTTCGTGTTCGCATTTGCGAACATAGGCTAAATTTGGGGCTTTTCGCATTTACGATGGGTAGTTCGCATTTGCGAACATAGGCTAATTCTGGGGTTCTTCGAATTTGCAATGGGGGAGGTCGCATTTGCGAACTTAGGCTAAATTTGGGACTCTTCGCATTTGCATACCTGAGATCGCATTTGCTATCCCTGCCCATGCCGCTCAGCTTCGTATTTGCGATTGATTCTTCGCATTCGCGAAGATATTAGCTGGAAAAATACCAGCTGTGGTTTACTTCAAAAATTGCTCTCACGACCTATCCAATTTTCACCCGAGCCCTCGAGGCTCTAAACCAAACATGCACACAACCTCAAAAATATTCCACGAATTTGCTCGCACGATCAAATCACCAATATAACATCGTTTTCATAGAATCAAGCCTCAAATTCATGATTTCTTCTTTTAAACTTCATAAACTTTCAAACTTGGAACTCATAGCTCAAAACACATCAAACGACGTTCAATTTTCGTCAACCTTTGCAGGAAGTGCTTAAACAATATATAAGACTTGTACCGGGCGTCGAAACCAAAATAAGAGCCCGATACCATGGTCTTTTAATCAATTTTCATTTTTATTTTCCTTAATAATTTCAGAAAAATAATTTAATAGAAAAATTCATATCTAGGGCTCTATGCCGCGGAATTCGACTCCGGGAACATGTCACGACCCTAGTTCACCAATCGTGAATCCGTCATAACGGCACCCAGTCTCCGCGACTAGGTAAGCCTAAAACGATGCGGAATATACAAGTTTATGAACATTAAATAAGAAAATAGCGAAAAATGATATAAAAGGAATGTAACAAGTGTCGCTTGGCACATACACTTATCAATCACACCATATAGCATACCACCAAGACCCGGAATCCCACGGGTAACACAGACGAAAAGCGAAGAGTACAACTGTGGCTCTATACATCAAGAGTATCTAAAAACAACGAAATGAGGGAAAATAACTACTATCACTATGAGAATAGAAGGAGGCTCTCCGGATCTGCGGACGTAGCAGATCATACCTCGAGTCTCCGAATGTGCTGTTGAATCACCTAGGATGAGCCTGTCCTGATGTACCTGGATCTGCACAACAAAAGTGTGCAGAAGAGTAGCATGAGTACACCACGGTGGTACTAAATAAGTACCAAGCCTAACCTCGATGGATTAGTGACGAGGAAGGTCAGGGCCCTACCGAGAGAGCAATAATATAATGATCAAACAGTAATAAGCAAGATTGAATCTGAAATAACAACAATGAAGTAATTGCTACAACCGACTACGATTAGCTAACTACAAGTAACCAACACAACATAAACTCAAACCAGCAAGTCCAGGACCTGTGGAAATTGAACCCACAGTCCCTCTCTATATCCAACAACTCAGGAGCTACGAGAATTTAGCCCGCAGTCCCAATATTGGTATCTCTCGGTCTCCGTGAATCGAACCCGCAGATTGTGCCTCAATATCTCAGGATGTGTCTCAATATCTCAAGATCCCCGAGAATCGAACCCGCAGTCTATATCTTAATAAATATATCAATAAACTCCGAGTTTTCGGGAATCAAACCCGCAACCCTTGGATCTCCGAGAATCGAACCTGCAGTCCACAAATAATACCACTACGGGTCTCTGGGAATCGAACTCGCAGCCCTGGGATCTCCGGGAATCGAACTCGCAGTCCATCAACACAAACAATAAAAGAAACGCACAGAGAAAATATAATATGCTTAACTACAACTTCACCAAACCAGTGCCAACAATTATCAAGAAGTTCAAGTAAGACAATTAGGTAATTAGACAGATAAATCCTATCTAATCATGTTTTCCTAATGAATGTCACGTAAATGTCACAATTTAATCAACTAAGAACAGGAATATCACGAATTGGACAATTCAAGTAATATGAGATCGAACAATCTGCGCATGTACACGCCCGTCACCTCGCGTACAAGGAATTTAAATTATCACATAATATCCTAGGGGTGAAGGTTCCCCTACACGGGGTTAGACAAGCCACTTACCTCGACTCCGGTACAAAACCGCTAAGAGACAACTCTCTTGCCACGAATATCGGTCTCCACAGATGTAGAATCTGATCAAAATCAATAGAAATACATCAAAATAGGCCAATTGGGTATTACCCAGTCGAAACAATTAGAAATACACCCAAAACCACAAGTTGCCAAAATCCGACTTTCGGTACGCTTCTCGAAAAAATTATAAAAGTTACATATTTGGGTTCCTTATCTCAACACGAGTCTATGCATATAAAATTTACCAAAATCGGACTCCATTTGCCCATTCAAATCATTGATTTTTTATAACCCAAGCCTAGAATGAAAACCTCCATTAATACACCCCTAATTCCTCCAATTTCAGTCAAAAACACCATAGTTTAGCAAGGAAATGACATAATTTAGGTCCAAAGATGATTACCTGAAGAACCCCGTTGGTTTCTCTGAAAATCGCCCCTTAATCGCCTCTCAAATGGTGCCTTAGCGTTTTAGACCGTTCTGAAATTTTTTTAACCCTTACTGCTCATTAAACACAGGCCGATTTCCGCCTCTGCGAAGCTAGATCCGCTTCCGCGAGGTCGCTTCTGCGGAGAAGCTGGTCGCTTCTGCGACCCCAGCCAAGAACTGGAATTCCGCTTCTGCGGTCTCCAGGTTGCTCCTGCGACTCCGCTTCTGCGGACGACTGTCCGCTTCTGCGGAAGATCCCCAAACGGCCAAGTCTCGCTTCTGCGGAAGCCTTTCTGCCTCTACGCGATCGCCTCCGTGATCCGGGGTCCGCTTCTGCGGACTGGGCTGGCCTCCCACAAACTCACCCCTGCGGAGCCATTGTCGCTTCCGCGGACTCGCCTCTGCGGTCCAAGCTCCGTAGAAGCGAAAACAATAGAAGGCAGGCACCAGCCTGCTGCAACTTCCAATTTTTTTGCCGTTTAATCACCCGAACTCATCCCGAGGCCCCCAGGACCTCAACTAAAAATGCAATTCTACTCCAAATCGCCATACGAACTTGTTCCAATCATAAAAATATGTCCTTAAACATAGAAAATATCGAATTATGGTGGATTCAAGCCTAAGTTTTCATCTAAACTTCCGAAATCAACATTCAATCAAAAACCCGACCAACCGACGTCCGAATGACCTAAAAATTTGCAGACATATCCTAAATCACATAACAAAGCTACAGAAATTGCTGGAATTCTATTCCGACCCCCGGATCAAAATCTCACCTATCGATCGGATTTCCAAAAATTTCAAACTTTGGCATTTCAAGCCTAATTGAGCTACAGACCTCCAAAATACATTCCGAACGCGCTCCCAACCCCGAAATCACCTAACAGAGCTAATGGAACCATCGGATCTCCGTTCCAAGGTTGTCTTAACACTTTTCCGAATACGGGTCATTTTCAAACTATAAAGCTCTTATTTAGGGACTAAGTGTCCCTAAACACTCCAAATTCCAGAATCGACCCTCCCGGCAACCCATAATAGTAGAAAATGAACTTAGGGAAATTGTTAAATTGGGGATCGGGGCGTAAATTTCAAAAATGACCGGCTGGGTCGTTACATCTTCCCACACTTAAAAGATTCGTTCGTCCTTGAACAAGCATAGAAAACATACCTGGAGTGGTGAAGAGATGAGGGTACTGGTTGCGCATATCCTACTCGGTCTCCCAATTCGCCTCCTCGGCCAGTTGACCCTCCACCGAACCTTTACTGAAGCGATGTTCTTTGACCTTAGCTTCCTGATTTGCCTGTCTAGTATGGCCACTGGCTCCTCAACATTAGACAGATCCTTGTCAGACCTCCTTTTTCCGCTGACCCGCGAGGGCGCGATGGAGTTTTTCCAATTAAAGGACAATCGAAACAAGATTTACTTATTAATTCAGAGTCGCCATTTGGGAGATTTATGGTGTCCCAAGTCACCGGTTTAAATCCCGAATCGAGGAAAAGATTGACTCTGTTAAATAGTCTGCGTACCAGAAATCCGGATAAGGAATTCTGTTAACCCGGGAGAAGGTATTAGGCATTCCCGAATTCCATGGTTCTAGCACGGTCGCTTTACTGTCATATTTGGCTAAAGTACTTGATTTTAATACATATTATCCTATTTGTGCATTTTTTAGAAATAATTACTGCTTTTTGTCAATTGTTACTACTTAAGAAAATGAACGTTGTCTAAGAACACATTTTCGGATCACGTCACATGAAATGCACCCGGATCCTCGACACATTCTTGTTCAACATTGTTGGATTTGGATTCGGGTCGCATAAAATGCACACCCGTATTTAAGAAAGGTAAAAATGATTAAAACCACACCTAAAGTGACTAACATATTACTACTTTGCGGAGGGTTGTGCAATTAGCTAAACGGCTCGTTCCAAATTCTAATTATTTTTTTACATGTATATCTAGGAAGGTCCCCTAATTTTATTTTCTAATGAGGCACATCTCGTTTATTTTAAAAGGTCATACCTGAGATGGCTACATTTTCTATCATTGTTCTTGCTTTATCTAAAACAACTATTAATGCATTCTAATTATAGCGTATTAATGTTTTTATTGTCCAAGCCTTCATGTTATGGGCCTGGAAATCAGGTTAACCCAATTCAAATTAAAGCTATCAGTCCATTATTTTAAAATATAGTTTTTGAAATCAAATGAAACAATTATACTTTTAGCAAACACTGGATTAACAACTTGATTCATAAATTCAATTGATACAAATACCAAGCATTTCAATCTATAACTTTTAATCTGGAATTTTTCGTTAAAAAAAATCTGGATTCGTATACTTTTGAAAGAAAAATGAATTCCAAATATTTTAACTCAAAATTAAACTGAACTGAATTTCTAGCAATTCCTTGTTTTCCTTCATTGGGCTTAAATCTAATTGCAACTCAATTATCTATTAATGCGCTACCAAATTTTAGCCAAGTAGAATTAATTAAGGCCTAAACTAGTGACTATTTAGGCAGTTAAAATAGCTACATTTGCAATTATTAAATCTACTATTTCTAAACTAATAATTCTGCAATCGTGACTACACCAACGTTTTTTTTAAGAATGCATATAATTGAAAAATCAGTCAATTCAATTAATATTGCTAACCTTTATAGAACAAATTCATTTCTATTTGTATACAGCTGTTGAAAAATCTTATAATGGTGCTATTCGTTGATTCAAATTCTGAAATAGTAATATAAACTAATTCTTACGCAACATTTTTAATATGAACAAAATGACTCACATTTAATTCAAAAAATATTTAGATGTTCTCAAAAACAGTCTAGTCCAATTCAGTCATGTTTTATTACAAAACAAAGTCTATTCTACAAAATTTACAATACAATTGTTTAAAATGAAATGAAACTACAGTACAATTGCATTATAACTTCATATCATCACTTATGTTTCAATTGAAAATATGCAGGAGGCTAGATTCAGATGAATACCTGGAAATAGGATGAACAAACAGAAAAATGATGAGAATCAGTAGCAGCAATAAAATCAGCAGCACCAATAGATTAATTCCCAGATAGTAACAAGTTCCCAAAGATCCCAATTTCAATCCAGAAATAGCCAAAACACAATTGCAAACAGCAAACAGAAGAAAACAGCAATAGAAGGACAATGATTTTCTAGTTTTTCCTTCCCTTAAGTGTATATGAAAAAGAAACTATTCTTTAAGAGTCAAGTTTGTCTCACTTTTGTTTTCTTTTCAGTTTATCCGTGTATTCTCTTTTTCTCTCTATCTGTGTCCTCTGTTAGTGTGAAAGTCTCTCCTTTTTATCTATTTTCAGCATTCTGGACAGCCCCCCAAAAGTCTAACTAGAGCCCCCCTTTTCAACCTTTTTTTTCAATATCTACCCTCCACTTTCCTTATTTAAAAATATAAGTGTCACCACTAGCTAAAACTAGGGGCCTCCTACACACAAACCCTAAACTAATTGTTTAATTATCCCCCCTCCCCCCCAATTTAATAGCAGCCCTCAATTATTACTCTTTGATCCCCGTAATCTGCAATAAAATCTTTCAGCTATAACCAAACAGCATATCAATCAATTACTTAGCTATATAAACTGACTCCTATCAAGCACATCAAAACTAAGTTCAATACAGGACAACATCAAGATTCAATTCACCAAAATTAATTCAAACTTGTATTCACATTAAAAACAGTATCAAAATGAAGATCAAGGACTCCGTGATTCTGAGTAAATCACAATTCAAAATTAAGCTAAATAAAGTCAATGAAACATTATGATATACTAGATGACAATAAACTGAACTCACATGCAAACTGATGAACGACAAAGAACAGGGAACCAAACATTACACAAAAATGAAGCAATTCGACCCACCAAACAATCATAAGATGTTATCACATAAGCAGCAAGTAAAAGAGGAGAAAGTAAAACAAATAGATCAAACATATACACTGATTTCAAACAAAAATCGAGCAAATTGAAACTCGGATAAAAGAAATATAACTTGAAACAAACTGACCGGATTAAAACAATAATGAACTCGAACAGAAGCAAAATTTGTTCGGGAACCTTGCTGGAAGCTTCGATTGCGCTTGAATGGTGGCGGCGTTGTTTGGTTGCTGCCGAGCAGCTCTGTGAGCGGACCGTTGTGGATCGGGATCGGTAGAAAATGGACTGATGACTGCTTCTCACGCGTTTGATGCTTCGACGAAGTTGACGGAGGAGTCGAACCGGCGCCGCCGCTTCCAATGGCGCTTGCTTTTCGTTTCTGGTTGCCGCCTCTCCGACGAGACATAGGTGCCTCGATTGACGAGACATCAGCCGCTTTCGTGGGCGTGTTAGTAGCTGTCGGTGGTGGAGTTCCGGCGTGAGGGAGATGGAGCGAGGTCCGGTGGCTGTTCGTTCTTTTTCAACCAAAAGCCATGGAGGATGACTCCTTTTCTTTTTGAGAAGAAGACCAGATCGGGGATGGCTTCTTCGCTGGTTTCTGTGTTTGAAGATTTGGGGGTGGTCGCTGATTAAGGTTAAGGGATCTGGTGTTAGGGTGTGGTGAAGAAGAAGAAGCTCAGGGGGGTCGTTTGGGTGGTGGGATGCGAAGAAGATGAAGATCGAACGGGGGGGTGGGGTCGTTGGCTATGGCGGGTGGGGAAAAAATGGGGTTGGGTCTTTAGGATTTTTTTCTTTTAGTGTTAGGTGTGTACTGAAATGAGGGGTTTTGAGTCATGGGGAAACCGGGTCGGGGCGGGTCGATAAGTTTGGGCGTAGGTATGGGCTGGTTTGGGTTATTTGGGCCTTATTTTAAACTCAACTCTTTTGGCCTAGTCTAATTTCCCTTTCCTATTTTCTTTCTCTTTATTTCCTAATTATTAAAACTAAACTCTAAATTATATTACAAAAAATACAATCTTAAATTAATTCTTGACCAAAATATTAACTCTAAGTAATAATTATCACAAATAATTAAACATCAAATTAAACAAAAAATCACACAATTGACATTAAATACTAATAATGCAAAATATACTATTTTTTGTGAATTTCACTCTTCATTTTGTGAAAAATAACTTATTTACTCCTAGTGGTAGAATTATATCCTATGAATGCAAATGCGATATTTTTGGTATTTTCTTATTTTAACAAATAAACATGCACACAAAAACGCGAACAGTAAGAGAAAATAACACAAAATCCACAATAATTGCAAACGATACAAAAATTATTTTATTTTGAATTTTTTGGGAGTAATTCTCACATAGGGCAAAAATCACGTGCTCACAGCTGCCCCTCTTTGCGCGGAAACATGAAGAGTGTTTTGTGCAAAGATAAGTGAGCGGATACGAGCGATTTTTGCCTATTTGAGTACTCCGTGTGAAGCATTTTTTTGAAATACTTGACCAAACCTTTGCTTCAAAAGGTCTCCTACATATCCCTGGCTAAAAGGGAATCAGGTCAATGTAGTTCGTGAAGTTTTGGTAGCTGGGACTACCATGAAGCTGTGATCTTGCTGTTGCTGCTACTACTTACTGACCTCCTTATTACACCGTGCTAAATATAAAACAAGAAGCTAGGCTTGCCTACGGATCATATGATCCTATCTATCTTCAACTTGTTTTTGCCGCTTTGCTTTCTTGTTGGCTTGGGTTTCCTCCGGTGCTTTCTTTATCTTGCAAATTTGGGGATGACACTGGCCTTCTGTCTTTCCAAGCACCAGTTTTTCTTATTTTGCTCAATCTGCTAGGGATACAGCTTTCTCCGTCAAGTCTGCTATGTTGAGGGGAGTAGACAAAGTCTGAAAGTTGTTCCTCTCCGGATGTGTTTCATTTTTCTTCTATAACATGAAGAATTGTTTCGGCCACTGTTGCATTTTTTCTCACTTCTGAATTTGGACTTGTGCTGGGGACCTTCTGATGTGTCCCTCTGCCTTCATGGTGGGCCACTGGTTTCAATACCTGCGATGTAAAATCTAAAAAAAATATTCCTCTTGTTATACAGGTGGGCGACTAATTGCTAAGACATGAAATGTATTCCCTTGTTATACAGGTGGGCGCCTATTCGCTAAGACATGAAAATTATTCCCTTGTTATACAGGTGGGCGCCTAATGCTAAGATATGAAAAGCATTCCCTTGTTATACAGTTGTGCGCCTATTTTCTAAGACATGAAAAATATTCCCTCATTATACAGAGATGGGCGCCTAATTCTAAGACATGAAAATGTATTCCCTTGTTATACAGGTGGGCGCCTATTTGTTAAGACATGAAATGTATTCCCTTGTTATACAGGTGGGCGCCTATTCGCTAAGACATGAAAATTATTCCCTTGTTATATAGGTGGGCGCCTATTTACTAAGACATGAAAATGTATTCCCTCATTATACAGGTGGGCGCCTAATTGCTAAGACATGAAAATGTATTCCCTTGTTATACAGGTGGGCGCCTATTTTCTAAGACATGAAAAGTATTCCCTTGTTATACAAGTGGGAGCCTAATTGCTAAGACATGAAAAGTATTCCCTTGTTATACAGGTGGGCGCCTATTTGCTAGGACATGAAAAGTATTCCCTCGTTAGACAGGTGGGCGCCTAATTGCTAAGACATGAAAAGTATTCCCTCGTTATACAGGTGGGCGCCTATTTACTAAGACATGAAAATGTATTCCCTCATTATACAGGTGGGCGCCTATTTGCTAAGACATGAAAATGTATTCCCTTGTTATACAGGTGGGTGCCTAATTCTAGGATATGAAAATGTATTTCCTTGCTTCCTCATTTAACCGAGAAAAGTTTTGAACATGATAGAAAATTTTCTGCCCCAGTTCGTGTGACTTTCATTGCGGCGTATCTCCCTGCCATTTTCAACCTTTATTTTCCTGTAAAACCAAAGAAAATTTTGTTAGTTTCATAACATGGTGAGTAATCTTGACACTCCTGCCGGGACTTATTTTTCTTTTCTTCTATCTCTCTTTCTATGTGCCTCCCAATTGGTTGAGGATAATTTCACTTGCTGGGGATGGTTTCTCTGTTGCGGATGGACTTTCCATTCATCTATTTCCCCCTCATTTACTTCACAACACTCTCGGAAAGTCTTTACAACTCCAAACCACTCTCTTTACGAGTTACTCTTTCCTTCAATGCCGCGGGAGCCAAGATGTTATAGATGTAGATACTGGGATCATTTGCTATGGATGGATTTTCCTTTCTCCTTCCTTTTTCTGTGTGGTCTTGACCATCTCAAAACTTGGTCAGTTCCTGTTGAGGGTCTTCTTGGAACTTGATTTGTAAGTCCCTCAAACATCACTTATCAACTTTTCTCAATATTCTCCATTGTAATGTCTCGGCGACTGGTAGTAGACTTTAAAAACCTTTCTTTTAAATACAAAGAGAACGAATTTCTAGAAAAGTCTTTTAGACAAAAGAGGTGAAAAGAAAAAGAGAAAATATTTCTGAACAAAAATGCTGAGAAAAGAAAAGAAAAGAACTTATCTAGATGGTATGATTGTTCCCAATGATCACGTCATGCATTCCGGATTAAACGACACAATCTATTTGTATCAATCAAACTTTCTGATGGCCTCATTTGCCCGGGGTAAACAGATGTGCAATTCTTTGCCCATGTGGATCATTTCCGCCAAAACTCGTCCTGTCGACTCATAGCGCCCTTCGAGGGGTTTTCACTAATGAGACTCTCTCGTTTCTGTCAGCTCACGTCGCCTTAAGGTGCCCGTGAAGGTTTTCACCTTAAGACTTTCTCATTTTGATTCATCTCATCTTACGTCGCCTTACAGTGCCTTTTGAAGGTTTTCCCCGATAAGACTCTCTCATTTTATTTTTCAGTTGGGGATTGGAGTGTTGCCAATAAGATTCTCTCTGTTGGAAATTCTCACAGCTCATGGTCCTTTTCAGTTGAGGATCCGTGTATCACCCTGAGCCCTCATCTTCCTGTCCTGACACTTATTAAACAATGATCGGGGGGTCTTTGGGACATAAGATGGGTTTTGTGTGGGTAAAAAGGATCATCAAGAAGTTGTAAATAACTTGATGAGTAAAGGAAATACAACTCTTGGAACCAAATTTCTTAAAAGGAAACATAACTTCTGCCCCAGTTTTCTTTTTTGGGGATTTTTGAATTGCGTGACATTCGTCATATTGTGACCGAGCCGTGTGGCGCCTACGTATCATTCTTGAGGAATCAGGTCAAACGTAGTTCACTCTTCTTGTGTTTTTCTTATCATCATTTTTTCATTCATCATTTTTTTCTTTTTCTTTTTAACGATTCCAAAAAGAGGGGTATGAAACAAAATAATTAAGGCTCAAAAGGGAAATCAAAGGTTGAAAGTGTTTGGATAGAAGAAAGAACTGCCTCCATTATTTCATTGTTCCATAAACACCAAATACAGACAAATGAGCAAGAAATTATCATGATCAAGGAAATTACACATAATATCTCTTGACTGCATCAAAGTTGATGGCCATGTCGGTGTTTCTTCCTTCAATATCTATCAGACACAAAGCGCCGTTGGATAGCACCCTGGTCACAATATAAGGTCCTTGCCAATTTGGGGCGAACTTGCCCTTCGCTTCAATCTGGTGCGGGAGAATCCGTTTTAACACTTGTTGCCCTACTTCAAATTTTCTGGGGGTACCATCTTATTGTATGCTCTTGCCATTCTCTTTTGATACAATTGGCCATGACATACTCCTGCCAATCTTTTTTCATCGATTAAACTCAACTGTTTTAGCCGTGCTTTGACCCATTCATCATCATCGATCTCGGCTTCAGCGACAATTCGGAGAGATGGAATTTCAACCTCCGCTGGTATTACTGCTTCAGTTCCGTATACCAACAAATAAGAAGTTTCACCTACCGAAGTCCGGATAGTAGTGCGATATCCCAACAATGCAAATGGCAATTTTTCATGCCATTGCCTAGACCCTTCTACCATCTTCCTCAATATCTTTTTTATATTCTTGTTCGTTGCTTCAACCGCGCCATTTTCTTTGGGACGATATGGGGTGGAATTGCGGTGTGTAATCTTAAACTGTTGACATACCTCTTTCATCAAACCACTGTTAAGATTAGCACCGTTGTCCGTGATTATCATCTTTGGGACCCCAAATCTACAGATGATATGGGAATGGCCAAAGTCTACCACTGCCTTCTTGGTCACCGACTTGAATGTCTTCGCCTCCACCCACTTAGTGAAATAATCAATGGTTACTAGAATGAACCTATGACCGCTGGAAGCTGCCGGCTCAATCGGCCCAATGACATCCATGCCCCACGCAAAAAATGGCCATGGTGCTGACATTGTATGCAATTTCTTTGGCGGAGAATGAATAAAATCTCCGTGCACCTGACACTGATGGCACTTCCGCACAAAATTTATACAATCACGCTCCATGGTGTGCCAGTAATACCCTGCCCGTAGGATCTTCTTCGCCAATACATATTCGCTCATATGTGGCCCACATACTCCAGCGTGTACCTCTGTCATCACTGTTGTGGTTTGACTTGCATCTATACATTGCTACAATCCCAAATCCGGGGTTCTTTTGTACAACACTCCTCCACTAAGGAAGAATCCATTCGCCAATCGCCGAATAGCTCTTTTCTGATCTCCAGTCACCTGCTCTGGGTATATTCCCATTTTGAGGTATTCTTTGACATCATGAAACCATGGCTCGCCATCCATTTCCTCCTCTATCATGCTACAGTAAGCATGCTGCTCATGAACCTGGATATGCAACGGGTCAACATGAATTTTGTCTGGGTGATGCAACATTGACGCCAATGTCGTCAATGCATCAGCAACCTCATTGTGGACTCTCGGAATGTGTCTGAATTCCACCAATTGAAATCGCATGCTCAGATCGTGCAAGCATTGTCGATATGGTATAAGCTTCAGATCACGTGTCTCCCATTCACCTTGAATTTGATGTACCAGGAGGTCCGAGTCTCCCAAGACCAAGACTTCATGGACATCCATGTCTGCAGCTAACCGTAATCCCAAAATACAAGCCTCATATTCAACCATGTTATTGGTGCAATAGAATCGCAGTTGCGCCGTAACAGGATAGTGATGTCCTGTTTCCGAAATGAGCATTGCTCGTATCCCAACTCCTTTTGAGTTTGCGGCTCCATCAAAGAAAAGCTTACATCCTGGTTCCTCTCTTGATTCCACCTCATCTTCATGCATCACTTCTTCATCGGGGAAATACGTCATCAATGGCTCATACTCTTCATCAACAGGGTTTTCAGCCAAGTGATCAGCCAACGTTTGGCCCTTCATGGCCGTCCTCGTCACATAGGCGATATCGAACTCCATGAGTAATATCTGCCACTTTGCTAGCCTCCCTGTGGGCATAGGCTTTTGGAAGATATATTTCAATGGGTCCAAGCGTGAAATGAGATAAGTAGTATATGATGACAAATAATGTTTCAACTTTTGGGCTACCCAAGTCAGGGCGCAGCATGTCTTCTCTAGTTGAGTATACTTAACCTCATACACTATAAACTTCTTGCTGAGATAGTAGATGGCTTGCTCCTTTCTCCCTGTACTGTCATATTGCCCCAGTACGCAGCCAAAAGAATTTTCCAGTACCGTTAGATAAAGAATTAATGGTCTTCCTGGTTCAGGTGGAACTAACACAGGTGTATTCGATAGATAACCCTTGATTTGGTCAAAGGCTTCCTGACATTCCGTCATCCATTCTATCGCAGCATCCTTCTTCAACAGCCGAAATATGGGCTCACAGGTTGCCGTGAGTTGAGCAATGAATCTGCTGATATAATTCAATCTTCCCAATAGACTCATTACCTCTGTTTTATTCTTCGGGGGTGGCAAGTCCTGGATGGATTTGATCTTGGACGGGTCCAACTTAATGCCTCGCCGGCTGACGATGAATCCCAACAACTTTCCTGATGGAACCCCAAAAGCACACTTGGCCGGGTTGAGTTTGATATCATACCTTCGAAGTCTTTGGAAGAAATTCCTTAGGTCTATTACCTGATCCTCCTGCCGTCTAGACTTTATGATTACATCGTCCACGTACACTTCAATCTCTTTGTGTATCATGTCGTGCAACACAGTAGTCATTGCTCTCATGTACGCTTCCCCAGCATTCTTCAAACCGAATGGCATTGCTCTGTAGCAATAAGTTCCCCATGGCGTAATGAAAGTTGATTCTGCATCTTCTTCATCCATCAAGATCTGATGATATCCTGCATAGCAATCCATGAAGGATCCGATCTCGCGCCCAACGCAATTATCAATCAGGATATGGATGTTGGGTAATGGAAAATTATCTTTAGGGCTTGCTTTGTTGAGATTGTGGTAGCCAACACACACCCTGATCTTTCCATCCTTCTTCGGCACTAGTACTACATTGGCCAACCAATCGGGATATCGAGTGACGCGAATAACTTTAGCATGTAGCTGCTTAGTCACTTCTTCCTTAATCTTGACACTCATATCTATATTAAACTTCCTCAGTTTTTGCTTGACATAAGGGTAGGCCGGGCCAGTGGGCAATTTGTGAACCACTAAATCGGTGCTCAATCCTGGCATGTCATCATATGACCTCGCGAAAACATCTTTGAATTTAATGAGGGTTTTGATTAGTTCTTCCCTGATATTTGGCTCAATGTGGATGCTGATTTTGGTTTCCCTAACATCATCCGTACCCCCCAAATCTACAGCTTCAGTTTCATTTAGATTGGGCTTTGGCTTCTCTTCGAATTGGCACAACTCCTTGCTTATTTCCTCAAAGTCCTCATCCTCTTTGAATTCAGATTCACTATTTAACTCAAACTTTCGTTCAATTAAGTTGGAGTTGGATTGATTATTTAGACTAGGTCGAGGATCCGTTGTGCATTCCATGTCTTTAGGACAGTAAAAGAAGAACTGTTCAGAAAAGAAGAAAAATAAAAATTAAAACCAGCAGAAGAAAGGAAACTTGCGTTCTTATTAAGAAAATGCGAAATAAAATAGTTTCACACTTGCAGAAAAATACAAACAAAATAAAAGGATTACAATTCTGGGATAACTCAGGAAACAAGAAAGGAAATCCAAAGCCGACTACCAACACTCCCTTCGAGTGGGAAGAGGAGTGGCCACCCAGTTGTTGATTTTGGCTTCACGCCCCACAAATTGTATGTCCACACTGCTGGAACCCTCTCCAGCTTCTAACATATTGACATCAGCGAACATTTTTTCAAAGGTCTGTTCTAAATCCCCATCCATACCGATCAATGGTCCTTGGATTTTCGGCACCGTAGGTTTCTTGTCCCTTGCTTTGACAAAAGATTTGGACATACGTGGAACTGGCTTGGGGAGAACCCAAACTCTCTTCTTCATTCTCTTGGCTCGTTGTATATCTTCCATAGTGGGTTTGAACCCCAATCCAAACGTCCCTGAATTTTCGGGCAAGGATACCGGCTGAACAATACCTTGAAGCCCTACCCCCAGGCCTTTTCCTGGCATGAATCCATTACCCAGCATCTCTAAGATTTTCATGATGGTCGCGGGAGCTATGCCGCGGAGTGGGAGGTTCCCTCCTTCAGAAATTTTAGCCACTGGAACCCCGTCGAGGACTTGGTATACCCACGGTCCTTTGTCGTCTTCTGTCTCTATAAATGGCACAATATCATCTCCTCCAAGGCTTGTGCCGTCAGCTCCGTACACAACTATCTCCCGCCTGTCCCATTTAAATTTTACCATCTGATGTAATGTGGAAGGCACTGCTTTGGCAGCATGGATCCAAGGTCGCCCAAGTAGAAAATTGTAGGATACTATTACGTCAACCACCTGGAATTCCATGGTACACCCACGGTCCTTTGTCGTCTTCTGTCTCTATAAATGGCACCACCTTGTTGCTAATTATCGGCAATTGAACTACCAGTTTGACAATGACCGGCTCTCGGCAAACTCCTTTTACAACGACCACGGGTGCGAGTGGCGCCCCTGATACTACCACCTTGGCAGATCCTGATTTCTCCAAAGCAATGGCTACATTCTCTTCCACTATCACTGTAGATTCACCCTCTACCTTTTCCACACCTATCACTGCTTCCTTACCCGCCATTTTCTCATTCGGAGTAGCTCGGATCATCATCACTATTTGTGATGGCTTCTTCGTCTCTCCTCCCTCATGCACGAACTCAATTATCTGGGTCTCGTGGTGCGCCGGCAATAGGTTTTGATTAATGTTGGTCACTTCGGGTGTTTGGACCTCGATCTTACGGGTGTCAATGAGATCTTGCACTGCGTGTTTCAATCTCCAACACCTTTCGGTTTCATGTCCTAGCATCCCCGAACAGTACTCACAACTTTTTGATTGGTCCAAATTCCGGGGCGGGGGGTTTTGTACCCTAGGCTCGACAGGACTTAACAAACCTTCCTGCCTCAATTTGTGGAACAAGGCGGCGTAGGTTTCTCCCAATTTGGTAAAGGCTCTTTGCCTTTGTACCCTATCGTTTTTAGAAGCTGGATTTCCATGAAAACCTACTCCTGTAGGGTTCCTGTATGCCCTTGGTAGAGGATAAGCATTTTGGGGTGGTGGGTATGTGTTTTGTGGTGGATAGGTGTTTTGAAGAGGTACATATGTATGTTGGGGAACCGGTGCGCGCCATTGTGGGCGAACCGGTGGTTAATTGTATGCCTGTGCCTGGTGCACGGAAAAATATGATTCTTGAGGAGGGTAATAGGATTATGGAGGATAATTCGGAATGTGGGGGTAATTTGGGTGAGGGGGTCTGAATTGGTGATGGGGGAAGGACCTTTGGATCGGGACCAATTACCAGCCTCTATCATTGTGACATCCTCTCTTTTCTTCTTTCCGAGCGCACCTCTTGTGCCGCTCTGAATAGCCTATGTGGTCGCCTTGATCACTGAATAACTCAAGATTTTGTTGGTCTTGAGACCTTCTTCTATGATGCCTCCCATTTTGACCACTTCATTGAAGGATTTTCCCACTGATGTCACCAAATGACCGAAGTAGGTCGGCTCGAGAGTTTGCGAAAAGTTATCTACCATCTCCCCTCTCTCATAAGAGGATCAACTCTAGCCGCTTGTTCTCTCCAGCGAAATCCAAATTCCCGGAAGCTCTCCCCTGGTTTCTTCTCTAGCTTTAATAGTGTGAGACGATCAGGCACTATCTCCAGATTATATTGAAAGTGCCCGGCGAACTCTTGCGCCAAATCATCCCAAGTACACCATCTACTTGGATCCTGCCTTGTGTACCATTCTAACGCAGACCCGCTCAAACTTTGTCCAAAATAAGCTATCAGTAGCTCATCTTTTCCTCATGCTCCCCTCATCTTGCTGCAAAATCCTCTCAGATGAGACATGGGATCACCGTGCCCTTCATACAGATCAAATTTGGGCATTTTGAACCCAGCTGGCAGTTGTACATCGGGGAAAGGGCATAAGTCTTTATAAGCCACGCTAACTTGATTCCCCATTCCATGCATGTTCCTGAAGGACTGCTCCAGGCTCTTGACTTTTCGCATCATCTCATCTTGTTCTGAGCTCTTGGCCGGATTTTCCACTGGGACTTCAAAGGGACGAGTATAGATGGATGGTCCGAGTGCCCTGAACGTGGGTTTCGGGGGGTAATACTGAGTTTCGTGAACCTGAAATAATGGCTCACTTGATGATCTATGCAATGGTGCTGGGGGAGGTGCCACAAAGACAGGGCCCTTTGGTGGATGAGGGTTTTGATTTGGTGGTGGAGCTGGGTGGTCGTAAGCATCCCTTCCCTGGTGGTAATGAAGGTCTGGGACTCTTGTCAAAGGACCGGGAGAAAGGTATTCTATGGTAAAACCTGGTGGGAAAGTAGGAGTAGTGGGTGCTTCAGGACCCTTTTGTGCTCTGGCCAGCGTCGTCTGCATTTCGCTCATTTTCAACTGCATTTGTTCCATTTTTTCTAAAGCTTCTTTGAGCGTCTGGCTCATTGCTTTTTCTGACTCACTGCTGTGATCTGACCCAGTCATACTTTTAGGTATAGGTCCTTTCGATCTTGTATGATATCTGTGTGATGCCAGTACACTCTAACACTAACTGGATTTAAAAAAACAACAAACTTGTTAGCGTCAAAATTTTAACAGATATGGTAAAAGCACATTGGGGATGCAATGTCCTTATGCAATGATCCATTTCTATTATGCTTTTGCTCAGACCGCATGCGTCATCCCGGCTTATCGTCTATGCCTAACCATTATTTCTCTCACTTCTTTTATTTATTTTCCCTTTTTTTACTATAAACAGTGGGTGAATCTTATGTATATTACCTACGTATCATGTCCCCGCATGAATCAGACCCTCGTGTAGTTCGTGTAAAACAAAATAAACACAAAATTTCAGGAACTTTCTTATTTAGTGACAAAATTGTGACTACAAACCAACAAACATAAATTAAAAATGAAGCTGACAGACTTAACAAACAAAAGATTTGGACTAAGGGTACATTAAGGCTTTGAGTTTTGGTACCCGCGAGGCATCATTCGGCCTTTCCGCGGGCGTTGGCGCGAGTTCCCTTTGTAAGCTTCTCAATTCATCCATGATTTGATGGACATAACCCAAACTGCAGCGAAGAGGTTAGGTCGGGGCATTTGCTCACATGCCAGGCACCTCAGCGTGACGTAATGCCCAATCTCTTTAATTCTCCTTCTGACCCTATCTCTTTTGATAAGCATTCGCTCAATTTGTTGAGTTTTTATTCCTAGTTCCTCAGCGTTGTGGAAGAGTTGATTTTGAAGCATCTGCATCAGCATCTGCTTCTCCATTTGGGCCATCATGTTATGACAATATTTCCTATTGGCCTGGAAGCTTCTTGTGTGTCGGGAATGACGTTCTTCTAGGGTGGATATTGTTTCTCGTAATGCGCAAATGCTCCCTTCATAGTCCCTTTTTATCTATCGCAAGTACTCCCTTCGTTCTGCTATGCCTCTTGCCCATCTAGCATGCATTCTTTCCCTGCTAGCCTCGAACCTCGCCAAGTTTTCTTGGCTTTCTTTGAGCCGTTGGTTCAGTTCGTTCATCAACCTTTGATCAGCTCGGCTTCTTGGTTGGTTGTTGGCTTCTTTTCTGATTCGCCAGATTCGAGCCTTGAGAGTGTCCTTTTCTTGAGCCAATTTCTTTTTGACCCCCTCGTCTGCAGCAGCTTGCATACTCTTCTCAAATTTAAGGTCCTGGACCTGCCGTTCTATCTTGCCAATCTTCGTCCTGTAACCTTCTTCCTTTGCTAGCCAATTCTATTGTTCTTGCGAATCATCCGCGAACTGTTGCACATGGGCTCTTTTAGCAGATTTTTGACGAATCTGAAACCTTTTCTCGAACCAAACATTGTACTTTGGGTCTACCTCACCCTTAGCCAGTTCTCTAACCATAGTCTTAGGCTCAAGGAATCTACATTCATGCCATAGCTTTCTAATCTTTTCTTCGGGGAATACAACTCCTAGGCTCAATTCAATGGCGTGCTTGCTTAGATTTTTATCAGTAGGAATAACCTGAAATCTTCCTAGATGACGCAATACCCGATAAGGAACATATGGTTGGATACTATGAACCCCCATCAGAAGAATATAACATTCTTCGGCTACCATGTACACTGCTTCAGTATCAGGTAACCACCCGAACGCCCATTCAACCTGGTCGGCCTTTATTGAACTTAATCGTGCAAGCCATGCTTCGACCCCTTCGGGGAATACAATGCCTATCATCCGTTTCTCAAAACCACTAATACAGCTTTTTCCGGTCAACCCACGGTTCATGTATCGTGCCCGGTGAAGGAGGTGTTCTTGTATCCACAATTGGAGTAACAGATTGCATCCTTGGAAGAAGTCGCCCCCTTCTCGGTATACAGTCAAGGCTCGGTAGATTTCAGACAAAACCAAAGGGACTACCGTGCTGGTAGCTTTTTTGATTGCAACATCGGCTATTCCTACAAGATTTATCTCTATTTTCTTATCTCTGCATGGACAAATCACAATCCCCAGGAACGCCGTTATGAACGCTAGAATTCGTCTAGTCTCCCACTTGGTTCTATTCCCAGCGTGAGTTAGTCCAAGATTTGACTCTTCAAAACCCTAAGGAGTACCATACCGTTGGTATAAGAATTGGAGAGCGCAACATCCTCCTGATAAATCATCATTTTGCACCTTCCGACTAATGCTTAGCAAATCCAGAAACCCATGTGGAGATACCGGTCTTGGTGAAAGCAGGTATTGTCCTCTTAATTTTCCATTTAATCCTGCATAGCCTGCAATCTCCTCTAGCGTGAGTGTAAGTTCAAAGTAAGCAAAACGGAACACATTGCGGGTTGGATCCCAAAACGATATCAGTGCCTCGATGATATCTTTCCTTGGCTTGATATTCAACAGATTGACAAACCTCCCAAAATTCTTTCCACTATTTTTTTACTACTGTCTTTCAAATCATTCCACCACATGTGGAGCTGTTGAGGGACCTCGCTAAAGACTAAAAAGGGTTCATTCTGATTTGTGCTCATCCTGCACATTTATTAAGGCGATTAAAGAAAGAAAAACAACTTTATTTTACTAATTTTTTTTATTTATACTCTATAAAAGACTCAGTTTTCAAACACGGCCATTCAACGCCTCGGGGACAAATATTTTAAGGTTGTGTGGGTTAATCGATCAAAATCTAAAAATTGACTCAAAGGTGGCTGTTCATACAAAATTAGTCTTCCGGCGTCCCTTTCGGGAACATTCGGCTGTTTTTGAAAACGCCATCACCGATTTATTTACGATGAAAAATTAATATCGATATTTTTTGGCTATCTTACAAAAAGGGAGGTTGGACCTCGTAAAGGTTGCCTACGTATCTCACATCCTGGTGAGAATCAAACCCGCGTAGTTCGTTTAATAAAAACAAACTTCCATCTGTAAATGAAATAAACTATTTTTTATTTTATAAACTATATTTTTATTTATTTTATTTTAAGAATAAAACACACACATTTTTTTTATTTTTAAAAAAAAAATGTTTTTTCTGTTTTTTTTTTAAAAACAAACTAATTTTGAAATTTTTTTTTCATTTTTCTCAATATTTAAAAACCAGTCAGCATGCAAGTCTGAAGCAAATAAATGCGTAAAAAAAATAGGATGCAGCAGTATGGTCTTTTCATTTCTGGTTACCTGTCCTAGACGGACCCAACCCCTGTGTTGAGTCCCCTAAGTCAAATGCAACATGATGCAAACAAACGTTCCTACTAGGGATCCGCATGAAGCTTTGTTATTCTAGGTTTAAAAACCTAGGTTTATTGTTCTTGACCTGGCTTACCCGAGCGGACAGCTCGAGCCGAGGAGGAAGCAGCAACCCGGGAATACAGAAGCTTCACCGGTTTTGCAACTTATCCAAACCTCGTTCTAAAGTGTGAATTAGACACTATATAGAAAAGAAGTCACACGAAGTGCACCCTTCTTCATGATTTAGAAGACTCAAAGAGGAGATTGGTTTCGGCACATTTTATATGTACAATCCACAAAAATATCAAAGCAGTAAAAGCAACATTTAGAACATTAAATACGAACATATAATAAAATCAGATAATAATAAGCCAAATATAACAATTATTCAAAGCTCGAATTCTTAAACCCTGTGTGATGACCCAAAGGGTCATCACTTGTTTAATTAATCATTTCGAGCTTCTGAGGCCGTGAAAACCTCATTCTATGTTGCCTCAATTTACGTGCACGATCCGGGCATGTAGCCGGAAAGATTTTGTGATAGAAAATATGAATTTTATGAGAAATTTGGAGAAAATTGATATTAATATTGATATGGTTGACTTCGGTCAACATTTTTGGTAAACGGACCCGAACCCGAGATTGGATGGTCCCGAAAGGTCCGTAGAAAAATATGGGACTTGGACATGCGTCCGGAGTCGAATTCTGAGGCCTAGAGCCCAAGTTATGAATTTTTCCGTGAAATTGTTTTTGATGTAATTGTTAAAGGAAAATGAATTAATTGACCTTCGTATCGGGCTCGTATTTTGGTTCCGACGCCCGGTACAAGTCTTAAATATTATATATGTGCTTTCTGCAAAGTTTGGTGACATTCGGATGTCATTTGATATGTTTTGGACCTTGAGTTCCAAGTTTGAAAGTTTTAAAAACCAAAAGTATGAAAATCATGAACTTGAGGCTTGATTTGATGAATACGATGTGATATTGGCGATGTGATCGCACGAACAAGTTTGTAATGAGTTTTTGATGTTGTGTACATGTTTGGTTTGGAGCCCGGGGTGCTCGGATAACGATTTGATAGGCCGTTGGATCAATTTCTGAATTTTTGCACTGCTGGTTTTTCACCCAGCTGTTGGCTTCGCAATTGCGAAGACTTTCTCGCAATTGCGAGATGTCCCTAGGCTGGCCTTGGTTCGCAATTGCGAACCAATCTTCGCAAATGCGAAGATAGAAGGGGAGTGAAAGGGTTCGCAAATGCGAACAATACCTCGCAAATGCGAGGCCTTCAGTAAAAAGTCTAGCTTCGCAAATGCGACAAAAATGTCGCAAATGCGAAGGCCCTTGATCCAGCCTTGTTCGCAAATGCGAGCAAATGTTCGCAAATGCGAACTCCCCAGAATTTTCCTTGACTTCGCAAATGCGAACAAAAGTTCGCAAATGCGAACTTTTCATCCTTAGCTTATTTTTCAAACTCCAGAAATTGGTCGGGGTTCACAATTGCGAACCCATGTTCGCAAATGCGAACACGGAGACCTGTAAATCACGATTTCCAGCTTCATTTTTCACATTTCACAACCCAAAAACACCCATTAGCGATTTTTCACGTACTCCCTCTTCTTCAAAGCAATTGTAAGTCACTTTTTACTTAATTTCTTCAATTCCTAACAACATTAAACATGTTTTTCAATAAAAATCAAAGGTTTTCATGGTACAATTTCTTGTTTTTGGTAGAATATAGGGTTTTTCATGAATTGGGTAATTGGACCTCGAATTGAGGTCCGATTTTGAAACAAATCATATACTTGAACTCGTGGGGGGATGGGTAACCGGATTTTGGTCCGAACCCCGAGTTCCGACCATGTGGGCCCGGGGTCGAAATTCACTATTCCGGGCAGAATATTGTAAAAGTTGAAATTGGCCTTATGAATTAGTTTGTTGAGTAGTATTGATGATATTAAATCAATTGTGTATAGATACGATTGGATTGGAGCCGAATTTGAAAGGAAAAGGCATTTCCACGGATTGAATTGTTCGTAAACTTTCGAGGTAAGTGTTTGTTCTATCCTAGTTTGAAGGTATAGGAATTTAGTTGTGTATGAATTGTTGATTAAGAGTTACTGGTGTCACACCGGTAACAGAGATAAATTGTTGAATTATTATCAATTATTGGTTTAAACCGGTAATTATAAATATTGTCGATGCATAAATTATTGGTTAAATGCGTATATATATATATATATATATATATATATATATATATATATATATATATATATATATATATATATATATATATATATATATATATATATATATGAATTGGGATCGTGTGGCGCGCCGACCACTTATATGATAAGAAATGGGATCGTGTGGCACACCGACCACAAAGTAATTTGAAATCTGGCATTGGCCATAGTTGCCGGTAGCCTATTGATATATTTGGGAGCGGGTGGTACGCCTACCACAAGATATAATTTACTGTTACAGTTGGGAGCGGGTGGTACGCCTACCACGAGACATGAAATGAAAAAGGAATTGAGACATGAAAGTAAGATTTATTATGTTGACTAGATTACTCTGGATATTATGAGTTATTGATTGTTATTTCAGAGCAGAGTCTTTCCTTATAAATGTTTTGTATATGTATATATATTGCAACTGTACAGGTTTATGTGGGTGACTGGCCTTAGTCTCATCACTATTTCGCTGGGATAGGCCAGACACTTACCAGCACATGGGGTCGGTTGTGCTGATACTACACTCTGCGCTCTTTTTGCGCAGTTACCAGCACATGGGGTCGGTTGTGCTGATACTACACTCTGCACTCTTTTTGCGCAGATACAGGTTACGGATAGCAGCAGCGGCAGTAGCGATTGTGGATATTCTGACTATTGTGACTACGAGGTAGCCTTGTGGGCGTCCACAGGACCCGTTGTCTCTTCTATCTATGTATTTCATTCTGTTATCTCATGTATTCGAGATAAACAGCTTATATTTTCTTTTAGACAATTGTGTGTATTATTCTTAGAACTTCGTGAGTATTGTGACACCAGTCTTGGGTAGTGTACCATGTTTGGGTTTCTTTATCATATTTGATAAGATTGACTAAGTCTTCCGCTAAGTTTAATGATTCCGCTGTAATTTATATGTTCTTAATTTTAAAGTCTTAATAAGAGTTTGATAACTAATGGAAATGTAAGTAATATTTGGCTTGCCTTGCTTCCACTAGTAGGCGACATCATGACCCCCGATGGTGGGAAATCCGGGTCGTGACAAGTTGGTATCAGAGCACTAGGTTGCATAGGTCTCACAACTCACGAACAACCTTAGTAGAGTTTGAAGGATCGGTACGGAGACGTCTGTACTTATCCTCCAGGGGCTACAGAGTTAGGAAAATTTTCCCTTTATTCTTTCCAGGTCGTGCGACTTGATCTTTCAAATGTTAATTGAATTTCTACTCTGTTCTTCCGCAGATGGTAAGAACACGTGCATCCTCATCTACTGACCAGCAGCCCGAGGTCCCAGCAGCGGCAGCTCCCGCTAGGGGCAGATGCCGAGGTCGAGGTCGTCCTAGAGGCCAAGGTAGGGGCGGAGCTCAGCCCCGAGCAGCAGCACAAGTGGCAGAACCTCAGGCTCATATCGAGGAGGAGGTTCCAGTCCCAGCAGCTCCAGTAGGCCCAACTCAGGTCCCAGGAGGGGTTATGTTTTCACCGGATCTTCAGGATGTTTTGGTCCGGATAGCAGGTTTTATGGACAATATCACCAGAGCAGGTTTATTACCAGTAGAACCAGCCACTTCTCGGGCTGGAGGAGGTAATCAGACTCCTGCTACGCGCACTTCGGAGCCAGTAATTCCCCGGGCTCAAGTTCCTGTGATTCAGCCAGTTGAGGCAGCTCAGCCTGTTATTGTGACTCCGTCTAATGAGGGTGCAGCTATGTCCGCTGACGCGTTATGGAGATTGGACAGGTTTACCAAGCTGTTCACTACCACATTCAGTGGCACTCCTTCTGAGGATCCACAGGATTTCCTATATAGCTGTCACGAGGTTCTCCGTACTATGGGCATTGTGGAGACTAATGGTGTGGACTTTGCTACTTTTCGATTATCTAGTTTTGCCAAGACTTGGTGGAAGGATTATTGTCTATCCAGGCCAGCGGGATCATCGTCTTTGACTTGGGGGCAATTTGCAGAATTGTTCTTGGAGAAGTTCCTTCCAGCAACTCAGCGGGAGGCTCTGTGCAGACAATTTGAGCGTCTTCATCAGGGTTCTATGTCTGTCACACAGTACGAGACTAGGTTCGTGGACCTGGCTCGTCATGCTACTATTATACTTCCCACAGATCGGGAAAGGGTGAGAAGGTTTATTGATGGCTTGAATCGGCCAATTCGACTACAGATGGCTTTGGGGGCAGGAACTGAAATCACTTTTCAGGAGGCGGCTAATGCAGCCCGCCGGATCGAGATGGCTCTGTCATAGGGAGCAGGTCGTGGATCGGATAAGAGGCCCCGTAATTCGGGTAGATTCAGTGGTACCTCGTCGGAAGGTAGAGATTCTCATGATAGAGGCTATCCTCCCATGTCTTATCAGTCAGCTCTTCAGGTTTCTCATAATGCTTCTGTTGATCGTAATTCTCAGCCACGCTACTCTGATCAGCAGCCTATCAGTGCACCACCACTTTGCTATTTTCAGCAGCCGAGGGCTTGTTTTACGTGTGGTGATCTTAGGCACATTGCAAAGTATTGCCCTCGAGCTTCTGACAGATCTCAGCAGCAGGGTTCTCGTGCCATAGTTCAGGCCCCAGTTCCCCAGATCCTGCCAAGCCAGCTAGAGGCGGAGGTAGAGGACATAGAGGTGGAGGTAGAGGCCATAGAGGTGGAGCTCAAACTGATAGAGGTAGAGACCAGCCAGCAGCTGATCGTCCTAGAGATACTGCTCAGGGTGGTGGGGCACAGCCCCGATGTTATGCACTTCCCGCCAGACCAGAGGCCGAGTCTTCTGACGCCGTCATTACAGGTATTATTTTAGTTTGTGATAGAAAGGCATCAGCGTTATTTGACCCTGGGTCTACATATTCGTACGTATCCTCCTATTTTGCACCGTACTTGATTCAGCCTAGTGATGCACTGGGTGTTCCTGTTCATGTGTCTACACCAATAGGCGATTCTATTGTGGTTGATCGAGTTCATCGGTCATGTATTATAGTAATTGAGAGTCTCGAGACCCGTGCTGATTTATTGCTCCTAAATATGATGGACTTTGATATTATATTAGGCATGGACTGGCTATCTCCATATCATGCTATTTTAGATTGTCATGCGAAGACTGTGACTTTAGCTCTGCCGAATTTGCCTCGTATAGAGTGGAAAGGAATTTTAGGTCATACTAGTCGCGATGTTATTTCTTATATTAAGGCTTAGCGTATGGTTGGAAAGGGATGCTTGGCTTATTTGGCCTATGTCTATGATTCCAATGCTGAGGTTCCTTCTATTGACTCTGTGCCTGTGGTTCGCGAATTTCCTGAAGTATTTCCTTCAGACTTGCCGGGTATGCCGCCCGATAGGGACATTGATTTTTGCATTGACTTGGCTCCAGGCACTCAGCCCATTTCCATTCCCCCATATCGTATGGCTCCACCAAAGTTAAAAGAATTGAAGGAGCAGTTGTAGGATTTACTTGAAAAGGGTTTCATTAGACCCAGTGTTTCGCCGTGGGGTGCACCGGTATTATTTGTAAAGAAGAAAGATGGTTCGATGAGAATGTGTATTGACTATCGACAGTTAAACAAGGTGACTATCAAAAATAAATATCCACTTCCACGAATTGATGATTTATTTGACCAGCTTCAGGGTGCCAAGGTATTTTCGAAGATAGATTTGAGATCCGGCTATCACCAGCTGAAGATTAGGGCATCTGATGTCCCTAAGACAGCGTTCCGCACTCGGTACGGACATTATGAATTTCTGGTCATGTCTTTTGGGTTGACAAATGCCCCAGCAGCTTTTATGGAATTGATGAATCGGGTGTTCCGACCTTATTTAGACTTATTTGTAATAGTCTTCATTGATGACATATTAATATATTCCCGCAGTCATGAAGAGCATGCGCAACATCTCAGAGTGGCCTTGCAGACTCTGAGAGATAGCCAACTATATGCAAAATTTTCAAAGTGTGAATTTTGGCTAAGTTCGGTTGCATTCCTAGGTCATATTGTGACGGCAGCAGGTATTCAGGTTGATCTGAAGAAGATTGAGGCAGTCAAGAACTGGCCTAGACCGACATCAGCCACAGATATTCGGAGTTTTCTTGGGATTAGCGGGTTATTATCGCCGATTCGTAGAGGGGTTTTCATCTATTGCAACCCCACTGACCAGATTGACACAGAAAGGTGTTCAATTTGAATGGTCCGATGAATGTGAGGCGAGCTTTCAAAAGCTCAAGACAACCTTGACCACAGCACCGGTATTGGTTTTACCCACAGGTACGGGACCTTATACTGTTTATTGTGATGCTTCCCGTATTGGGCTTGGTGCAGTGTTAATGCGGGATGGCAAGGTTATTGCCTATGCTTCGAGGCAGTTAAAGATTCATGAGAAGAACTATCCAGTGCATGATCTAGAATTGGCGGCGATTATTCACGCATTGAAGATCTGGAGGCATTATTTGTATGGTGTAGCATGTGAAGTATACACCGATCATAAGAGTCTTCGGTATTTGTTTAAGCAGAAAGAGTTGAATATGAGGCAGAGAAGGTGGATAGAGTTGCTAAAAGACTATGATGTTACTATTTTATATCATCCGGGAAAAGAAAACGTGGTGGCCGACGCTTTGAGTAGGAAGTCAGCCAGTATGGGCAGTCTTGCTTATATTCCAATCAAACAGAGATCACTTGCTTTGGATGTTCAGTCCTTGGCCAACCGATTTGTGAGGTTGGATATTTCTGAGCCTAGTCAAGTACTAGCTTGCACGATCGCTCGCTCTTTATTATTGGAGTGTATCCGCGATCAACAATATTATGATTCTTATTTATGTGACCTTAGAGATACGGTACAGCGAGGAGGTGCTAAACAGGTCACTTTAGGTGTTGATGGGATCCTAAGGATGCAAGGGCGCATTTGTGTGCCAAATGTTGATGGGCTTAGAGAATTGATTCTAGAAGAAGCTCACAGTTCGCGGTATTCTATTCATCCAGGCGCAGTGAAAATGTATCGAGATTTGCGTCAACATTATTGGTGGCGCAGAATGAAAAAGGATATTGTGGCATATGTGGCACGGTGCCTTAATTGTCCGCAGGTTAAGTATGAACATCAGAGACCTGGCGGTTTATTTCAGAGAATTGAACTTCCTGAATGGAAGTGGGAGCGAATCACGATGGATTTCATTTTGGGACTTCCGAAGACTCGGAAGAAGTTTGATGCTGTTTGGGTGATTGTTGATATGCTGACCAAGTCAGCTCATTTTGTTCATATTGCCACTACCTATTCATCCGAGAGGTTAGCTGGGATTTATATCAGGGAGATCGTTCGCCTTCATGGCGTGCCAATCTCTATTATTTCAGATCGAGGTGCACAGTTTACCTCACATTTCTGGAATGCGGTTCAGCGAGAGTTGGGCACGCAAGTTCAGCTAAGTACAACCTTTCATCCCCAGACGGATGGTCAGTCCGAGAGGACTATTCAGATACTGGAAGATATGCTACGGGCGTGTGTTATTGATTTTGGAGGTTCGTGGGATCAATTCCTGCCGTTGGCAGAGTTTGCTTATAATAATAGTTATCAATCGAGCATCCGGATGGCTCCTTATGAAGCATTGTATGGTAGGCGGTGTCGTTCTCCGGTTGGATGGTTTGAACCGGGAGAAGCTCGGTTATTGGGTACGGATTTAGTTCAGGAGGCCTTAGATAAAGTCAAGATTATTCAAGAAAGGCTTCGCACAGCTCAGTCCAGGCAAAAGAGCTATGCAGATCGCAAGGTTAGAGATATAGCTTTCATGGTAGGGGAGCGAGTATTGCTCCGAGTATCGCCTATGAAGGGCGTGATGACATTTGGAAAGAAGGGCAAACTTAGCCCTAGGTTGATTGGACCATTCGAGATTCTTGATCGTGTGGGAGAGGTGGCATATAAACTTGCCTTTTAACCTAGCTTATCAGCTGTACATCCAGTGTTTCATGTGTCCATGCTTCGAAAATATCACGGCGATCCGTCGCACGTGTTAGATTTCAGCACTGTCCAATTGGACAAAGATCCGTCCTATGAGGAGGAGCCGGTAGCTATCCTAGATCGGCACGTTCGACAGTTGAGGTCGAAGAGTTATCCTTTTGTACGTGTTCAGTGGAGAGGTCAGCCTCCTGAGGCATCGACCTGGGAGCCCGAGTCTGATATGCGGAGCCGCTACCCACATCTGTTCCCCGACTCAGGTACTTCTTTCTTTTGTACGTTCGAGGACGAACGGTTGTTTTAGAGGTGGAGAATGTGATGAACCAAAGGGTCATCACTTATTTTATTAATCATTTCGAGCTTCTGAGGCCTTGAAAACCTCATTCCATGTTGCCTCGATTTACGTGCATGATCCGGGCATGTAGCCGGAAAGATGTTTTGATAGAAAATATGAATTTTATGAGAAATTTGGAAAAAAATGATATTAATATTGATATGGTTGACTTTGGTCAACATTTTTGGTAAACGGACCCGGACCCGAGATTGGATGGTCCCGAAAGGTCCGTAGGAAAATATGGGACTTGGACATGCGTCCGGAGTCGAATTCTGAGGCCTAGAGCCCAAGTTATGAATTTTTCTGTGAAATCATTTTTGATGTAATTGTTAAAGGAAAATGAATTAATTGACCTTGGTATCGGGCTCGTATTTTAGTTCCGACGCCCGGTACAAGTCTTAAATATTATATATGTACTTTCTGCAAAGTTTGGTGACATTCGGATGTCGTTTGATATGTTTTGGACCTTGAGTTCCAAGTTTGAAAGTTTTGAAAACCAAAAGTATGAAAATTATGAACTTGAGGCTTGATTTGATGAATACGATGTGATATTGGCGATGTGATCGCACGAACAAGTTTGTAATGAGTTTTTGATGTTGTGTACATGTTTGGTTTGGAGCCCGGGGGGCTTGGATAACAATTGGATAGGCCGTTGGATCAATTTCTGAATTTTTGCACTCCTGGTTTTTCACCCAGCTGTTGGCTTCGCAATTGCGAAGACTTTCTCGCAATTACGAGATGTCCCTAGGCTGGCCTTGGTTCGCAATTGCGAACCAATCTTCGCAAATGCGAAGATAGCAGGGGAGTGAAAGGGTTCGCAAATGCGAACAATACCTCGCAAATGCGAGGCCTTCAGTAAAAAGCCTAGCTTCGCAAATGCGACAAAAATGTCGCAAATGCGAAGGCCCTTGATCCAGCCTTGTTCGCAAATGCGAACAAATGTTCGCAAATGCGAACAAATGTTCGCAAATGCGAACTCCCCAGAATTTGCCTTGACTTCGCAAATGCGAACTTTCCATCCTTAGCTTATTTTTCAAACTCCAGAAATTGGTCGGGGTTCGCAATAGCGAACCCATGTTCGCAAATGCGAACACAGAGACCTGTAAATCACGATTTCCAGCTTCATTTTTCACATTTCACAACCCAAAAACACTCGTTAGCGATTTTTCACGAACTCCCTCTTCTTCAAAGCAATTGTAAGTCACTTTTTACTCAATTCCTTCAATTCCTAACAACATTAAACATGTTTTTCAATAGAAATCAAAGGTTTTCATGGTACAATTTCTTGTTTTTGGTAGAATATAGGGTTTTTCATGAATTGGGTAATTGGACCTCGAATTGAGGTCCGATTTTGAAACCAATCATATACTTGAACTCGTGGGGGGATGAGTAACCGGGTTTTGGTCCGAACCCTAAGTTCCGACCATGTGGGCCCGGCGTCGAAATTCACTATTCCGGGCAAAATGTTGTAAAAGTTGAAATTGGCCTTATGAATTAGTTTGTTGAGTAGTATTGATGATATTAAATCAATTGTGTATAGATACGATTGGATTGGAGCCGAATTTGAAAGGAAAAGGCATTTCCACGGATTGAATTGTTCGTAAACTTTCGAGGTAAGTGTTTGTTCTATCCTAGTTTGAAGGAATAGGAATTTAGTTGTGTATGAATTGTTGATTAAGAGTTACTGGTGTCACACCGGTAACGGAGATAAATTGTTGAATTATTATCAATTATTGGTTCAAACCGGTAATTATAAATATTGTCGATATAGAAATTATTGGTTAAATGCCTGTAATATATATATATTGGGATCGTGTGGCGCGCCGACCACTTATATGATAAGCAATGGGATCGTGTGGCACGCCGATCACAAAGTGATTTGAAATCTGGCATTGGCCATAGTTGCCGGTAGCCTATTGATATATTTAGGAGCGGGTGATACGCCTACCACAAGATATAACTTACTGTTACAGATGGGAGCGGGTGGTACGCCTACCACGAGATATGAAATGAAAAAGGAATTAAGATATGAAAGTAAGATTTATTCTGTTGATTAGATTACCCTGGATATTATGAGTTATTGATTGTTATTTCAGAGCAGAGTCTTTCCTTATAAATGTTTTGTATATATATATATATATATATATATATATATATATATATATATATATATATATATATATATATATATATATATATATATATATTGCAACTGTACAGGTTTATGTGGGTGACTGGCCTTAGTCTCGTCACTATTTCGCTGGGATAGGCCAGACACTTACCAGCACATGGGGTCGGTTGTGCTGATACTACACTCTGCGCTCTTTTTGCGCAGATACAGGTTACGGACAGCAGCAGCGACAGTAGCGATTGTGGATATTCCGACTACTGAGACTACGAGGTAGCCTTGCAGGCATCCGCAGGACCCGTTGTCTCTTCTATCTATGTATTTCATTCTGTTATCTCATGTATTCGAGATAAACAGCTTATATTTTCTTTCAGACAATTGTGTGTATTATTCTTAGAACTTCGTGAGTATTGTGACACCAGTCTTGGGTAGTGTTCCATGTTTGGGTTTCTTTATCATATTTGATAAGATTGACTAAGTCTTCCGCTAAGTTTAATTATTCCGCTGTAATTTATATGTTCTTAATTTTAAAGTCTTAATAAGAGTTTGATAACTAATGGAAATGTAAGTAATATTTGGCTTGCCTAGCTTCCACTAGTAGGCGCCATCATGACCCCCGATGGTGGGAAATCCGGGTCGTGACACCCTGAACCAGTGGTTCTGGGTTTGGTAGTTCCCCAGCAGAGTCGCCAGAGCTGTCACACCTCCTTTTTCCGCTGACCCGCGAGGGCGCGATGGAGTTTTTCTAATTAAAGGACAATCGAAATAAGATTTACTTATTAATTCAGAGTCGCCACTTGGGAGATTTATGGTGTCCCAAGTCACCGGTTTAAATCTCGAATCGAGGAAAAGATTGACTCTGTTAAACAGTCTGCGTACCAGAAATCCGGATATGGAATTCTATTAACCCGGAAGAAGGTATTAGGCATTCCCGAGTTCCGTGGTTCTATCACGGCCGCTTTACTGTCATATTTGGCTAAAGTACTTGATTTTAATACATATTATCCTATTTGTGCATTTTTTAGAAATAATTACTGCTTTTTGTCAATTGTTACTACTTAAGAAAATGAACGTTGTCTAAGAACACGTTTTCGGATCACGTCACATGAAATGCACCCGGATCCTCGACACATTCTTATTCAACATTGTTGGATTTGGATTCGAGTCGCATGAAATGCTCACCCGTATTTAAGAAAGGTATAAATGATTAAAACCACACCTAAAGTGACTAACGTATTACTACTTTGCGGAGGGCCGTGCAATTAGCTAAACGGCTCGTCCCAAATTCTAATTATTTTTTTTACATGTATATCTAGGAAGGTCCCCTAATTTTATTCTCTAATGAGGCACGTCTCGTTTATTTTAAAAGGTCACACCTGGGATGGCTACATTTTCTATCATTGTTCTTGCTTTATCTAAAACAACTATTAATGCCTTCTAATTATAGCGTATTAATGTCTTTATTGTCCAAGCCTTCATGTTTGGGCCTGGAAATCTGGTTAACCCAATTCAAAATAAAGCTGCCAGTCCATTCTTTTAAAATATAGTTTTTGAAATCAAATGAAACAATTATACATTTAGCAAACACTGGATTAACAACTTGATTCATAAATTCAATTGAGACAAATACCAAGCATTTCAATCTATAACTTTTAATCTGGAATTTTTCGTTAAAAAAATCTGGATTCGTATACTTTTGAAAGAAAAATGAATTCCAAATAATTGAACTCAAAATTAAACTGAACTGAATTTCTAGCAATTCCTTGTTGTCCTTCATTTGGCTTAAATCTAATTGAAACTCAATTATCTATTAATGCGCTACCAAATTTTAGCCAAGTAGAATTAAATAAGGTCTAAACTAGTGACTATTTAAGCAGTTAAAATAGCTACATTTGCAATTATTAAATCTACTGTTTCTAAACTAATAATTCTACAATCGTTACACAAACGTTTTTTTTAAGAATGCATATAATTGAAAAATTAGACAATTCAATTAATATTTCTAACCTTTATAGAACAAATTCATTTCTATTTGTATACAGCTATTGAAAAATCCTATAACGGTGCTATTCGTTGATTCAAATTCTGAAACAATAATATAAACTACTTCTTATGCAACATTTTTAATATGAACAAAATGACTCACATTTAATTCAAAAAATGTTCAGATGTTCTCAAAAACAGCCTAGTCCAATTCAGTCCTGTTTTATTACAAAACAAAGTCTATTCTACAAAATTTACAATACAATTGTTTGAAATGAAATGAAACTACAGTACAGTTACATTATAGCTTCATATCATCACTTGTTTTTCAATTGAAAATATGCAGGAGGCTAGATTTAGATGAATACCTAGAAATAGGATGAACAAACAGAAAAATGATGAGAATCAGTAGCAGCAATAAAATCAGCAGCATTAACAGATTAATTCCCAAACAGTAACAAGTTCCCAAAGATCCCAATTTCAATCCAGTAATAGCCAAAACACAATTGCAAACAGCAAACAGAAGAAAACAGCAATAGAAGGACAATGATTTTCTGGTTTTTCCTTCCCTTAAGTGTATATGAAAAAGAAACTGTTCTTTAAGAGTCAAGTTTGTCTCTCTTTTGTTTTCTTTTCAGTTTATTCGTGTATTCTTATTTTCTCTCTATCTGTGTCCTCTGTTAGTGTGGAAGTCTCTCCTTTTTATCTATTTTCAGCATTCTGGACAGCCCCCCCAAAAGTCTAACTAGATCCCCCTTTTCAACCTTTTTTTTTAATATCCACCCTCCACTTTCCTTATTTAAAAATATAAGTGTCACCACTAGCTAAAACTAGGGGCCTCCTACACACAACCCCTAAACTAATTATTTAATTGTCCCCACCCCCCCCCCCAATTTAATAGCATCCCTCAATTATTACTCTTTGATCCCCGTAATCTGTAATAAAATCTATCAGCTATAACCAAACAACATATCAATCAATTACTTAGCCATATAAACTGACTCCTATCAAGCACATCAAAACTAAGTTCAATACAGGACATCATCAAGATTCAATTCACCAAAATTAATTCAAACTTGTATTCACATTAAAAACAGTATCAAAATGAAGATCAAGGACTCCATGATTCTGAGTAAATCACAATACAAAATTAAGCTAAATAAAGTGAATGAAACACTATGATATACTAGATGACAATAAACTGAACTCGTATGCAAACTGATGAACAACAAAGAACAGGGAACCAAACATTACACAAAAATGAAGCAATTCGTCCCAGCAAACAATCATAAGATGTTATCACATAAGCAGCAAGTAAAAGAGGAGAAAGTAAAACAAATAGATCAAACATATACACCGATTTCAGACAAAAATCGAGCAAATTGAAACTCAGATAAAAGAAATATAACTTGAAACAAACTGACCGGATTAGAACAATAATAAACTCGAACAGAAGAAAAATTTGTTCGGGAACCTCGCCAGAAGCTTCGATTGCGCTTGAATGGTGGTGGCGTTGTTTGGCTACTGCTGAGCAGCTCTCGTGAGCGGACCGTTGTGGATCAGGATCGGTAGAAAATGGACTGATGACTGCTTCTAACGTGCCTGACGCTTCGACGAAGTTGACGGAGGAGTCGAACCGGCGCCGCCGCTTCCAATGGCGCTTGCTTTTTGTTTCTGGTCGCCGCCTCTCCGACGAGACGTAGGTGCCTCGGTTGATGAGACATCAGCCGCTTTCGTAGGCGTGTTAGTAGCTACCGGTGGTGGAGTTCTGGCGTGAGGGAGATGGAGCGAGGTCCGGTGGCTGTTCGTTCTTCTTTAACCAAAAGCCATGGAGGATGACTCCTTTTCTTTTTGAGAAGAAGACCAGATCGGGGAGGGCTTCTTCGCTGGTTTCTGTGGCTGACGATTTGGGGGTGGTCGCGGGTTAAGGTTATGGGATCTGGTGTTAGGGTGTGGTGAAGGAGAAGAAGCTCAGGGGGGTCGTTTGGGTAGTGGGATGCGAAGAAGATGAAGACCGAACGGGGGGTGGGGTCGTTGGCTGTGGCGGCTGGGGGGAAAATGGGGTTGGGTCTTTAGGGTTTTTTTCTTTTAGTGTTAGGTGTCTAATTAAATGAGGGGTTTTGGGTCATGGGGCAACCGGGTCGGGGCGGGTCGGCAGGTTTGGACGTGGGTATGGGTTGGTTTGGGTTATTTGGGCCTGATTTTAAACTCAACTCTTTTGGCCCAGTCTAATTTCCCTTTCCTATTTTCTTTCTCTTTATTTCCTAATTATTAAAACTAAACTCTAAATTATATTACAAAAAATACAATCCTAAATTAATTCTTGACCAAAATATTAACTCTAAGTAATAATTATCACAAATAATTAAACACCATATTAAACGAAAAATCACACAATTGACATTAAATACTAATAATGCAAAATATACTATTTTTTGTGAATTTCACTCTTCATTTTGTAAAAAATAACTTAATTACTCCTAGTGGTAGAATTAAATCCTACGAATACAAATGCGATATTTTGGTATTTTCTTATTTTAACAAATAAACATGCACACAAAAACGCGAACAGTAAGAGAAAATAACACAAAATCCACAATAATTGCAAACGATACAAAAATTATATTTTGAATTTTTTTGGAGTAATTCTCACATAGGGAAAAAATCACGTGCTCAGAATCCTCGTTTAGCTGAACACAAGTGAAATCCAACACATGTGATGGGTCACTATCGTATCTCCGGAGCATAAAGACATGAAATACGGGTTGGACTCGGGCTAGGCTGGGAGGTAAGGCTAACTCATAAGCAACCACCCCAACACGCCTCAAGATCTCAAAAGGACCAATAAATCTAGGACTCAGCTTCCCCTTCTTCCCAAACCTCATAACGTCCTTCATGGGCGAGACTCGAAGCAGAACCCGCTCACCCACCATAAAAGCCACATCGCGAACCTTCTTGTCCGCATAACTCTTCTGTCTAGACCGGGCCGCACGAAGTCTGTCCTGAATCACCTTGACCTTGTCCATAGCCTCCTGAACCATATCAGTACCTAGCAGTCTGGCCTCGCCCAACTTGAACCAACCCACGGGAGACCTGCACCTCCTACTGTATAGAGCCTCGTACGGTGCCATCTGAATACTGGATTGGTAGCTGTTGTTATAAGCAAACTCCGCCAGTGGCAAGATAGTTGAGAGGAAACACAAACACTTACTTGAAACATGCAGAGCTTTACTTTTTCAATCGAAAGTTCCTACCATTTACTGGGGTGAATGCCTATTAACTGCCACTTTTCTTAAACTCCTGCTGTACGGCTCTCCAGAACCGTGAAGTGAATTGAGTGCCTCTATCTGAAATGATGGAAACCGGAATACCATGCAGCCGAACTATCTCCCTGATGTAGATCTCCGCCAGTCGCTCTGATGAATAAGTGGTGCTCACCGGTATGAAATGGGCGGACTTGGTCAGTCGATCCCCAAAAACCCAAATGGAATCAAACTTCCTAACAATCCGTGGAAGCCCGGATACAAAGTCCATGGTGATGCGCTCCCATTTCCATTCTGAAATCTCAATCTGCTGCATCAATCCACCCGGACGCTGATGCTCATACTTCACCTACTGGCAGTTGAGGCACCTAGAAACAAAATCAACTAAATCCCTCTTCATCCGCCTCCACCAGTAATGTTGTCTCAAGTCCTGATACATCTTCGCGGCACGTGGAATACCGCGAGCTATGGGCCTTTTCTAGAATCAACTCTCGAAGATTATCTACATTTGGCACACAAATACGCCCCTGTATCTGCCTAACTCCATCATCCTCAATGGTAACATCTCGAGCATCACCACACCGAACTATATCCTGGAGGACAAGCATATGAGGGTCGTCGAACTGACGCTCCCTGATGCGATCAAATAGAGAAGACCGAGAAACCACACAAACCAGAACCCGGCTGGGCTCCGAAAGATCCAGTCTAACAAACTGTCTGGCAGAAACCTGAACATCCATCGCCATAGGCCTCTCCGAAGCTAGTAGATATGACAAACTCCCCAAACTCTATGCCCGACGACTCAAGGCATCGACAACTACATTAGCCTTGTCCGGATGATAGAGAATAGTAATATCATAGTCCTTTAGTAGCTCCAACCATCTCCTCTGATGCATATTCAGGTCCTTCTGCTTAAGCAAGTGCTGCAAGCTCCGGTGATCAGTGTAGATCTCACAAGAAACCCCATACAAGTAATGACGCCAAATCTTCAAGGCGTGAACAATGGCGGCTAACTCAGATCATGAACATGGTAGTTCTTCTCATGTACCTTCAGCTGTCTGGACGCGTAGGCAATCACCCTACCGTCCTGCATCAATACTGCACCGAGTCCAACTCGTGAAGCATCACAATATACTATATAGGACCCGGAACCTGTAGGCAACATCAAGATAGGGGCCGAAGTCAAAGCTGTCTTGAGCTTCTGAAAGCTCGCCTCACACTCCTCTATCCACTAGAAAGGGGCACCCTTTTGGGTCAATTTGGCCATAGGTGCTGCGATCGAAGAGAACCCCTCTACGAAGCGACAATAATAACCTGCCAAACCAAGGAAGCTGCGAATCTCAGTAGCTGAGGAGGGCCTGGGCCAACTATGCACGGCATCTACCTTCCTCGGATCCACTCGAATACCATTGCTCAACACCACGTGGCCTAGAAATGCCACTGAATGCAGCCAGAATTCACATTTAGAGAACTTGGCATATAGCTGCTTCTCCCTCAGAGTCTGAAGCACTATCCTCAGATGCTGCTCGTGCTCTTCCCGACTCCGGGAATATACTAGAATATCATCAATAAAAACAATCACGAATGAGTCCAGATATGGCCTGAACACACTGTGCATCAAATACATAAAGGTTGCTGGGGCATTAGTCAGCCCGAAAGACATCACGAGGAACTCGTAGTGACCATATCGAGTCCTGAAGGCAGTCTTCGGGATATATGGCTCCCGAATCTTCAGCTGATGATAACCAGAGCGCAAATCAATCTTGGAGAACACATGTGCGCCTTGTAGCTGGTCAAATAAATCATCCATACGTGGCAAAGGATACCGGTTCTTCATTGTAACTTTGTTCAACTGACGATAGTCAATACACATACGCATAGAACCGTCCTTTATCTTCACAAACAATACAGGAGCACCCCAAGGCAAAACACTGGGTCGAATGAAACCCTTACCCAATAACTCCTGTAACTGATCCTTCAACTCCTTCAACTCAGGAGGAGCCATACGGTACGATGGAATAGAAATGGGCTGAGTGCCCGACAACAAGTCAATAGCAAAATCAATATCTCTGTCGAGCGGCATGCCCGAGAGATCAGCTGGAAATACATCAGCAAAATCACGTACCACTGGAATAGAATCAATAGAAGGAGTGTCAATAATGACCGCACATAAGCTAGATAAGCGGCACACCCCTTCTCAACCATACGCTGAGCTTTGAGAAAGGAAATAACACGGTTGGGGGTGTGATCTAGAGTACCACTCCACTCAATACGTGGAATGCCTGGCATCGCCAGCGTCACGGTCTTGGCATGACAATCAAGAATAGCATAATGGGGCGACAACCAGTCCATGCCTAGAATAATATCAAAATCGACCATCCCGAGCAATAATAGATCCGCTCCGGTCTCAAAACCACAGATAGTAACCAAGCACGACCGATACACACGGTCCACAGCCAAAGAATCTCCCACCGGAGTGGAAACATAAATGGGGGCACTCAAAGAATCCCGAGGCACACCCATATGTGAAGCAAAATAAGAGGACACATATGAAAAAAGTGGAACCAGGATCGAATAGAACCGATGCCTCTCTACGACTAACCAAAAAATAGCTGTGATAACAGAATCAGATGCAACAGTTGCAGCGCGATCTGGGATAGCATAAAATCTGGCCTGACCCTGCTCTCGAGGGAGGCCTCTGGCACCCTGATCCCCGCCCCTGGCTGGCTGGGCAGGTGGAGTGGCAGCTGGGGCTGGAATGATGGCCTGCTGACTCCTGTGAACCACGCTGAGGCTGCGAAGACTGTGGAGGTGCTCCTCTCCTACGCCTGGGGCACTCCCTAACCAGATGGCGAGTATCCCCGAATTCAAAACAAGCTTTTGGAGGACGCGGTGGTTGTGACTGACCGTCCTCACCCCCACTAGTCTGACCCTTGGAGGTACCCCGCGCAGGAGGCGCACTAGAAACTGGGGGAGCATAATAAGGCTCCTGAGGTGCTGGAAGAGCTGGAGTACTACCGGTTGCTGGCAATGCTGAATGAACTGGACGACAGGAATAACCCCTACCAAAATGACCGACTGCTGAAGTGCGGGCACTAGAGAAATGGCCCGACTCACGAGACCTCTTGGCCTCCCTCTCTCCACGCTCTCTAAGGAGCATACTCTCGATCCTCCTGGCAATGCTTACCGCTTGTTGATAAGGTATATCCATCTCCAACTTCCTGGCCATGCTGGACCGGATCGACGGAATAAGGCCCTCAATAAATCTCCGCACTCTCTCCCGGACCGTGGCTACCAAGGCCGGTGCATGCCTGGCTAGACGGGTGAAACTAATAGCATACTCCGATACTGACATGGAGCCCTATCGCAACCGCTCAAACTCCGATCACCAAGAATCCCTAAGGCTCTGGGTAACAAACTCCCTCAGAAACAGATCGGAAAACTGCGTCCAGGTCAATAAAGCAGACTCATCTGGACTATCCAACTCATACATGCCCCACCAATCATAAGGGGCCCTACGAAGCTGAAAAGCAGTGAAGGAAACCCCGCTGGTCTCCACTATCCACATGGTACGAAGAATACGATGACACTCCTCCAGAAAATCCAATGCATCATCTATAGCCAACCCACTGAACACTGGAGGATTATATTTCTTGAACCTCTCTAATCTACACTGCACTTCCTCGGAGGCAGCTGGCCCACCTCCGGGCTGTGCTGGGGTGGCAGGAGGCATGACAATAATCTCTAGAACCTATACCACTGACACTCGCTGCTCAGGTGTAGCGGCTGTGGGAGTTTGGGACCCTCCCCCGGCCTGAGATGTAGCTGTAGTGAGAGGAAACAACCCTGCCTGAGCTAAAGTGGTGTACATACTCATGAACTGGGCCAGGGTCTCTTGGAGTGCTGGAGTAGTAGCAGCTGTAGTCAGTGTACCAGGTGCCTACGCTCCAACCTGATCCACCGGTGGAACCTCAGCGGCAGTGTGCACGGGTGCTGTGGCTGCACCTCGGGAGCGTCCTCGTCCTCTACCATGGCCCCGGCCTCTAACGGCGGCAACAGGGAGCGCGTGTGCTTGATCCTCATGAGTAGCACGTGTCCTCACCATCTGTAAGAGAATAGAAAGCAGAAGTTTAGATTTGGTGCCAAAAAATATCGCACGACAAGGAATCCAAAAGAAATGAAGAGTTTCCTAAACAGTTACATAGCCTCTCGTAGATAAATACAGACGTCTCCGTATCGATCAGCGAGACTCTAAGTAACCGGTCCGTGTCCCGTGACTCCTATGAACCTAGAGCTCTGATACCAACTTGTCACGACCCTAGTTCACCAATCGTGAACATGTCGTGATGGCACCCAGTCTCCGCGACTAGGTAAGCCTAACACGATGCGAAATATACAAGTTTATGAACATTAAATAAGAAAATAGCGGAAAAATGATATAAAAGGAATGTAACAAGTGTCGCTTGGCACATACACTCATCAACCACACCATATAGCATACCACCAAGACCCGGAATCCCACGGGTAACACAAACTAAAAGGGGAGAGTACAACTATGTCTCTATACATCAAGAATATCTAAAAACAACAAAATAAGGGAAAATAACTACTATCACTATGAGAATAGAAGGAGGCTCTCCGGATCCGCGGACATAGCAGATCATACCTCGAGTCTCCGGATGTGCTGCTGAATCACCTAGGATGAGCCTGTCCTGATGTACCTGGATCTGCACAACAAAAGCGTGCAGAAGAGTAGCATGAGTACACCATGGCGGTACTCAGTAAGTGCCAAGCCTAACCTCGATGGAGTAGTGATGAGGAAGGTCAGGGCCCTACCGAGAGAACAATAACATAATGATCAAACAGTAATAAGCAGGAATAAGCAAGATTGAATATGAAATAACAACAATGAAGTAATTACTACAACCGACTACGATTAGCTAACTACAAGTAACCAACACAACATAAACTCAAACCAGCAAGTCCAGGACCTGTGGGAATTGAACCCACAGTCCCTCTCTATATCCAACAACTCAGGAGCTACGGGAATTTAGCCCGCAGTCCCAATGTTGGTATCTCCAGGTCTTCGGAAATCGAACCTGCAGCCCGTGCCTCAATATCTCAGGATGTGTCTCAATATCTCAGGATCCCCGGGAATCGAACCCGCAGTCCATATCTCAATAAATATATCAATAAACTTCAGGTCTTCGGGAATCAAACCCACAGCCCTTGAATCTCCAGGAATCAAACCCGCAGTCCACAAACAATACCACTCCGGGTCTCTGGGAATCGAACCCACAGCCTGGGATCTCCGGGAATCGAACCCCAGTCCACCAACACAGACAATAAAAGAAACGCACAGAGAAAATATAATATGCTTAACTAAAACTTCACCAAACCAGTGCCAACAATTATCAAGAAGTTCAAGTAAGACAATTAGGCAATTAGACAGATAAATCCTATCTAATCATGCTTTCCTAACGAATGTCAGGTAAATGTCACAATTTAATCAACTAAGAACAGTAATATCACGAATTGGACAATTCAAGTAAAGTGAGTTCCAACAATCTGTGTATATACATGCCCGTCACTTCGCACAAGGCATTTAAATTATCACATAATATCCTAGGGGTGAAGGTTTCCCCACACGGGGTTAGACAAGCCACTTACCTCGACTCCGGTACAAAACCGCTAAGAGACAACTCTCTTTCCACGAATATCGGCCTCCACGGGTATAGAATCTGATCAAAATCAATAGAAATACATCAAAATAGGCCAATTGGGTATTACCCAATCGAAACAATTCGAAATACACCCAAAAACACAAGTTGCCAAAACCTGACTTTTGGTACGCTTCTCGAAAAATTACAAAAGTTACATATTTGGGTTCCTTATCTCAACGCGAGTCTATGCATATAAGAATTACCAAAATCGGACTCCATTTGCCCATTCAAATCATTGATTTTCTATAACCCAGCCCTAGGGTGAAAACCTCCATTAATACACCCTTAATTCCTCCAATTTCAGTCAAAAACACCATAGTTTAGCAAGGGAATGACATAATTTAGGTCCATAGATGATTACCTGAAGAACCCCTTTGGTTTCTCTGAAAATCGACCCTTAATCGCCTCTCAAATGGTACCTTAGCGTTTTAGACCGTTCTGAAAATTTTTTAACCCTTACTGCTCATTAAACACAGGCCGATTTCCGCCTCTGCGAAGCTAGATCCGCTTCTGCGAGGTCGCTTCTACGACCCCGACCAAGAACTAGGATTCCGCTGCTGCGGTCTCCAGGTCGCTCCTACGACTCCGCGTATGCGGACGACTGTCCGCTTCTGCGGAAGATCCCTAAACGGCCAAGTCTCGCTTCTGCGGAAGCCTTTCTGCCTCTGCGCGATCGCCTCTGCGATCCGAGGTCCGCTTCTGCGGACTGGGATGGCCTCCCCCAAACCCGCCCCTGCGAAGCCATTGTCGCTTCTGCGGACTCGCCTCTGCGGTCCAAGCTCCGCAAAAGTGAAAACAATAGAAGGCAGTCACCAGCCTACTACAACTTTCAAATTTTTGCCGTTTAATCACTCGAACTCATTCTGAGGCCCCCCGGTACCTCAACCAAAAATGCAATTCTACTCCAAATCACTGTACGAACTTGTTCCAATCATAAAAACATGTCCTTAAACAAAGAATATATCGAATTATGGCGGATTCAAGCCTAAGTTTTCATCTAAACTTCCGAAATCAACATTCAATCAAAAACCTGACCAAACGACGTGCGAATGACCTGAAACTTTGCAAACATATCCTAAATCAGATAAAGAAGCTACAGAAATTGTCGGAATTCCATTCCGATCCCCGGATCAAAATCTCACCTATCGATCGGATTCGCCAAAATTTCAACCTTCGGCATTTCAAGCCTAATTGAGCTACGGACCTCCAAAATACATTCCGAACACGCTCCTAACCCCGAAATCACCTAACGAAGCTAATGGAACCATCGGATTTCCGTTCCGAGATCGTCTTAACACTATTCCAGCTACGGACCGTTTTCTAGTTTCAAAGCTCTTATTTAGGGAACACCCGTCCCAAAACACTCCAAATTCCAGAACCGACCCTCCCGGCAACCCACAATAGAAGAAAATGAACTTAGGGAAACTGTTAAATTAGGGATAGGTCCGTAAATTTCAAAAATGACCGGACGGATCGTTATAGCACATTCCCGAGTCCCATATTTTTCTACAGACCTCCTGGGACCGTTCAAACTCAGATCCGGGTCCGTTTATCAAAAATGTTGACCGAAGTCAACTATATCAATATTAATATCAAAATTCTTCAAATTTTTCATAGAATTCACATATTCTAATACAAAATTTTTTTGGCTATGCACGTAAATCGAGGTAATATCAAATAAGGTTTTCAAGGCCTCGGAATCACGAAACAGATAAGGAAAACAGGTGATGACCCTTTGGGTCGTCACATCCTTCACCTATAAAACAACTGTTCGTCCTTGAACATACAAGAGAAAGAAGTACCTGAGTCGGGGAACAAATATGGATAACGGCGCCACATATCAAACTCGGACTCCCAGGTCGATGCCTCAGGAGGCTAACCTCTCCACTAGACATGCACGGAAGGGAAACTTTTCGACCTCAACCGTCGAACCTGCCGGTCTAGAATAGCCACCGGCTCCTCCTGGTAAGATAGATCCTTGTCCAACTGGATAGTACTGAAGTCTAACATATGTGTAGGATCGCCATGATACCTCCAAAGCATAGATACATGAAAAACCGGATGCACGACTGATAAGCAAGGTAGGAGTGAAAGTCTATAAGCCACCTCTCCCACTCGATCCAGAATCTCAAATGGACCAATATACCTAGGGCCGACCTTGCCCTTCTTTCCGAATCTCATCACGCCCTTCATAGGCGACACTCGGAGCAATAAACGCTCAACAACCATGAAATCCACATCTCGGACCTTATGGTCTGCATAACTCTTCTGTTTGGACTGAGCTGGACGCAACCTCTCCTAGATAGTCTTAACCTTATCTAAGGCCTCCTGGACTAGGTCCGCACCCAGCAACCGAGCCTCTCCCGACTCAAACCATCCAATTGGAGACCGACATCGCCTACCATACAACGCTTCATATGGAGCCATCTGAATGCTAGACTAGTAGCTATTGTTGTAGGCAAACTCTGCCAATGGCAGAAACTGGTCCCATGAGCCCTCAAAATCAATGACACAAGCTCGGAGCATGTCCTCTAGAATTTGAATAGATCTCTCGAACTTGCCGTCCGTCTGAGGATGAAATACTGTACTCAACTGTACCTGGGTGCCTATCCTGCTGGACTGCTCTCCAGAAGTGCGAGGTAAACTACGTACCCCGATATAAGATAATAGACACCGGCACTCCATGAAGGCGACCAATTTCCCGAATGTAAATCTCTACTAACCTCTAAGATGAGTAGGAGACTAATACTAGAATGAAATGTGCTAACTTGGCCTGCCTATCAACAATGACCAAAATAGCATCGAATTTCCTCCGAGTCAACGGAAGTCCAGTAACGAAATCCATTGTAATCTGCTCCCATTTCCATTCGGGAATTTCAATTCTTTGGAACACACCACCAGTCCTCTGGTGCTCATATTTAACGTGCTGACAATTTAGACACCGAGCGACATACGCAACAATGTCCTTCTTCATCCTACGCCACCAATAGTGCTGTCGCAAGTCCTGATACATCTTCGCGGCGCCCGGGTGAATAGAATACCGAGAACTATAGGCCTCCGCAAAGATCAACTCTCGAATCCCATCAACGTTGGGCATAAAACTCACCCCTACAATCTTAATACTCCGTCATCATCTAAGGTTACCTTCATAGCATCTCCTCGATGTACAGCGTCCCTTATGTCATGCAAATGGTGATCATCGAACTGCCTCTCACGGATACGCTCCAATAGAGAAGAATGCGCGACCGTGCAGGCCAACACCATACTAGGCTCAGAAATATCTAATCTTACTAATCTATTGGCTAAGGCCTGAACATCTAGAGCAAGTGGTCTCTGGCCGACTGAAATATAAGCGAGACTACCCATGCTGGCAGACTTCCTACTCAACGCATCAGCCACCACATTAGCCTTACCTGGGTGATATAAGATAGTAACATCACGATCTTTTAGCAACTCTAACTATCTCATCTGTCGCACATTTAACTCTTTTTGTTTGAATAAGTACTCACGACTCTTGTGATCCATTTATACCTCACACGCCACACCATATAGATAATGCCTGCAAATTTTTGAAGGCATGAACAACCGCTGCCAACTCAAGGTCATGAACCAGATAATAATTCTCATGGATTTTCAATTGTCTCGAAGCATATGCAATAACCTTGACATCCTACATAAATACCACTCCAAGCCTAGTACGGGATGCATCACAATAGACTATGTAAGGCCCTGAACCCATGGGCAAAATAAACACTGGTGTCGTAGTTAGAGCTGTCTTGAGCTTATGAAAGCTCGCCTCACACTCTCTGACCACTTGAACTGGGCACCCTTCTGGGTCAACCTGGTCATTGGGGCTGCAATAGAAGAGAACCCCTCTACGAACCGATAGTAATAACCTGCTAATCCCAAGAAACTCTGAATCTCGATCACCGAAGTTGGTCGAGGCCAATTCTTGACTGCCTCAATCTTCTTTGGGTCCACATGAATACCCTCTACTAATACGATATGACCTAGAAATGCAACCGAACTCAACCAAAACTCGCATTTTGAAAACTTGGAATATAGCTGATTAACCTTCAGAGTCTGAAGAACCACTCTGAGGTGCTGCTCGTGCTCTTCCTGGCTGCAGGAGTATACCAGGATATCATCTATAAAGACTATCACTAACAGATCTAGATAAGGCCTGAACACTCGGTTCATCAATTCCACAAGTGCTGCTGGGGCTTTGGTTAACCCGAAAGACATGACTAAGAACTCATAGCTCCCATACCGAGTGCGAAAGGTTGTCTTAGGAATATCAGCCGCCCTGATCTTCAGCTAATGTAATCAGACCTCAAGTATATTTTTTAGAACACCCTCACTTCCTGGAGCTGGTCAAACAAATCATCAGTCCTCAGTAGTGGATACTTATTCTTTATTGTCACTTTGTTTAATTGCCGGTAATCAATACACATCCACATTAAACCGTCCTTCTTCTTCACAAATAACACCGGTGCACCCCAATGAGAAACACTAGGCCTGATAAAGCCCTTCTCTAGTAAGTCTTGTAACTGATCCTTTAACTCCACTCTAGGGGGACATGTGATACGGTGGAATAGAAATAGGCAGAATGCCCGGTGCCAGATCAATACAAAAATCAATATCCATGTCGGGTGGCATACCCGGTAGGTCTGAAGGGAAGACCTCAGGAAAATCTCATACAATAGGAACTGAGTCAATAGAAGGAACATACGTGCTGGAGTCGCGAACATATGCCAAATAAGCTCGACACCCCTTCTCGACCATGCGTCGAGCCTTAATATATGAAATAACATTGCGAGCGGAGTGAACTGGGGTCCCTTTCACTCTAGTAGGGGTAATTCTGGCAAGGCAAATGTCATTGTCTTGGCATGACAATCTAAGATAGCATGATACGGGGATAACCAATCCATCCGCAATATAACATCGAAGTCCACCATGTCTAATAGTAATAAATCAACACGGGTCTCAAGACCCTCAAATATAACCACGCACTAATAAAGCACTCGATCGACTACTATAGAGTCACCCACTAGCATAGACACATAGACTAGAATGTCCAAGGCATAGCTAGGCACGGCCAGGCATGGTGCAAACTAGGAAGACACATATGAATATGTAGACCCAGGGTCAAATAATACTGAAGCATCTCTATAGCAAACTAGAATGGTACTTGTAATCACAGTATTTGATGCTTCTACCTCTGGCCTAGCTGGTAAAGCATAAAATCAGGGATCAGCACCACCTCTCTGAACTATGTCTCTAGGACGGTCATCTGCTGGCTGACCTCTACCTCTCGCGGGATGGTCTCCACCTCCACCTCTACGATCCCTACCCTCGCCCCTAGCTGGCTGGGTAGGCTGTGGGTCAGTTGGGGCCTGAATTATGGAGCGAGGACCCTGCTACTGAGTATTGCCTGCTGCTCGAGGACAAAACCTGACAAGGTGACCAGGGTCACCACAACCGTAACAAGCCTTCAGCTGCTATGACTGCTGACCCTGAAGGCCTAAATGACACCCACGAACACTCTAAAGAGGCTGAGCACTGATCTGATGCTAATCTAAATATTGCTCACGAAAACCACGATCACCTGAACCACCCTGCGAAGCCTGAAGAGATGACTAAAAAGGCCTAGAAGACTGGCCCCTGTCATAAGAGTCCCAGCCTCCAGATGAGGCACCATTAAATCTGCCAGAATGATGAGGCCTCTTGTCTGAAGCATGACTACCTCCCCGAGCAAGGGCCATCTCAACTCTTCGAGCCGCATTAGCCACCTCCTGAAAGATATGTCACGCCCAACTCCCATAGCCATCTGAAGTCGGATCGGCTGAATTAACACATTAATAAACCTGCTGACCCCCTCCCTATCTGAGGGGACCCCGAAAAAAAGATAGTCTTTTTTTTTATTTCGCGCATTGGAACTGAAAAGGAGTATCACAACCGCATGATGTGCCATATCCACAAACCTCGTCTCGTATTGGGTAATAGTCATAGAACCCTGCTAGAGGCGCTCAAACTACCTCCGAAGTGCCTCCCGCTGAGTAACAGGGAAAAACTTCTCCCAAAACAACTCCGCAAATTGGTCCCATGTTAGAGCTGGGGACCCTGCTACCGAGTCAAACAGAAATCCCTCCACCAAGTCTTGGGGGATCCTGCAAGCCTGTATGTGCAAAAATCAACCCCGTTGGATTCCACTATTCCCATAGTCCTGAGAATCTCATGAAAACTAAATAAGAAGTCCTGGGGATCCTCCAATGGAGCACCGCTAAAAGTGGTGGTAAAAATATTGGAAAACCGATCAAGTCTCCATAGAGTAATAGAGCATTAGAAGTCATGGCTGCTCCACCTCCGGCTTGAGCTAGAGTGCCTGTCTGAGTGGCCACTGCGGGCTGAACTACTGGTGCCTGAGCCTGGGGAGCTACTGGCTCCGGAGTACATGCAGCAGGAGTCTGAACCCCTCCTCCAGCCTGAGAAGTGGCTGGTGCAACTGGTAGCAAGCTTGCTCTAGCGACACTAACCATAAAGCCTACTATCTGGACCAGAGCCTCTTGAAGATTGGGGGTAAATAAGACCTCTCCTAGGACTTGAGATGGGCCCACTGGAGCTGCTGGGGGTGGAACCTCCTCACCATTTTCTACATGAGGCACCACCTCTGGAACCGCTGGCTGGGGCTGAGCTTTTCCCCAACCACGGCCTCCGGCACGACCTCAGCCCCTGCCCCTCGCGGGAGCTGCCTGAGCCTCGGACTGCTGATCAGAAGATGAAGAAGCATGTGTTCTCACCATCTGCGATGGAACAGAGTAGAAATTCAATCAGTATTTGAGGAACAAATCGCATGACAAGAAAGAACAAATGAGAGACTTTTCCTAACTCAATAGACTCTGGAGGACAAGTAGAGACGTCTCTGTACCTACCTCTCAGACTCTACTAAGCTTGTTCGTGAGTTGTGAGATCTATGTAACCTAGTGCTCTATAACTTGTCACGACCCAGATTCTCCACCATCGGGATAGTGATGGCACCTACTCGTGGTAGCTAGGCAATCCAATTTACTCACCATCTTTTCACTATTAAAATCCATCATGTTGTCAATTTAATAACATGAATAATAATAATAACATTAACTGCGGAAGTCTACTTGCATAAATTTGAATATAATTATGAAATACTCAACATAAATAATCTACCCAAGATGTGGACTCACTAGCTCACGAACTACTAAAAATAACTACACATAATGGTCCGAAAGAAATATAACAATTGTATGCCTCGAAATAATGAGACTACAATATAAATGAAAAATATAAAAGAGACGTCGGGCCTGCAGACGTCTACAAGCTACCCCAGTCTCGAGAGTATGACAATCCCGCTAATGAAACTACGAAGTGTAGTATCAGCACAATCTGACCCCATATGCTGGTAAGTACCTGGCTTATCCCGGAGAAGTAGTGAAAATCCTAGGACTAAGCACTCACGTAAACTTGTACAGTTCTATATACATATGTACCACAAATAACAGAAATATTGAGCAACAAAAATAGCAAGGGAAGGAACATGCTAGGGGAGCATAATTGAATATACATAATTGATTAGTAAGGTAAAAACAGAATGCAACAAAACAGTTAACACACAAAAAGAAATTGAATGGTTGCACTGCATCACCCTTCGTGTTTTTACTCTAATCCTCGCCAAATAATCAAATAAAAGTGCACGCCATCACCCTTCGTGCTTTTACTCTCGTCCTCACCAAATAAGCAAATAAAAGTGCATGGCATCACCCTTCATTCTTTTACTTCCATCCTCACATTCATGGCACGGCATGATCCTTCGTGCATGATTTAATTAACAATGGCACAGAATGTTTCTTCGTGCATAAATAGTAAAATAGGGCACGGAATGATACTTCGTGCATAAATAGTAAAACAGGGCACAGAATGATCCTTCGTGCAAATATAATTAAAAATGGCACGGCATCACCCTTCGTGCTTTATCACTCTTCCTCACCCAAACAATAATCACAATCAACGGGCAAGAAGAATGAAATAAACAACAAATAACATCCCGGCAAGGGAGTAACAACAGTCATAATAATATCCCGGTAAGGGAATAATAACAACAACAAAAATAAGGTCCCGGCAAGGGAACAACAACACAACCTTCACAACCCGGCAAGGGCTCAATAATATAACATATGAGGACTTTACAATTAGTTCACAACATGTACCAATAATGACTCACGGTCATGATAGTGTATAGATGCTCTTCACCATGCCTATACACTGCACTCGATCATTTAGCAATTAGCAAGTTATTATACTCTCTCATATTCCCTCAAGCTAGGATAGATCAAACACTTACCTTAAAGCCTTGAAGTCCACTTAGCCTTCAACTATTGATTTACCTCGTAATTCAACCTCTAACTCGCTCAAATCTAATCACAATTGGTTCAATTACTTTAATAAACACTATATGAATTGGTTTGAATGCATAAAAATGGGTTTCCCAAAGTTTTACTCAAAAATTCACAAAATTCCCCCGGGCCCACGTGGTCGAAACTCGGGGTTCGGACCAAAATACGGTTACCCATTCACTCACAAATTCAAATATATGATTTGTTTTTAAATCAGACCTCAAATCGAGGTTCAACTCCCCAATTTATGAAAAACCTAGGTTCTACCAAAAACATCAATTTCAACCATGAAAACCTTTGATTTCATATGGAAAACATGTTTAACGATGTGAAGAATTGAAACAGTTGAGTGAACATTGACTTACAAGTGATTTGGAGTGATATTGCTCTTGACAAATCATGTATGGAGTTTTGGGTTTTGAAAGAATGGTGAAAAGAGGGTCTAAATTCGTTTAAGTATAAATTGCACAGGTGCGGATATAAAAAATGCGAACCCAGGCCTGCTGACATGGGAATTGCGAGTTTTGTGTTCGCATTTGCGAACATAGGCTACATCTGGGGCTTTTCGCATTTGCGAACATAGGCTAATTCTGGGGTTCTTCGCATTTGCGATGGGGGAGCTCGCATTTGCGAACTTAGGCTAAATTTGGGACTCTTCGCATTTGCGAACCTGAGATCGCATTTGCGTTCCCTGCCCTGGCCGCCCAGCTTCGAATTTGTGATTGATTCTTCGCATTTGCGAAGATATCAGCTGGGGAAAAATACCAGCTGTGGTTTATTTCAAAAATTGCTCTCATAACCTATCCAATTTTCACTCGAGCCCCTGGGGCTCTAAACCAAAAATTCACACAACCTCAAAAACATACCACGAACTTGCTCGCGCGATCAAATTGCTAATATAACATCATTTTCATAGAATCAAGCCTCAAATTCATGATTTCTTCTTTTAAACTTCATAAACTTTCAAACTTGGAACTCATAGTTCAAAACACGTCAAACGATGTTCAATTTCCGTTAACCTTTGCAGGAAGTGCTTAAACAATATATAAGAATTGTACCGGGTGTCGGAACCAAAATACGAGCTCGATACTATGGTCTTTTAATCAATTTTCATTTTCATTTTCCTTAATAATTTCAGAAAAACAATTTAACAGAAAAATTCATATCTCGGGCTCTAGGCCTCGGAATTCGACTCCGTGCACATACCCGAGTCTCGTATTTTTCTATGGACCTCCCAGGACCGTTCGAACTCGGGTCCGGGTCCATTTACCAAATATATTGACCAAAGTCAGCTATATCAATATCAATATCCAAATTCTTCTAAATTTTCATAGAATTCACACATTCTAAAATAAAAAATTTTCGGCTACGCGAGTAAATCGAGGCAATATAAAATAAGGTTTTCAAGGCCTCGGAAGCACATAGCAGATGAGGAAAACCGGTGATGACATTTTGGGTCGTTACATCCTACACCTCTAAATCAACTGTTTGTCCTCTAACAGACAAGAGAAGGAAGTACCTGAGTCGGGGAACAATTGTGGGTAACGACGCCGCATATGAGACTTGGACTCCTAGGTTGATGCCTCAAGAGGCTGACCACTACACTGGAGACGCATGAAAGGGAAACTCTTCGACCTCAACTGTCGAACCTGCTGGTCTGGAATAGCCACCAGCTCCTCCTCATAAGATAGATCCTTGTCCAACTAGACAGTACTGAAGTCTAACACATGAGTAGGATCGCCATGATACCTCCGAAGCATAGATACATGAAAAATTGGATGCACGGCTAATAAGCTAGGTGGAAGTTCAAGTCTATAAGCCACCCCTCCTACTCGATCCAGAATCTCAAATGGACCAATATACCTAGGGCTGAGCTTGCCCGTCTTTCTGAATCTCATCACGCCTTTCATAGGCGACACCCGGAGCAATACCCCATCACCAACCATGAAATCCACATCAGGAATTTTAATTCTTTGGAACGCACCACTAGGCCTCTGGTGCTCATATTTAACCTGCTGACAATTTAGATACCGAGCGACATACACAACAATGACCTTCTTCATCCTACGCCACCAATAGTGTTACCGCAAGTCCTGATACATCTTCACGGCGCCCGGTTGAATAGAATACTGAGAACTATGGGCCTCCGCTAAGATCAACTCTCGAATCCCATCAATGTTGGGCACACAAACTCGCCCCTACAATCTCAATACTCCGTCATCATCTAAGGTTACCTTCGTAGCACCTCCCCGCTACACAGTGTCTCTCAGGTCACGCAAATGGGTATCATCGAACTGCCTTTCACGGTTATGCTCCAATAGAGAATAATGTGTGACCGTGCTGTCCAATACCCTGCTAGGATAAAAAATATCTAATCTCACGTTTCGATTGGCTAAGGCATGAAAATCTAGAAAAAGCGGTCTCTGGTTGACTGGAATATAAGCGAGACTACCCATGTTGGCAGACTTCCTACTCAACGCATCAGCCACTACATTAGCCTTACCTAGGTGATATAAGATAGTAACATCATAATCTTTCTGCAACTCTAACCATCTCCTCTGTCGCACATTTAACTCTTTTTTCTTGAATAAGTACTAAAGATTCTTGTGATCCGTGTATACCTCACACGCCACACCATATAGATAATGCCTGCAAATTTTTAAGGTATGAACAACTGCTGCCAACTCAAGGTCATGAACCGGATAATTCTTCTTGTGGATGTTCAACTGTATCGAAGCATATGCAATAACCTTGCCATCCTGCATCAATACCGCTCCAAGCCCAGTACGTGATGCATCACAATAAACTGTGTAAGGCCCTGAACCCGTGGGCAAAATAAACACTGGTGCCGTAGTTAGAGCTATCTTGAGCTTCTGAAAGCTCGCCTCACACTCATCTGACCACTTAAACTGGGCACCCTTCTGTGTCAACCTAGTCATCGGGTCTGCAATAGAAGAGAACCCCTCTACGAACCGACAGTAATAACCTGCTAATCCCAAGAAACTCTCAATCTCGGTCACTGAAGCTGGTCAAGGCCAATTCTTGACTACCTCAATCTTATTTGGGTCCACCTGAATACCCTCTATTGATATAATAATGACCTAGAAATGCAACTAAACTCAACCAGAACTTGCATTTTGAAAACTTGTCATATAGCTGATTATCCTTTAGAGTCTGAAGAACCACCTTAAGGTGCTGCTCGTGCTCTTCCTGGCTTCGGGAGTATACCAGGATATCGTCTATAAAGACTATCACGAACAGATCTAGATAAGGCTTGAACACTCGGTTCATCAAATATATAAATGCTGCTGGGGCATTGGTCAACCTGAATGACATGACTAAGAACTCATAGTGACCATACCGAGTGCGAAAGGCTGTCTTAGAAAAATCAGTCGTCCTGATCTTCAACTAATGGTAGCCAGACCTCAAGTCTATTTTGAGAACACCCTCGCTCCCTGGAGCTGGTCAAACAAATCACCAATCCTCAGCAGTTGATACTTAATCTTTATCGTCACTTTGTTTAATTGTCGGAAATCAATACAAATATGCATCGAACTGTCTTTCATCTTCACAAATAACACCGATGCACCCCAAGGAGAAATACTAGGCCTGATAAAGCCCTTCTCTAGTAAGTCTTGTAACTGATCTTTTAACTTCTTTATCTCTGGCGGGGCCATGCGATACGGTTGAATAGAAATAGGCTGAGTGACGGTGCCAGATCAATATAGAAATCAATATCCCTATCGGGTGGCATATCCGGCAGGTCTGAAGGGAAGACCTCGGGAAAATCTCATACAATAGGAACTGAATCAATAGAAGGAACCTCCGCGCTGGAGTCGCGAATATATGCCAAATAAGCTAGACACCCCTTCTCGACCATGCGTCGAGCTTTAATATATGAAATAACATTGCGGGTAGAGTGACTTGGGGTCCCTCTCCACTCTAGTCGGGGTGATTCTTGCAAGGCCAAGGTCACTGTCTTGGCATGACAATCTAAGATAACATAATACGGGGACCACCAATCCATTCCCAATATAACATCGAAGTCCACCATGTCTACAACAACAACAACAACTACCCAGTATAGTCCACAAGGTAGGGTCTGGGGAGGGTAATATGTACGCAGGCCTTACCCCTACCCGATAGGGCAGAGAGGCTATTTCCAATCGACCCTCGGCGAAAGATTGAGAAAATTAAAAAACAAAAACAAAACAGAAAGAAAGAGCATTAGTGACTCCAGAATAAACCACAAAAAAAATTGACATATAAAAGGGAAAAGTAAACAAAGCAACAGACTGGGTAGTAATAAATCAACACGGGCCTCAAGATCCTCAAATATAACCACGCACGAATGATAAACTTGGTCAACTACTATAGATTCACCCACTGGCGTAGACACATAGATTGGAATTTCCAAGGCATGGCTAGGCACGGCTAGGCATGATGCAAAGTAGGAAGACACATATGAATATGTAGACCCAGGATCAAATAATACTGAAGCATCTCTATTGCAAACAAGCATGGTACATGTAATCACAGCATCTGACACCTCTGCCTCTGGCCTAGCTGGTAAAGCATAAAATAGGGGATCGGCACCAACTCTCTGAACTATGTCATTAGGACGGTCATTCGCAGGCTGACCTCTACCTCTGGCGGGACGCTCTCCACCTCTACGGTCTTCACCTCCACCTTTACAATCCCTACCCCCGCCTATGGCTGACTGGGCAAGCTGTGGGATAGCTGGGGCATGAATCATGTGGCAAGGACCCTGTTGCTGAGTATTGCCCGCTGCTCGAGGGCAAAACCTAACAAGGTGATCGGGGTCACCACAACCATAACAAGCCTTCGCCTACTGTGAATGCTGGCCCTGATAGCCTGAATGACCCCCACGAACACTCTGAAGAGGTTGAGCACTGATGGGATGTTGATCTGAATATTGCTCACGAAAACCACGATCACCTGAACCACCATGCGAAGCCTGAAGAGATATTTGAAAAGGCCTAGAAGACTAGCCCCTGTCATAAGAATCCCTGCCTCCAGATGAGGCACCACTAACTCTGCCAGAATGACGAGGCCTCTTGTCTGAAGCATGACTACCTCCCCAGGCAAGGACCATCTCAACTCTATAGGCCGCATAAGCCACCTCCTGAGAAGATATATCACTCCAAACTTGCATAGCCATCTAAAGTCGGATCGGCTGAATTAACCTACCAATAAACCTACGGACCCTCTCCCGATCTGAGTGGAGTATCACAACCGCATGACGTGCCATATCTACAAACCTCGTCTTGTACGGGGTAACAATCATAGAACCCTGCTGGAGGTGCTCAAACTGCCTTCGAAGAGCCTCCCGCTGAGTAACAGGGAGAAACTTCTCCAAAAACAACTCCGCAAACTGGTCCCATGTTAGAGCTAGGGACCCTACTGGCCGAGTCAAACAAAAATCCCACCACCAAGTCTTGGCGGATCCTGCAAGCATGAAAGTGCAAAAATCAACCCTATCCACTATTCCCACAGTCCTTAAAATCTCATGGAAACCTTTAAGAAGTCCTGGGGATCCTCCGATGGAGCACCGTTGAAAGTTGTGGTAAAAAGCTTGGAGAACCGATCAAGCCTCCATAGAGCATTAGAAGTCATGGTCGCTCCATCTCCGGCATGAGCTGTAGTGGCCACTGCGGGCTGAACTACAGGTGCCTGAGCCTGGGGAGCTGCTGGCTTCGGAGTACGTGCAGCAGGAGTCTGAACCCCTCCTCCAGCCTAAGAAGTGGCTGGTGCAACTGGTAGCAAGCCTGCTCTGGCGACACTGTCCATAAAGCTCGTTATCCAGACGAGAGCCTCCTGAAGATCTGGGTAAATAAGACCTCTCCTGGGACTTGAGCTGGGCCTACTAGAGCTGCTGGGGCTGGAACCTCCTTACCATTTTCAACATGAGGCTCCACCTCTGCAACCGCTGCTTGGGGCTGAGCTCTGCCCCCACCACGGCCTCCGGCATGACCTCGGCACCTGCCTATCGCGGGAGCTGCCTAAGGCTCGGACTGCTGATCAGCGGATAAAGAAGCACATGTTCTCGCCATCTGCAAAGGAATATAGTAGAAATTCAATTAGTATTTGAGGAACAAATCGCACGACAAGAAGGAAGAAATGAGAGACTTTTCCTAACTCAATAAACTCTGGAGGACAAGTATAGACGTCTCCGTACCTACCTCTCAGACTCTATTAAGCTTGTTCATGAGTTGTGAGACCTATGTAACCTAGTGCGCTGATACTAATTGTCACAACCCGGATTCCCCACCATCAGGATCGTGATGGTGCCTACTCGTGGTAGCTAGGCAAGACAATTTAGTCACCATCATTCCACTACTAAAAACCATCCTGTTGTCAATTTAATAACATGAATAATAATAATAACATTAACTGCGGAAGTCTACTTGCATAAATTTGAATATAATTGTGAAATACTCAACATAAATCATCTACCCAAGATGTGGATTCACTAACTCACGAACTACAAAAAATAACTACACAAAATAGTCTGAAAGAAATATAATAATCGTTTGCCTCGAAACAATGAGACTACAGTATAAATAAAAAATATAGAAGAGACGTCGAGCCTGCGGATGCCTGCAAGCTACCTCAGTCCCGGGGGTATGAAAAATCCTGCTACCGAACTACTGCTGCTCCTGCTGCTCAAGACCTGGACCTTTGCAAAAATGCACAGAAGTGTAGTATCAGCACAATCCGACCCCATGTATTGGTAAGTGTCTGGCCTATCCCGGCTAAGTAGTGACAAGCCTAGGACCAAAAACTCATGTAAACCTGTACAGTTCCATATACATATGCACCACAAATAACAGAAATACTGAGCAACACAAATAGCAAGGGAAGGAACATGTTAGGGGAGCACAACTAAATATACATAATTGATAAGTAAGGTAAAAACAGAATGCAACAAAATAGTTAACACACAACAAGAAATTGAATGGTTGCACGATATTACCCTTCGTGCTTTTACTCTCATCCTCACCAAATAATCAAATAAAAGTGCATGGCATCACCCTTTGTGCTTTTACTCTCATCATCACCAAATAAGCAAATAAAAGTGCATGGCACCACCCTTCGTGCTTTTACTTTCATCCTCATATTCATGGAACGGCATGATCCTTTTTGCATAATTTAATTAACAATGGCACGAAATATTCCTTCGTGCATAAATAGTAAAATAGGGCACAGAATGATCCTTCGTGCATAAATAGTAAAATAGGACACGGAATGATCCTTTGTGCAAATATAATTAAAACTGGCACGGCATCACCCTTCGTGCTTTATCACTCTTCCTCACCCAAACAACAGTCACAATCAACGGGCAAGAAGAATGAAATAAATTACAAGTACCATCCCGGAAAGGGAGTAACAATAGTCATAATAATATCTCAGCAAGGTAATAATAACAACAACAATAATAAGGTCCCAGCAAGGGAACAACAACACAACCTTCACAACCCGGCAAGAGCTCAATAATATAACATATGAGGATTCCACAATTAGTTCACAACATGTACCAATAACGACTCACGGTCATGCTAGACGCCAGTGTATAGATGCTCATCACCACGCCTATACACCGCACTCGATCATTTAGCAATTAGAAAGTTATTATACTCTCTCCTATTCCCTCAAGCTAGGATAGATCAAACACTTACCTTAGAGCCTTGAAGTCCACTTAGCCTTCAACTATTGCTTTACCTCGTAATTCAACCTCCAAATCGCTCGAATCTAATCACAATTGGTTCAATTACTTTCATAAACACTATATGAATTGGTTTGAATGCATAAAAATGGTTTTCCAAAAGTTTTACTCAAAGATTCCCAAAATACCCCAGGCCCACATGGTCAAAACTCGGAGTTCGGACCAAAATCCGGTTACCCATTCCCTCACGGGTTCAAATATAAGATTTGTTTTGAAATCGGACCTCAAATCGAGATCCAACTCCCCAATTTATGAAAAACCTAGGTTCTAACCAAAAACATCGATTTCAACCATGAAAACCTTTGATTTCATATGGAAAACATGTTTAATGATGTTAAGAATTGAAAGAATTGAGTGAAAATCGACTTACAAGTGATTTGGAGTGATTTTGCCCTTGAAAAATCGTTTATGGGGTTTTGGATTTTGAAAGAATGGTGAAAAGAGGGTCTAAATTCGTTTAAGTACAAAATTGCACATGTGCGAATATGGGAAATGCAAACAATAGTTCGCAAATGCGAACCCAGGCTTGCTGACATGGGAATTGCGAGTTTCGTGTTCGCATTTATGAACATAGGATAAATCTGGGGCTTTTGGTATTTGCGATGGGTTGTTCGCATTTGCGAACATAGTCTAATTCAGGGGTTCTTCGCATTTGCGATGGGGGAGCATTTGCGAACTTTGGCTAAATTTGGGACACTTTGCATTTGCAAACCTGAGATCGCATTTGCGATCCCTGCCCAGGCCGCCCAGCTTCGCATTTGCGATTGATTCTTCGCATTTGCGAAGATATCAGCTGGGGAATAATATCAGCTGTGGTTTATTTCAATAATTGCTCTCACGACCTATCCAATTTTCACCCGAGCCCTCGGAGCTCTAAACCAAACATGCACACAACCTCAAAATATACCACGAACTTGCTCACGCAATCAAATCGCCAATCTAACATCATTTTCATAGAATCAAGCCTCAAATTCATGATTTCTTCTATTAAACTTCATAAACTTTCAAACTTGGAACTCATAGTTCAAAACACGTCAAACGACGTTCAATTTCCGTCAACCTTTGCAGAAAGTGCTTAAACAATATATAAGACGTGTACCGGGTGTCAGAACCAAAATACGAGCCCGATACCATGGTCTTTTTTAATCAATATTCATTTTCATTTTTCTTAATAATTTCAGAAAAACAATTTAACAGAAAAATTCATATCTCGGGCTCTAGGCCTCGGAATGCGACTCCGGGCATATGCCTGAGTTCCATATTTTTCTACGGACCTCCCTGGACCGTCCGAACTCAGGTCCGAGTCCGTCTACCAAAAATGTTGACCGAAATCAACTATATCAATATTAAAATCAAAAATCTTTAAATTTTTAATAGAATTCACATATTCTAACACAAAAATTTTTGGCTACGTGCCCGGACTGCGCACGTAAATTGAGGCAATATAAAATAAGGTTTTCAAGGCCTCAGAAGCACGGAACAGATGAGGAAAATATGTGATGACCCTTTGGGTCGTCACAATATATAAAAGAGCAAATATATATATATATATATGCTCTTTTATGTATTTCAATCATGAGTCTCGTCCAAGAACAGGCTGTTTCCAAAAGAGTGGGATATAAAGGATGTGTTTGGTATGAAAGAAAATATTTTTCAAGAAAATATTTTCATGAAAAATGAGTGGTTTTATCACTTATTTTCCCTTGTTTGGTTGGTGACTGAAAAACTTTTTCCGAAAAATATTTTCTAGTATTTGGTTAGGTGAGACTAGACTCGCAAGCTATCCCTAGGATAGGGAGTTTTAAGTACCTTGGGTCTATTATTCAGGGGGGTGAGGAGATTGATGAAGATGTAGCATATCATATTGGGACGGGATGGATGAAATGGAGACTCGCTTCTGGTGTTTTGTGTGACAAAAAGGTGCCACCAAAACTTAAGGGTAAGTTCTACAAATCGTGGTCAGATTAGCGATGTTGTATGGGGCTGAGTGTTGGCCAGTCAAGATTGCTCATGTCCAAAAGATGAAGGTAACAGAGATGAAGATGTTGAGATGGATGTGCGGGTACACTAGGTTAGACAAGACCAGAAATGAGGTTATTCGCGATAAGGTGGGGGTGGACTCTATTGAGGACAAGATGCGGGAAGCGCGACTTAGGTGGTTTGGTCATGTGGGGAGGAGGAGCACAAACGCCCTGGTGAGGATGTGTGGGAGATTGACATTGGAGGGCCTACGGAGAGGTAGAGGTAGGCCAAAGAAGAGGTGGGGAGAGGTGATTAGGCAAAACATGGCGCAACTTCAGCTGACCGAGGACATGACCATTGATAGGAAGGTATGGAGGTCGAGAATTAAGGTAGTAGAGTAGGTAGTGTAGAATGCTCATAACATTAGTATTGGCACGCATTCTCATTTTCTGTTGGTAGTAGATTTTTATGACTAACTGTTGTTTTCTTTCATTGCTGGTTACTGTACTGTCTTATTGTGTTATTCTACTTTTATATGGCTTTTTGATATTGTCCCTTCTTGCTTATATTTTTATTAATGTTGTACTTGTATACTATCTTGAGTCGAGGGTCTATTAGAAACAACCTCTCTATCCTCACATGTCTGGGGTATGGTCTGCATACGCGCTTCCCTTCACAAACCCCACGGTGTGGAATAATACTGGGTATATTATTGTTGTTTCGTTAGAGAGTAAAAAATATATTTTTAGAAAAATATTATTTTATGTTACTCTCTTCACCCCCCTTCCCCCAAGTCCCCATGTTTCCTTGCTTTCCCCTCCCCCCTGCACAAATACCCAATATTTTCATGACTTTATTTTCTTTCACAATTTAGTTATTCTTCTAAAAATTCATACAAACTAAAGGAATTAATGTGTTGTTTTACCTTTTTTACGCAAAACAACATTAAAATTTATAATCCATAACTATAAGGTAAATACTCTTTTATTGGTAGCAAAAAAAAAACTATTTTTACAATATTAGAATAATATTTAATATAAATAAAAATACTTTTTTCTTCGTACCAAACATACCCAAAATTGAGATCTTTTCTGCTCTTTGGATGCAACACGACATTCGAATAATTGATTGCCGGCCTATTAATAATATCATTCGTATGCCATGAATATATATCTATCTGAGATATTATTTTCAAAATTGTGCACGTGTCAAGATCCCATAACTTTTCAACATAAACCTTTTAAGACATTTTCTTTTTAATTTTTCTTTTTTTGATCTGTTCGTAAAATGAGTTAGTTATAAGTCAAATTCTTATCCACTAAACAAGGTTAGAACTAGTTCCACGAATACTGATAAGAGCCCAAAGCCTGCAAAAAGGATCTTCAATCCAATTGAGTGCTATGACTGCACCATAGAAAGCAACGTGTGCTTAGCGTTATATTATTTGATATTAGAACAAGACAAAATAATTAGAGTGGTTGGATAGTATTTCTTCACCTTTAATTAAAAATTGTCACGTTCGATTTTATTCGTCAAATTGAAATGAAGATATTTTGGGGAGGACCACTTATTTATTACGAACTATTATATGTCAACTATAACAATTCAGTACATGTAATAATTTATCACACGGCCAATACACCAAAATAAATTGTATACTTCCTCCTATATGTTTGACTGAAAAAGTATTAAACTTTTTAATTAAATCAATCAATGATGAGAAGATGAATAAATTTTAGTTAAAGATAATAAATCTAGATTAAATGATAGATAAAATAGACAAAATGAAAGATATTGGTTAATATGTTTGAGTCAATTTAATGCTTATAATTGCAGTAACATAAATATGCAATTAATTTAAGTAAATGCGATATGCATAACTATATGAAGTTGCTGCCAATTATTAACATATCTAGGAAAGCTCTTTCCTTGGTAACAAAGTAGAAAGAGAAGAAATATGAGATGATTGAGGAACCTCTTCGACATTGTCAATGTAAAATAATGAAGTATCTTTTTGTATTCAATGAATAAGGAATTTCTAGTATATTTCTTGGTTGAATATGTTACAAAGTAATCTTTTGTCTCTCTTGCCCGGATCCATTTTTCCTTTATTAACCCTTCCTATATATAAGGTATAATCTCCCAAAAAAACCCTAAAAAATACAATATAAAAAATATTCGAAAAGTATATTCTTATTGTCTCCTACTAAGTTTAAACTATTGTTGACATCTCGTCTCGACTGACCGCTTTTGGTCGTCGTCCTTCATCACGACGACCATCAGATATTGCATCACGATAGCCTCATTCCTTGTCTGTGATTATCAAATTTGGACCTATACACGATCTCATAATAAGTGATCAATTTATTTTTTTATTTTGGTCCAAAATATGTGTCCATTTATATAATCAAGAAAAAATTCAATTATTTTTTCAAAATTAACTTGTGTGTATGTATCCCTAAAACGTTATTTACTCCTCACATTTAAGAAGAGAAGTAAGTACTACTATAATTATAATACAACATTTAATGAAGAATAGTTTAATTACGCTAACTATTTTTGTCTAGAATTTAATATTTCTTTAATATATATCCAAAGTAAATAATCACGTATTGTGGAGGGGAGAAAATGGGAACCGCTCTTCTCCATTAGTGGTTGCTCCGGTATTTGTCAATACAGTTTTAGATCACAGACACGTGTGCTCCTTGAAGTTGAAAGACCAAATTTTGTTTTTAGTTCATTATTTATTTTTTTGGTTAAATTTCTATTAACGGTAGCATTAGAAAGAGAAATGAGCTAAATCTGGTTGTTAAGAACTGTGAATAAACCCGTCAGGTATTTCTAGAAAACTAGTTTTTAGTGTTCGTGCGTTATACGTGTTTATCGTGTTAATCAATAAAAATATTTATAAAAAAATTATTTTGCATGTACCTCATACACTTTTATAATATAGTTAAACTAACCTTTGTAGGCCGTCAACCAAACACTCCTAATTTAATCTTTTTTTTGAGTCTTATGTTTTTTCTCATATTGGAAATTATTATCTGACTCTAACTTATACATCACATGAGAAAGTAGGAACACTCTAAAAGAATTTATTCCACCTAATCTCTTTCTAAATAATTATATTTATGGATTACATGATTATATATATAGATCAAAGTAAAAATATAACATTTTAAAATCATGTAAATAGAAAAGTAAAAAAAAAAAAGGATTCTACGTTTTTATTTGACAAAGTTGCCGAAAAATTACCAATAACAAAAGTAGAAGAATTTTCTTTTGATGTATTGTTCTTTTTTATTTATGTATAGGAAAAATTAAAATTTAAAATAATTTGATTCCTTCTTGAAATATATATATATTAATTATCTTAATTTTAGGAATTGAAGATATTTTAGTTCCACTCTAAAACGTACTTTTCTCATTTATTTATGGTAGAAATTTTAGAAATGTATTTTTCACTTTTATAAACCAAAGTCCTAAATAGTGTAACGATCCGGCCCGTCGTTACGGGAATTACCACCCCGTTACCTTGCATTTACATATTTTATGCTTTTATATTAGTATTAGAGTATATCGGGTGAGTTAGGAGTAATTCGGGTTGAAAATGAAACAAATAGCATGTTTGAAGGAAGCTTAAATATAGGAAGTCAACCTAGAGTTGACTATTGGGTTAGAGTGCTCGGAATCGGATTCTGATGATTCGACTAGTTTCGGGGGATCATTTATGAACTAGGAGAGCAATCGGAATTGAATTCGGAGGTCCGGTGTAGTTTTAGGCTTGAATTGGCGAAGGTTGAATTTTGGCGAAAATCGGATGGTAGGTGAGATTTTGATCCGGGGGTCGGAATGGAATTCCGACAATTTTTGTAGCTTCGTTATGTAATTTTGGATATGTCCGCAAATTTTCGGGTCATTCGGACGTCGTTTGATCGGGTTTTGGATTGAATGTTAGTTTCGAAAGTTTTGAAGAGACTTAGGCTTGAATTCGTGTGTAAATGGTGATTTTGATGTTTAGGATGGTGTTTTTGTGATTGGAACAAGTCCGTATCATGTTTTGGAGTATGTTGGTGGTTTTCGTTGGGGTCCGGGGGTCTCGGGATGAATCCGGGGGTCCAAACGGACCATTTTGAACTTGGCAAAATCTGCAGAAAATTGCAGGTTACTGCCCAGGCATTTAAGCCTTCGCGTTCGCGTGGCATGGGCCACGTTCGCGAAGGCCAGGCGGATCAAAGCATCACGTTCGCGAGTAGGGGCGTCGCGTTCGCGTAGACAAGGTAGGGTGAAGCTTCGCGTTCGCGTGCCTGGGAGTCGCGATCGCGTAGAAGGAAATGGGAGAGCTTCGCGTTCGCGTGGGAGTGTACGCGTTCGCGTAGAAGAAGAACCCGGCGGCTTGGAGATTGTACATCGCGAACGCATGGTGGAGCGTCGCGTTCGCGAAGGGTAAACTGGAGTTGAGCATCGCGAACTCGTGAAGACCATCGCGAACGCGTAGAACAAATTGGTCTGGCAGTGAAATTAAATTGCAGAACAGAGGGCTTACGGGTTCATTCACCCAAAACATAATTTTGAACCCTAGAGAGAAGAAAACACGAGGAAAACACTGAGATTTCATCGGGTATTCATCGGATGTAAGATTCTTGACTCAAAAACATATTTTTATGGTAGGATTAACATCAATCTTCATGAATTTGGGTAGAAATTGTGAAGAATTGTGGCCTAGGTATTAAAAACGGGATTTTGAGTTTTGACAGGCCATTCGAACTCCGATTTCGATAAATTTTATATGCACGGACTCGTGGCGAGACGAAGATCGCATTGGTATAATTTTCTGAATTTTTCGGACAGCGGGCCCGAGGTCGGGTTTTTACCAACTTATCATAATTATGAGTTTTTCATGTAAATTGAATTGGGTTATGTTTCTTTGACCCGTATTTGATATAATCGTTGTGGTTTGACTAGATTCTACGCACGTGGAGGCAAAATTCAAAGGAAAAGGCATTGCGGGCGAGTCTACGACTGGCTAGAGGTGAGTAGTTTGTGTATATGGTAGCTTGAGGGTTCGAAACCCCGGCTTAGCACATTGTGACGCTAGTAGGGCGTGGCTCGCACCCCGTGGCAGGTGTGGGATTGATTGTGACTGGGGATTGAGACTTGTTCCATCCCGGATATGGATAATATGCTATTAGTGATGGAAATACACTCTGTTTGATATATTTGTGGGCTGTAAGCCTTGTTTGGGGCCTTGTACCGACCTGTAGTGTCCCTAGGGGATAGTTTATATGTGATAGCTATACTTGCTTAATCATTGATCTCAGTCCTGGAACTTGAAATCACAATATTGAAATGCTAAGTCGCCGGTTTTTGTGAAAATTAAATAAAAGTTAAAGTATTTTCATAAATTATGAACTGGAAGTTGGAATTAAGAAGATTGAACTGTTTTTTTTGTGACTTATCTGATTTATGTGGACTGAGGATGTATCGAGCTGCACGCCGCAGCGGTTGATATGAGGATCGGGCCGCACGCCGCAGCAGTATTGCGCTTGGGCTGTAGGAGCCCCTCCGGAGTCTGTACACACCCCTAGTGAGCGCCGTCGACGTTAAATGGATCGGGCTACACGCCGTAGCAGTTATGTGCATTGCATTACATCTTTATTTGTTAAATTATTCTGTGGTAGCTATATTGTATTGTTGATGCTAGTTCGTAGGAGATTCGGACTATAGTTTAGCTTCATATTATGGTATTCTGTGGATTTCCTACTTTCAACTGCTTTTATATATTTATTACTCACCGAGTACTTAGTACTCACCCCTACTCCCTGCATCTTTGTGTGCAGATTCAGGTACACAGGAGGGATAGGCGAGCACTCCAGCTTTTATCAGTATTTATTCGAGTTGTTGAGGTAGCTGCTGGCGTTCGCAGGACCTGGCTTCTCTTCTTATTCTATTTTTCCTTTGTATATCAATTATTCAGACTTTAGTATTTGGATTAGATATTGTTATCCGATCTTGTTTAGAGGCTCCAGACTCGTGACCCTAGATCTTTGGGTGGTTATTCAGTTTAGCTTTATTGTTGAAATAATATCCAGGTAATTGATTTGAGCTTCATGCTCGGGTTAGAGTGTAAATGGTCGGGCTTGCCTAGCAGGTGTGTTGGGCGCCATCACGACCGGGATTTGGGTCGTGACAAGTTGGTATCAGATCCTAGGTTTACTAGGCCCATGAGTCTTGAGCCGGTTGGTAGAGTCTTGTGGATCGGTACGGGGATGCCTGTACTTATCCTCGGGAGGCTGCATACCTTTAGGAAACACTTCACATTTCTTGGAATTCTTATCGTGCGTACTTGATTCAGCTTGAGATATAATTTTTGAAATTCCTTCCACACGCTTGTGTACGCATCGAACGCTCAGTAATATGATTGCCTTGATGTCTTGTGGTTCCCCGATCAAGGGACGAGATATAATCTCTGTGAGTTCATGTTGGGCCAGTCGGGAGGACTCGAGGCTAGATCTGTGTCTGTGACTTGAGCACCCTGGTACTGATTTTACAATCTAGTATTATGAAATTTCGTGTGATCGGTATTGTTCCTAACTGTGGAAATGGCAGCTTAATAATGTACGAGCTGTCAGGTGTTAGATCCTTATTGTAATCTGTTGTGTAGCCCCGAGCTATGGGCGTGGTGAATAATTATCATATCTCTTAGTTGGAAGGTAAAGTGCCTTACGTGTAGTAAAACGAGTTTAGATTCAGGAAGACTAAAGTGATTATGCTATGTATATCCTGGTGGAAGGTGTTGTACTGAAATACTAGATTGATGCAAAGTAGGTGGGTGGATTCGGATGTGTAATTGAAGGGTATTTGATATGTGTTATGATGGGAGCAGGTGTGGCGCAGGTTCAGGTATAAATTGTGATAATATGATTCGTATAGTATTGAGATTTAATGTTGTTGAAATACATTGTGATGTCTAGTTGAGTTGTGGATGTATTGTTAGAATGGTTTGGTGATTCTCTGGCAGGTGGATAGGCCAAATTACAAAGGAAACTCTGTCGAAATTTTTGAAAAATTTGGGATGTAGAAAAATATTTCTGTCACCTGGAGAGTAGGCTTAAATGTTGAGTATGAATAAATGCAAGAATTGCAGAAGAGTTAAGGTCTCTGATGATTCGTGTCTCTGTCAAGCTTGTAAATGACTTGTTTAATCTCACGATAACATTGTGGCATCATTTGAGTAAGAATGACATAGGTGGCTAAAAATGTTTCGATGTATGGCTCTGAGCCAAGTTGGGGAGGTTTTTATTGATTAACTAATTGCACCTTTGTGTGCTATGTTGGTGCTGTCTCTAGGTATGTTGGGAAAATTCTGATAGAGATTATGGTGCTTCAAAAGATGTGAAGAAATCCTAGGATGATTTGAACTGATGTCGGTAAGGAATGTTCGGTGTATAGAAAAGAGAGATAGCTAAATGCAGCTGTATGTAATCATGTTCTGCGATGTCAGAGTTCTAATAAGGCATGAGTGGCTCTGTTCAATAAGACAGCTGAATTATAATTGAATAAGGGTGAATGACGCTCGACAATAGCCTTGCGGTGTTCAGGACTTTGCTTGTAATGGTTAGGTGTCTTAAGATTGTGTATGTGGCTAAAGACGATGGTTTCGTTAGAAAGGATCAAGACTTTTGTAATGACATGTGAATGATGAGATTCTATGTATTTATATTGGAGAGTAATGATAACGAATTCAAAAATCGCAAGAAGTTCTTCAAAATAAAGTATCGTAGAATGTGGTACTTCTGGGAAACATTGAGAGAGTATTCGGCGGCCTGTGAGCCTTAGACCATGTAGTCTGGTGTATGAATCTCGTATGGTAACATGGGTTGAGATAATGTAGTGCTACAGTAAAGGAGAATACTAAGTTAAAGAGGATTCAGAAAGGGAATTGAGTAAATGGAGCAACTTGTTAATAAACTAAAACGGTATGATAAGGATACGATTAACTCCTAGTATGTGTACGAAGTAATGAGTCTTGCAGCTATGGTGCAACCAAGCTCTTGAGTGCCGGCAGTTGCGTAGCTTGATGTGGGTAGAAGGACTCAGTCCTGACAGTTAAACTTATGCAATGAATTGGGAGAAAAAGTTTGTGATGTGTTCTACCGTGGTTTGAAAGTGAGTATATTCCTGTTGGTCTGCGAAGCATGGAATGTGTAATGACTTTTCTTCTATATGGGATCATGAAGGTCCTTGACTAGTTAAGTGTGTCGATGTTTGCGGCGTAGGAAAGGGATAGAAGTTCCATGTTATTTTATTGTGGTATGGTATATGCGATGTGTTATGGAAAGTTGATAATGGCATGTTCAAGGCTTTGAGATCAGTTCATAATATACAAGGAGTCATTAAAAATTAATTAATGAGCAGCGCGGGCAGCTGCAGGTAATTTAAGAATCGATCTTTCTGGTGATTAAGGAAAAAAGATGATACTGCTATTCTAGTGATTTGTCAAGGTATATGGTCAAAAAGGGACAAGGTGCTGTAAACTAATAATATCTAGTGGTATTCTCTTGTTGGATCAATGGTGATGATTGAATTGTTGATGGCATAGGGAAAGTTTCTGAATGACTTTCGTGGTATGAATGGATGATTGATGTGTGTTAAGTATTCGTACAGTGGAATGTGGGATCAAGCATAGTGAATCATGTGTTATATAGGTAATGGAGACTAGAAGTTCTCGTAATCCGCCTATGCAGTGGTTGTATATCGGGGTATCGGCATCGTTTAGCGATTATCGGAAATTAGAAGCCCGAGTGGCTCTCCCTCGGCTTGATATGATGAATTTGGGTTATGAGACTTGAGTGCAGACTGGTTGTTATAAGTAAGGTCGTATAGACTAATGTGATATGGACTATGTCGGAAATGGCACAAATTGCTTAACAGAGTGCATTCGAGTATGCTCCAACAGGGTAGTTGTACCCAGGACCAGCGGACGGCGGGTAGGTATTGCTTTGTCAGGTGGGGCCTTCGTGGCGGATATCAGTGCAGAAGCTTCTACCATTAATTTAGTTCTGGTATTGGGGAACTTTGTCGGATGCGTATCTTGTGGCCGAGCTTGAGGTTATATATGTTTGTTGTAATGAGCAATATGACTCGATGTGCATTTCTTTTTGCGAGAGTTTTGCGTGGATTGGGTGGCACGCCGCCACAGGTTATTTGGATCGGGTGGCACGCCGCCACAGGTATGGTATCTGGATCGGGTGGCACGCCGCCACGGGTATGTCATTTTGAGCAGGTCGCACGCCGCAACCGTGTTATATGGAGCATAGTTTTTCCTATAGGTTACCTTGTGTACTATACTTCTTAGTCTTTGAGAAAAGTCAGTATTGGGTGTCGCTCGGCAAATGGCGCATCAGTTGTGTCCTTACAAGTGTTGATGGCGTATATTGATTGTTTCACCATGGGTGAGATTGATTGTTTGAGTTCAGACCTAGATCTGTGTGTGGCTCACTGTTTTGAGCATGGTGAGATGACTTGAGGTGCTTCATGGGTAATAGTGTTTGGATGGAACCATAAGTTGTGGCAAAGCCATATGATGTTATGACCTTTCGAGGAGAGTTCAGGTACTCTATTTCTGTAATGTGAGACGGGATCTCAGTCCTATGTTATGATGGTACGGAGGAATTAAATTACAGCTATTGTGTTTGAGTTAGTTGTCATGAATTGAGTATGTTCAGTCGTTTCCTACTTGAGCATGTGTTGTGCTCGTTGTGGCTTAGGCCGGTGTGGAGGTGTCATATCACCAATGCAGTGTGTTATAATTGAAATGATCGTTGGAGCCGTTAATGAGTGCGGACATATGTGGTTTAAGCTAATTAGAAAGGTAACATCGAGGTTTGGCTCTGAAATCTATTGTGGTATCAGTTAAAAGGGAAATGGATTTGCGAATGGATTACCTGAGAGATGGATTTGCTATAGCGCATGTTTCAACTGCCGTGGGCAGGGTATGAAGGTGTTGGAATAAGACTTTAGCTAATGAAAAAGGTTTTTCAGTTAGTATTTGGTTATTGTGGGAAATTGTTGTGATTAGAGGGCATCGTCTCGAGTGAATGGGTTGTTTGGTACACCGTAAGATCTCACTCGGAGTGGCGAGTATGGGCTACTACAGTTGGTTCGGGTGTATTCTGAGTATAGACGTGGGAGTCGGATTTGGTATATGATTTCGGAAAGTGCAATGCGGTCTATGGTTTAGATGGACTGCGGAAGTTCAGCTGTATTATGTTATCGGACTTATGATAGATAGGGTGATGTGGTACCACCCCGAATATATGCTTGGCAAGGTCATTCAACTATTGGGTTGCTTCTAGTACAACTCTGGGTGTGCTCGAGGACGAGCGTTTGTTTAAGTTAGGGAGAATGTAACGACCCGGCCCGTCGTTACGGGAATTACCACCCCGTTACCTTGAACAATTTTATGCTTTTATATCAGTATTAGAGTATATCGGGTGAGTTAGGAGTAATTCGGGTTGAAAATGAAACAAATAGCATATTTGAAGGAAGCTTAAATATGGGAAGTCAACCTAGAGTTGCCTATTGAGTTAGAGTGCTCGGAATCGGATTCTGATGATTCGACTAGTTTTGGGGGATCATTTATGACCTAGGAGAGCAATTAGAATTGAATTCGGAGGTCCGATGTAGTTTTAGGCTTGAATTGGCGAAGGTTAAATTTTAGCGAAAACCGGATGGTAGGTGAGATTTTGATCCGGGGATCAAAATGGAATTCTGACAATTTATGTAGCTTCATTATGTAATTTTGGATATGTCTGCAAATTTTCAGGTCATTCGGACGTCGTTTGATCGGGTTTTGGATTGAATGTTAGTTTCGGAAGTTTTGAAAAGACTTAGGCTTGAATTCGTGTGTAAATGGTGATTTTGATGTTTAGGATGGTGTTTTTGTGATTGGAACAAGTCCGTATCATATTTTGGAGTATGTTGGTGGTTTTCGTTGGGGTTCCGGGGGGCCTCGGAATGATTTCGGACCATCAACCGGGCATTTTGAACTTGGCAAAATCTGTAGAAAATTGCAGGTTACTGCCCAGGCATTTAAGCCTTCGCGTTTGCGTGGCATGGGCCGCGTTCGCGAAGGCCAGGCGGATCAAAGCATCGCGTTCGCGAGTAGGGGCGTCGTGTTCGCGTAGACAAGGTAGGGTGAAGCTTCGCGTTCGCGTGACTGGGAGTCGCGATCGCGTAGAAGGAAAGGGGAGAGCTTCGCGTTCGCGTGGGAGTGTACGCGTTCGCGTAGAAGAAGAACCCGGCGGCTGGGAGATTGTACATCGCGAACGCGTGGTGGAGCATCGCGCGTTCGCGAAGGGTAAACTGGAGCTGAGCATCGCGAACGAGTGAAGACCATCGCGAACGCGTAGAACAAATTGGTCTGGCAGTGAAATTAAATTGCAGAACAGAGGGCTTACGGGTTCATTCACCCAAAACATAATTTTGAGCCCTAGAGAGAAGAAAACACGAGGAAAACACTGAGATTTCATCGGGTATTCATCGGAGGTAAGATTCTTGACTCAAAAACATAATTTTATGGTAGGATTAACATCAATCTTCATGACTTTGGGTAGAAATTGTGAAGAATTGTGGCCTAGGTATTAAAAACGGGATTTTGAGTTTTGACAGGACATTCGAACTCCGATTTCGATAAATTTTATAGTGGGGTATGGAAGAGTAGTGACCATATCTCTATCTTGAGATAAAAAGACTGTTTCTAATAAATTCTCGGCATCCCTACCTCTAAAAACTCCCTACCTATTTCCAGGAAAAAAAAACCGTCTTTTTAAAATTCAAGTGCTTTCCCCTCCTTTCCCTTTCCATCTTCTTCATTTTCTAAAGCATAACCAAAAATATAAAATATAAGGGAAGAAATGTCCAATTAAAAATAATGTAATTTGATCAAAGTAAGTCTTTAAATTTGTGGAGGTTTAATTTTAGACTACGAAATTTGGGTCACGACACATATAGATTAAACTTTCAAAAGTTTCACTATGCCATTTTCTTGAAATCTTTCAAGATTCAAACAGAGAGAAGTGGAATGCCATTTCCCTGTAAAATTAAACTATTTTGTTAAATTTTTAGTAATATTTTCATAACTTTTATGCATATGCCGAGTTTCTTCGTTATACAGAAAGATGGATGGGTTCAATATTGTCAGTTCTTTTGTTACCATTAATAGAATTTTGACCATCAAAACAAAGAATAATATGAAAATAAATCTTGGCCTTTCAACTTTAAAATGCATACGTGTCACTTATCTAAGACCATATTGATATCTAATGGAGCCGAGCCGCTCCAGGAGAAAATAACGTATGTACCGAAAGTTAGGAAGGGACGGTGCAAATCATGAGTGGAAGGTGCACTTTATCTCTCTTTGGACAAGTGCATTTATAAGGCCCCACGGGCTTCTTTAGTGAGCCCGTTTGGATTGGCTTAAAAAAAGTAGCTTTTAAGCACAAGTGCTTAAAAGCACATTTTAAGTGCTGGAGCTGGTTTTATAAATAAGCAGTTATGCGTTTGGATAATTGTGTTGGAGCTGAAAAAAAGCTGTTGAAATGTTTGGTAAACAAGTGCTGGTAAGCACTTTTTCTATTAAAATGACTGAAATATCCTTAAAGCTGTTAAACTATAAAGAAGCTTATTACTATAATATTTTATTTCAAACTTCTAAATATAAATATGAAATAATTAATATTTGAAATGATCACGAAATAATTAATATTTAAACTTACAACTAATTGTTAGCTTTTCCTTATATATTTAAACAACAAAATTAACAATTGTACTATTTTTATATAATATATGTATATTTTGCAATATATTTTGTACTCAATAGTTTGTGAATTATAAAAATTGAATACAGACTAAAACATCAAAATATAAAATTTAAATATTAAAAAAATTATTTTGGTTTGAATTTAAATCTTTAAGCGCGATGTCTAACATGTTTTATAAAAATAAAGTTTCGTTATATTTGACAAAATTATATTTATAATTATTAAATGAACTGCCAAATGTGAACAAGTAAATCCAAACTTCAGCCTTTTTGAAACTTTTGTACAAGTGACTAAATTTTAAACAATTTAAATATATGTTATGCTTTTTTAGAATAATAAATATTATTAGGGACAAAAGGGTAAAATACTTGGTCAAAGATAGTTGGGTTTTAAGTTGGAAAAAAAAAGTTGGGATCAGCCAACTTATGGCTTTTAGCTTTTTTTAAGCCAGTTTTAACTTTTTTTAAGTTCTTTTTTGCCAAACATTCCCAACATCTAAAATTGGCTTAAAAGCTGATTTGACCAGCTTTTAAGCCAATCCAAACAGGCTGATTTGACCAGCTTTTAAGCCAATCCAAAAGAAAGTTAGGAAGGGACGGTGCAAATCATGAGTGGAAGGTGCACTTTATCTCTCTTTGGACAAGTGCATTTATAAGGCCCCACGGGCTTCTTTAGTGTCACGGGTGCATAAATACCCACTATACCCATGCACAAACCTTTGCATTTTCCACCAACGAAAAAACAAAAACGCAAAATTTTTACTAGCACAATAATAATGCAACCAAAGACTTTCCATTTCACTCTTTTGATCATTTTCTTGATCTCACCTCATTCTCTGTCCTTCAATACCGATGGCGGAGACGGCGGAGGTGAGATGACCTCGCCGGAAACACCTTCATCCCCTAATGGAGGAAGTGGTGCAGCTCATGGACCTAACTGGGATTACAATTGGGGTTGGGGTTCTAGCCCTGGTGCGGGATGGGGTTTTGGCTCGGGCTCGGGAAGGTCGCCTGATGGTTTCGGTCGGGGCTGGGGGTTTGGTTTTGGGTCCGGGAGTGGGTCCGGTACTGGCTTTGGCTATGGTTCTAGTTCTGGTTCTGGTGGTACTCATGGTGGTAGTTATGGAGTCGGAAGTGGTGGTGGTGGTGGACCTGGTGGTGAAAGTGACGGTGATAGTGGTCATGTACCATCAATCTCAGGGGAGATAGATCATCGTGGGTAAAAACACACACACAATGCGTATTATATTGTGACTAATTAATAGTATGTGTTATAGGGTTTGATGTCTAGTAGAGTATACCATGAGAATATAGTAAATGAGTATATAATGGAATAATATATTTACTTGACTAATGTTTGCAGAATATTTTAAGGAAAATAATGAGTTTCTTTCTATGAAGTGATTAGTGATGTTCATGATTAACTCCCTTGTGTTTGATACTGAAGGTGTGAAGCAGCAATCCAGTATCAGTTTACCCCTTTATGTATAATGGATGTTTTCACTTCCCATCTATAAAATTTATCCTTTATAACAATACTTTATTATACCGGCCAAAATTTCTTTGAAATCAATTTTTTTTTAGAAGAAATTACACTCTATATCACTTGGCATATTATTCTAACAAAATACGGTCCATATTTTTTCTTCTTACCCGATTTTTTTCACTGATTAGTCCTCGCCGCCCCATTCTTTTTCTTTATGCAGAGGAATCATTTCCATTCCCAAATTCTCTTTCACACTTTCTCCCCGCCCCACTTTCTCTTTCATTTTCAATCTCTTAGCTCTTTCTCTCTCTGGCAAAATAGTCGAATTCTTCTTCAGATTTCCTTGCTCCAATCATCCCACTTTGTGTGCAAATATGGGATGCTTCGACGGTTTAAAAATGCAAATATATGGTTGTGCATCTTGTGGTGCCTAGAGCAAATCTATGAATTATCAACAGTTCCTTCTGTTTTCCCTAAAGGTATTCGTGTGAATTTGTTCATTATCTTCCTCTTCCACACCGGACAATCTTCTCTCTTTATATTTATAATATATCCTTTTTTTTTGGTAATTTTGATTCTTTTTCTTCTTCTCCTCACTTTAAATAACTTCTGAAGGGGAAGAATTATGTATATGTTGTATATATACTTTGTATAATAATATATAACCATGTATATTTGTAGGTATTCTCATAGTTATACAGAATTATACATGATTATAAGGTATACAAGATTATACATAATTATGTATTATTGTATTTGTGTGTATAACAATGTATATAAGGTGTTTAATAATGAAAATTTTTATTTTTTCTAGTGAAATAAGAATTCCCCTTGCAAAACTTTAAATTTTGCAAAAAAAAAAAATATATAGACTCTAAGAATGAATATATTTTTATTTTTTACAGAGGGAAGTAAAAAATAAATGAAAATGAAAATAGAAAAAGGGTAAAGATAACAATGAAAGAAAAAAGTGAAATCTGATTTAGGCGTGATTTTGGGTGTAGTTGATAAAGTTGTGGGTTAGGCGTTGAAATTATTTGTTGGCTACCGCATGAAAATTGTATTTGTGGGTTAGGCTGCTGAAAAGTGTTTTTTCCAAGTGTATTTATGTGAAATTATCTCTTTTTAATAATATTCTCTATAATTGCACTATATATAATAATTAAATTTTTTTGAAACAAGTGAGACTATTATAGGTGGATTTGATTATACTATGTTTGACTCAACATTCATAGTTTTTTTATCCGGCTCTTCTCCGTTACATTTTTGGAATGTATATTGATGCTTGTTGTATTTAGATTTTATAGTTCCAGATTGAAAGAATTTATAATAAGCATTCTGACCATATTTAATTAAGAAATAGATATCAGAAAGTAATCTCCAACTTTGGTAAAAAAATAATTGGCATTCCTTCTAAGTAAATTAACACCAAATTTTAAGCTTTGGTAAAAAACCTTGTTTGAAATTCTAAATTTCGTTATATCATTTAATTAGTCATTTATAAAAGATTTTAATTTAATTATCGTAAGATTACTTTAATCTGTTGATATTGATAAACAACGAACCAACATGACAGCCGGTAATTCTGTAAAAATAAAAGATACAATCTCATTAACCATTCAATTTCTATGTAGAAAGTAATGTGGATGTGGCTTTCTTTGAAATTCTAGGATCTTGTCCTTATAATGTTAAAATTAACTTATTTACATGCACTATTAGTATAACTAGATTTAGAGTACGCACTTTGCGCATGTACTTATAACAATTAATGTTAAATTTTAATAGATATATAAATATTACTTTCGCTATTTTAATTTACATAATATATTATTCTTATTAAAGTAAGATAGACAGATATATGGATCTGTATGGGGCCAAATTGGATGTAACTAATAAGGGCCGAGTACGTCTCCCTCCACGCCCACGCCTAATAAAGGTCGAGTATATCTCCCCCCATGCCTACACGGCGTTGAGGGCACGTCTTTAACAATGTAGGCATAGCATCGACTCGCGTATACATGCACCCCTTCCCTCCTCCTTTTTATATTCTTAGGATGTCAGCGGTCCTTAAACGAATTATGTCTTTAGCGAGAAAACTTTTCCTCTATATAAAGAGGGGTTTTTCTTATTGTAAGGGGGAGGTGTTATTTTTTAATAATACAACTTCTGATTATTCTCTCTCTATTATTCTCTCTCTGTTATTCTCTCTCTCTCTACTCTATTAGTGATAATCATCGATAATACATAATTTCATTATTTCTGCCAAGATTCATAATATAAAGGATATAGATCTTTCTCCGGGGTTTATTATAGTTGATTTCGATTTACCCTTTTCTCACAATGTTTGATTGTTCATAACTCATAAAGTACTCGACAACTTTTGAGTCAAACAATTTGGCGCCGTCTGTGGGGCTTTCGAGAATCAAACCTATAATATACACCCAAAAGATCAGATAACCACATCATCCATATCCAACGAAAACTCAGAAATGGCCGAAAACAACACCATGTCCAAAGCTATAATGGGGGTCACCACCAACCTCCTGAGCTCTCTGAATAAGGTCGGTGATGACACTACCACCAACACCACCCCCGATACCGCACCAGAGATAGAAGCTTCACCTTCCCCATCCGGGAACCTTGCGACCTTGCAGGACAAGGAAGCTTCCACATCCGGTACAAAAGAAGCACCCCCGACGGTTCTAAAATTACTGGAAGAATGGTTGACGAGTACCCTGAGCGGCTTAGTGGAAAACCAATCACAGGGCCACACTAAAGCAGTACCAACCATTAGTATCGCTACCATAGGGGACGAGCAAGAGGAAGCGCAAGCAAACAACCAACCCGTCGAAACACAAACCCACGATGACACGCTGGCACCCATTCTAAGAAAAATGGAAGAAATGGAGAGCGAAATCAAGGTCCTCCACGATCAAATGAAAGAGCATCAGGATAGGGTCGACAAGATCCGCGGAGCACCTAAACTGCTACATAAACGCGACGTGGGAAGGTTCGTGGAACAACTATACTCCGAGGAAGCCGCCCCTTATTCCATTCCAAAGACTTTCAAGAAGCCCCATCATCTGAGGGTGTATGATGGAACCACCGATCCAGAGGACCACCTCATCCATTATGTTACCGCCGTGAAAGGTAACGACCCGTCAAAAAAGCAGGTACCATCTGTGCTACTGAAGAAGTTCAGCGAGATGCAGACTCGAGGAGCCCAAACATGGTACTCTCAACTGCCCGCCAAAGAAATTTTCAACCTTTAAAGAAATGGTAGACAAGTTCATTACCGCACACGCTGGCGCAAAGAAAGCGGAGGAAAGGGTGAACGGCATCTTCTCCGTCAGAAAAACCACGGGCGAGGGACTTAGGGACTTTTTTGCTAGATTCAACAGGGTGAAGATGAGCCTGCCAAACGTGTCGGAAGGCATTGGCGGTAGCTGCCTTCCAAAACGGACTCAACAGGGATGGCTCCAGAGCAACTAAGAAGCTACTGAACCGGCTCATGAAATATCCTCCCACAACTTGGGACGAGATCCACAATGCCTACTATGTGGAGGTACGAGCGGACGGGGACGATCTCAACGGGCCGACCCGGCGATTGACAACTATACACTCAGATGCAAGGAAAGATCGATGTCACGCAGGGCGCTGAAAACTTCCCCATTGCCCCATTAAGGAACGGCATCAGCCATACATGAGGTCTCCCCATCCACCCCCTCGACATACAGACGCATTACAACGACATATCCCCACTCAGGAGCGAAAGAGGTACGCCTCATTTGCTTTCATCACATAACTTGTGTGTCTCTCCTTCAGAGATAGTGTACGCACTGGAAAAGCTTGGCACCAAGGTACAATGGCCTCAGAAAATGAAATTAGATCCCGCCACGAGGAAATCAAACGTCATGTGCGAATTCCACCAAGAGCGGCGACACGGGACCGAAGATTGCATAGGCCTGCGATAGGAAGTCGTCAGAATGCTAAACCAGGGATACCTAAAGGAGCTGCTTAGCGACAAGGGAAAAGCCAATTTCGCACGTGGGCGAGAACAATCCTGCGGGCCAACAAAGCCGCCCTCCTCGACACGGATAGTAAACATGATCGTCAGAGACAAAGCCGACGTTGCTCTCAACCATGTCAAATTCGCCAACACACACAGGTTGAAGCGAACCATCTCCCACGAACGGTACGATGACTTCGAAGAGAGTATCACCTTCGATAAGTCTGATGCCGACGGTTTGTATTTTCCCCATTATGATGCTTTAGTTATTACTTTATGTATTGTTGATATGGACGTCAGGAGAGTCATGATCGATGATGAAAGCGGTGCCTGCATCATCCATCCAAGAGTCCTTTCACAGATGGGACTCGAGGATAGGATAATACCCCGTTGTATAACTCAAACCGGTTTTAACAATGCAGTGGATCATATATTAGGAGAAGTGATTTTGCCTGTCCTTGCAGGGAAAGTCACATTGGAGACGACCTTTCACGTGATGGACCAAGAAACAACATACAATGTTATCATCGGACGCCCATGGATACATGTCATGCGGCCAGTCCTCTCAAGTCTGTACCAGGTGGTCAAGTTCCCTACACCATAGGGGATATTTAGCATCAAAGGGGAGCCGCGTACAGTGTAACACTGTTACAAGATAACACATGATTGCGCCCACACCCAACAGCTAAACGGATCAAGCGCAGAAGCACAACAATTAGCCATGTCGGGCACCAAAATGGACCCGACGATCGATACCATCAGAGACCCAGACATTGTGGAAGCCTGCAAAGCGACGATTGAAGACCTCCCAAAACGACCCAGTCTGGTCCATCTCAGAGATGGCCAAAACGATGCCATTTTTTAAGACCTAAAGATCTCGGTCGTTTATCCAAATCAATCTAACGGTCCACAAACGCCCTACCTTAACTCATATACAACCCGACCCTCCTTACATCCAATATCCATTCTCCTGTTAATTCCAAACGACTCGTTTTACAGTTAAGGTTAATCATAGCCGTTGGATTCTAATGATCCAACGACCAAAATTAATTTGTGCGTTTTAACCTAACAAAAGACACCCCCCAAACCCTTTTTACCCTTTTATTTTTCCCAGACCCTGTTCGTCTTCCCCATTCCCCCTAACCAAACCCTAGCCGTAACCCCCCTCTTTTGCACGAAACCAAATTCACACCCCTTGACCACGAACCCACCCTTTTCCAAAATCCACATCTATTTTTCATCAAATCGCAGCCCGTTATCTCGAATCATGTATCGAAGAAATCAACCCCAAAATCTGGTTTGTTGAAATCAACCCCAAACCAACACCCCTGAACCACCATAACCTCCTCATCTCTAATCAACCTTTGCTAGCCACCAAATCCCCCTCAAACTGTCCAGATTTCAAACCTGATATTCAAACCGTATAAAACCAAATCAGACCTAATATTAAGGTTTTCCGAGCAATAATCCAAAAGAGATAGGGTCGATTTGGTCTCAGAATAACGATGCTCGTTTGTTCATGATAGAGAACAAGCGAGTGACGTTATTTGGAGATAAAATCAGAGGATTCTAGTCCTGAGTTCGAGTCTAACCGGTACACGTTCGAATCATGTTTTTTGGTGCAGCTATTGAAATGAAAATGATGAAATGAACTATTGTTCCATTTGTCTCCTAAAAATTGTGTGTTTAAGTTGTCAAAGTCGAACAAATAATAGTTGGCATGTATTCGCTTAGGTTTATTTATGATTCGTATGTATATTGTATAAATAGGACTAGACTTTGGACTGTTAGCTTTTGTTTGAATTTCCAGCAGCTTTGTTTAAATTAAGGGTTGTTTCTTTCACTTGTTCCCTTCCTCGGTTGGCTTTATGAACAGCACATTAGCCATGTTATTTTGAGCTTAAAGTCTATACTAAGATGTCTACTGTTTATGCTTCATCACCTATAATGAATACTAGTTTGGTTTCCATCCGGATAAAGTAGCGCAGCACAAACAATATTTGAGTTACTATGCTACCGATTTTGTTAGGGGAATAAAGTGTTTCATTGTGATTTCACTTTTGTTTAATCTGCTTCTGTAGCTAAAACAAGTAGAAAGTCACTTGTTTCACTTATTCGGAAACATATATATATATATATATATATATATATATATATATATATATATATATATATATATATATATATATATATATATATATATATATATATATATATATATATGGGCCTTAAATTATTAGACTCTTAATACCAATGGTTGAGAAATGGGTTCCGAGAGTATGCCTGAGTCGTGTTTAATATCACATATAGTTATAATATTATTGAATAACAAGTTTAGTCAATTAGTTAGGTCGAACCATTAGCTAAAGAAATTAAAATTCCTCAAAGCTTTCCTTAATTAATTCCTTAGTTCCTTGATTGATTGGGGCATACCATTTTGAATAAGTTATAGTTAATGGGCCTTAAAAGCTTAGTCTCAGATTTCCTTTAAATTTGGAATTGAGGTGCGCCATGCCAAATAAAAGTCTTAAACTACGTGGCCTTCGTTTAATTGGCTTTAACTAAACTTTAGAATTCGAGGCATGTTTTAACGATGTTGCCATTCTTTTTTAAAAAGATATGAATAAAAGCGGTTAGAAAGTTAAAATTTGCACATAAGTTAAAGCATGTTATAAATCAGATAATTAAGCCAAATATGACATTTGAGCGATCGTGCTAGAACCATGGAACTCGGGAATGCCTCACACCTTCTCTCGGGTTAATAGAATTCCTTATCCGGATTTATGGTGCGCAGACTGTAATATAGAGTCAATCTTTTCCTCGATTTGGGATTCAACCGGTGACTTGGGACACCAAAAATATCTCAAGTGGCGACTCTGAATTAGATAAATAAATCCCATTTCGATTGTCCTTTAACTGAAAAAACTCATTTACCACGCCCTTCGCAGGGCGCGGGAGCACCGAAAAGAGGTGTGACAATATGAAAGAATTTAGAAAGAAGGAACTATTTTTTTTTAATTTTAAAAACTTTGTTTTGAATTTTCTGTGGAAGTATTTCTAAAGAAGGAGCTAAACGAAAATATTTTTGGATTTTTTTTTTTAAAATTGGGGTCGGAACCGATGAGGTTTGCCAACGTATCTCACATCCGGTGAGAATCAGACCCGCGTAGTTCGGTTCGATAAAACGAACTATTTTTGAAAACAAGACTTTTCCTTTTCTTTTCAACGATGTATTCTCTTTATTAAAATAAAGAACCTTTTTTTAATTCAACAAACAATTTTGAAAATAAGAAGAACAAAAATAAAGACTTTTTTTTAAAAAAAATGATAAAATAATTTTCCTTTTTATTTTCTCGTAATTTTGCAGAGTTTCGACAGTATTTGGGCACCGATATGCAATTAACTCTCTATACTGCTATTTGTATTCTTTTTTTTTTATAATATCTAAATGTTGGTCAGCATGCAAGTCTAAAGCAAATTAATGCGTAAAACAAACAGGATGCAGCACGATGATCTTTTTCATTTCAGGTTACTTGTCCTAGACGGACCCAACCCCTGTGTTGAGTCCCCTAAGTCAAATGCAAAGTGATGCAAATAAGCGTTCCTACTAGGGATCCGGCATGAAGTCAAGTTATTCTAGGTTCAAAAACCTAGGCATGTGTTCTAGACCGTGTACCCAAGCGGACAACTCGAGTCGGGGGGGAGGGGGGGGCTATGTATCGGGGACCCGCAGGATCGTCCGACTTTGTAACTTATCTAGCTTCTTTCTTATTTCGAGGTAAGACACTAACAGAATAGGGAGTCTCAACTAGTAAGCACATCCCCGGAGGTGAGAAGAGAAGGGTTTCGGCACACTTTATATATACAGTTCAAATAATATCAAAGCGGTAAAGCATTTAGCACATTTAGCAGGAAAACATGTAGGAAAATCAGATAAAGCCAAACATAACAGTTATTCTAAGCTCGAATTCATAAACCCTGAACCGAAGTTCTGGGTTTCTTGTCCCCAGTAGAGTTGCTAGAGCTGTCACACCTCCTTTTATACACCTACTCCGAAGGATAAAATGTATAAAGAAGTTTTTCCATTTTAAGTGCTATTATTCGAAATGAGATTATTTATTCAATTACAGATTCGCCACTTGGGAAAGGTTTGGCTTTTGGTGTCCCAAGTCATCGGTTTTTCTTGAATCCCAAATCGATGACATTTTCGACTTTTCAACTGAAGTCTGCGAACCAAAAATTCTAAGTAAGGAATTATGTTGACCCGAGGGAAGGTGTTAGGCACCTCCGGATCCCGCGATTGTGGCACGGTCGCTTAAACTGTTATAAATGGCTTAAAATCTAATTTTAATACATGTTATCATGTAGTGAAATTTTAAAGATTATTTACCGCTTTATTATTATTTTTTATGAGAATTGCAACGTAATGAAAACACATCTCGAACCACGTCATATCAATGTACCTATGATTATTGGCATATTTCGACTCCGTTGAGATTTGGATTTGGGTCACATAAATATGCACCCGAATTTAAGAAAGTAAATTATTAAAATCGCGCCAAAAGAATCTAACACGTTATTATCTTGGGGAAGGCCGTGAAATTTGCTAAACAATACATCCCGAAATTTAAGTATTTTGTATATACATTTAATGAGGTCCCTGCAATTTATGCGTTTTATTCGGCGAGACTCGTCACATTTATTATTAAAGGTCAAACCTAAAGCAACTTTGATATTCTATTTTTATTGTCTCTAATGATAAAAGGGAAAGTCCTAATTAAATCGTTATTGGACTGCAATAAACCAAATGCAGATTTTGTATCAAAGCCACCAGTTGGGCTTTCAAGATGAGCCCAACGAAGGACACATACACCCACGCTATACTAATAGAGAAAATCTCACTGTATACCTAATAATTCTAAACTATTTACCCTTAAATGCCCATGCACAAACTATTTATCATTTCTACCCATGCCTCCCAAATTATTTACCCGCTAATTCCAAATGAGAAACTAACCACTGCTTCCTTTAGCTTCTCCAGGACAGCCGTGGCTGTGTCATCGTGCCTAACTAGTAGTATTTTATTTCTTCTTATATTATATTAAATAATATTAATATTATATTTTTTTCAACCACTGCTTCCTTTAGCTTCTCCAGGACAGCTGTGGCTGTGTCACCGTGCCCAACTAGTAGTATTTTATTTCTTCTTATATTATATTAAATAATATTAATATTATATTTTTTTCTTACTCGTTGAGTCCATTTGACGTGAACTATAACTTACAACTCTAGTCACATAGAGGCACTGAGTTAAATAAGTCTTTAAATAATATTAATATTATATTATTTCTCATTTTTAATTATATCTTGAGGTGATTGAGATCGAAATTTCAGTCGAAAGTTGAGATTTTAGGTTCTTATAATAAATTCATACATTGTATCGAAAGTTATAGATTCAATTCAACTCGTATCCGAAAGGCTATATCCGCCCTTGACCACATACTACGATTATCTAACTCTGAAGATTATTATTACTATGTCTTATTATATGGTACACAATCTAATGACAAAGAAAAAATGAAATAAAATAAAATTTTTTTAATTAATAAAAGAGTTAACAAAACGAAATATTGTAATAATATGCAATATTTCAACTGAAACTTGAATAAAAATGCATTTACCTAATAGTATACCGCCACGATATCAAAATATACTATAAGAACATACAGTTATACTACAACAGTATACTATAATAGTATACATATATAGCAGAACGATATACTGTAATAATCTATAATTTCAACATAAATTTATATAAAAATACAGTTACCCATCAGTATACCATTACTATATCACAATATGATTGAAGGCTATGGCTAAATTTTGAGTAAGTTTGGTGGAGATTTTCAGACTAGATTTTGAAATTTAGGCCAATATTAAATAGACCTAGCAAAGAAAATAAAGTTGTATTGTATGCCAACATGTTATACTATATGTTATGTTGGTATATAATAATTAATTCAAAAGTATATCGTTAATTATAACAATACACCACTAATTTTTTTAAAAGAATAAACTAGTATTATATGATACCTTGACAGTAAATGATATATGCTATATGGGTATCGTAGAGGACCAATGACTTTTTTTTAAGAATGAACCAATCCTCTATGATATCGTGTTAGTATATGATGTTCGGTGGAGATTTTGAGAGTAGATTTTGAAATTTTGGCTAATATTCAGAACTAGTAAAGAAGATAAAGTTGTATTGTATGCCAACATGTTATACTATATGTTATGCTGGTATATAATAATTAATTCAAAAGCATATCATTAATTATAACAATACACCACTAATTTTCTTGAAAATAAATTAGTACTATATGATACCTTGATAGTATATGATATATGCCATATGGGTATCATAGAGGACCAATAATTTTTTTTAAGAATGAACCAATCTTCTATGATATCGTGTTAGTATATGATGTATACCAGGTTGGTATCATAGAGGCTGTGTGTCTTACTGAAAGAAATGGACCAAACATTTATAATACCCTATCAATATATGATACAATGTTAGTATTTGATATATACCATGTGGGTATCATAGAGAATTGATGAGTTTGTTGGTGAAGAAATGATTAGACCTCTATGATACACTATGACATATACTATCATAGTATGTTCCAATAATATACTTCAATTATTAGTAATATATTACTTTTGGTATATTATACGCTACAATAAGTTATTTTTTAATATTTAATATATAATAATAAATAAATAAAAAATATACTACATCAATTATCATTTGTTGATATAGTGAAAAAGTAGAGAAAAAAATAAATAGTAACAAAATAGTGGGAAAAAAATTTAAAAGAAAAAATAATCAAAATAATAATAAATTAAATTACAAAAATAAAGAAAAAGAAGAAAAAAGGAAAAAAGAAGAAGAGAAAACAAGTATAATGTATAAGTTGTTCTTATGACTAACCTACAGAAAAAGAAAATGAAAAAAACAAGACATTATATATTATATCAATTATATTTTAAAAAAAAATGAAAATACTTATTATATTAATTATCTTTTTATTATTGCACGAAAAGAAAAAAAGAATAAAAAGAAGGAGCAAAAAAAGTGAATAAAATTAGATTACGCAGAAAAAAGGAAATAAACTAACAAAAGATTTAAATGAAACTAGAAAAGAAACAAGAAAAAGAAAAAACGGGAAAAGCCAAAATTGAGTAAGGAATCAGATTTTGATGGAAAAAGAAAATAAAAACTAATATGATTGAAAAATAAACATAAAAGGAGAAGAAAAAAAAAACAAAGCATAAACAAAACGACAAAAAAAAAGAGGCAATTACCCACAAACACTACAATGGGTATGAATGATAATTATTATTATGGGTAGAAAAATAAATTGATAGGCAAAGGTAATTAGGTTAATTTTTATTGGTAAAGCTATAAAACTTCCATACTAATACACTGGTAGTCAAGGTTTCGGCCTGAGTCCAAATGTGGAGGACATTAAAACTAGACCTGGGCCCGCGTATCAAGCGTCTGGAGGCCCAAATGTCCTGGGAATAGGCTATAGAGCCTGGGTTTTAAATATAAAAACAAGATTCTGATTCAACTAAACCAAAACTATTGAAATTACTCTACACTAGCTAAATGAAAATACTGGTTCATGGAGTATACATACTGATTTTGAAAGCATATTAGAATCCATATCTGAACTACTGATGTCATGCTTGCATTACTATTGATTCAAAATTGAACTAAAACTAATTATGCTATGCCATGGTTCTGAAACAACTTAACCAATACAGAGTTTTAAAAAAAGTCCAAAACAGTACAAATTTATAGTCCAAATGTATCTATTACTCATACGACTCAAAACTACTAGCTAACATCAATCACATTTATTCGACTAATTATTTATTGAATTATAAACGACAAAAAGCTTTCAAATGAGCCTAGATTTGGCAATATTTTCATTTCAACTTCACTTCACAGTAACATCAAGGTGAGTTCATAAACGTGTACCTGGGATTTGAATTGAAATAGAAAAAGGAGAGGTTAGCAGCAGTAACAACTTCACCAGCCACATATCAGTGACATCAACAGCAGTAATACAACATCAACAAGTAACCAATAGACTAGGAGAAGGACTTCAAACAATGCAGCAGTAACTTGAACTAAAACTTAATGACCAAGACCAATCAACCTCAAACCATGGGATGTAGTTTTTTTTTTTGAAACAAAATCTAGTTTTGGATTCACACTTAAACAAACATATACAGAACAGAGTCTCAAATTATTCAAATGTTTCAGATTTGAAAGTGAACTGAAAGTCTGCTCAAAGGGTTGATGAAATAGTAACCTAGCACTCTATACTTAAGCTTTCCAAAAATGTTCTCTTTTTGAATATGTGTGGTGTTTCTATTTAAAGATCAACCTTACCCCCCCCCCCCTTTCCCCTTTTTTATTTCAAACACTTTTCTTTACAGGTTGTATATTCCCTCGCTATGTGCACCTCTTTAGCTTTTCATTATTACCCCTCATCTTTTACTTTCCAGCCTATTTTACCACTAACCTTTGTCTTTTGTTTATTTAAAATTTAAACAGGTATGGGCACCCATTTTCCTATTCAATTAAGTATGGGTAGCCTGCTTTCCTATTTAATTCCCTCAGACTTTGTAAAATGGTGCCCGTGTGATCTCTATTTTCTGACAGTGTTTTAAACAGTCATCAATCCCTATTACTGATTAAACTATTTCATTAGTTTAATTAATTCACAATTTCTTTACTCTAAAGGTTCATCAGTTCAATGTTCACAAAAACAACAAAAATAACGCAATTAACTATCCTATTTCAATTACATTCAAATATCAAACAATCAATTACTAGGCTAAGGGAACTAAAAACAATAAGATGAAAATATATTTTGTGCAATTGAAACCAACAGAAGAACCATCCAGAAAAACTCAAAGAGATCGACAAATTCCAGACATTCAAATTGATCAATTAATTCAGTTCAACGTGACTAAACAATTCAACTCATTGTGATGAACTAATCTATAAATTTGAATATATCAACATGCACAGTTCATCCCAGAAAAAATAGAAATGAAGCATGAGGAGGAGAAGTATGAAAATTAAACAAAAGGATAACAAAAGAAAAGGAGGATTTAAAAATACTCGAAACTCAGGCGGACCAAACACTGGACAATCCTCGTCTCTTTGCTTTGGACTGAAATGGACCTTAATCGGGTATTTCCAATAACAAAAACACACGAATAAAGTCTAATTTAGTCCAAAGATCCCGGTAGTGTCCGTTTGAGTTACCGTCAAGGCTCCGTTCAATCGATCTAAGATTCGAAGACTTCCAGCTTGATTCGAACAAAGATGGCATTAATTTAGGGACGAGGGAGGTCAGGTTGAGCTTGAGTGTGTATTTGTGACTGGTTGGGTAGGTTTAAGGTTTTGCTCGAATCTTCGATTGAAGATTCGAAACAAATCGTGATGTTTCGAGGTAAAAAGGGTAAGGATTTGGATTGAGGGTGGCATGGGAGTTCAGGGGTGTTATTTTGGTGGTCATTGGAGTGATCGCCGTCGTGGGCGGCGGAGACGGCAGTTACAAAATCGACCATTTGATAAGGCCCGGTATGATTTGAGCCATGGCGATATGGGGCTTGGAAAGAGGAGTTCACGTGGGATCTATGGTGTAAATTTCAGGGGACTTGGCGACTCGCCGCCGGTGAAGGCGATTTCCGGCCGGTGACGTTAGGGTTGGGTCCATATTTTTGTGAGAGAGATGATACATGGTACGGGAATGGAGACGGGTTTAGGGGTGTTGGGATTTTGGTATATTGAAAACTGATCGATTAATCTGGGCCGTTGGATGATGGGAACCAACGGTCCAAATTAGGTTACTAAAACCAATTAGGGTCGTTTTGTTAAGTGGGGTGGGGACCTGGACCGGGTTATGAGGTAAACGAGTTGGGCTGGATATGGGTTATAGGGTGGTTTCGGCATAAGTAATTGAATTCAATAATGGCCCACTCTGAATTCTATTTTCATTTCCTTCCTTTTATTTTATTTTCTTTATAACTCCTAATTTAAAAACCAAAATCCTAGATTAAATTACAAAACTAAAATTATCTTACAAATACAAATCAATTCTTTATAATAACTATCGCACACAATTTAAGTTTAAATTCAAAATAAATGCACACAACTAGACATTAAATGCTAAAAATACAAAGTACCTATTTTTTGTGATCTTTCCATTTTTGTAGAACAAAATAGATTTGAATCCCAAATGCAAATGTGCCATATTTTTTGTATATGTTTTATTAATTTAACAAATAAACATGCACAGACAAATGCGACCAATAAAAGGAAAATAGCTCAAAAATCCACAAAAAATTACAAACAATACAAAACTATTTTATTTTGAATTTTTGGAGTAATTCTCATATAGAGCAAAAATCATATGCACGGAGTTACAAAATGGTACTTATAAAGGTTTTAAGTTTAATAAAATATCATTTTCAAATTCTAGAACAAGTGTGCTTAATTACTTTCTTTCCATTCACATGTTGTAGTTTGACTTGAAATAAAATTTAAGAAAAATATATATAAAAAAAAAACTTTTGAAACTGTGGTCCTAAAGAAAAGGACAAAAATTTCGTGGGATCATGATATTTGTGTGGATATAATTCTTCTAAGGGTAAAGTGGGTAAATGATTAATTGTAAGTTATGTTATTTTCAATATATAAATGTGTCATTATTTTTAGAACTAACTAATACAAAAGATACTCATTCCGTTTTAATTAAAATGATACACTTTTTTTATTTAGGTGAGTAACTAAGTCTACGAACAAGTTAGGTGTGTAACTAATAATATGTGCCAAAATTAAAAATATCTAAACATAAATTTCACGTTTTGCTCATAATTAATATATCATTTTAGAATCTATTAACATTAAGAAATTCCATGACAATCTTAGGCCCTTAGGGGTCGTTTGGTATAGGAATAAGGTGGGATAACGTATGGCACTAAATTTATACTATGTTTGGTTGGTAATATAAATTTGTAACGACCCGGCCGGTCGTTTTAGAAAATAACGCCCCGATCCCCAATTTAACAGTTCCCCTAAGTTCATTTCTGCTATTGTGGTTTGCCGGGAGAGTCGGTTCTGGAATTTAGAGCATTTTGGGACACTTAGTCCCTAAATGAGAGCTTTAAAGTTAGAAAATGGTCCGTAGACGGAACAATATTAAGACGACCTCAGAACGGAAATCCGATGGTTCCATAGCTCCGTTAGGTGATTTCGGGGTTGGGAGCGCATTCGGAATGTATTTTGCAGGTCCGTAGCTCAATTAGGCTTGAAATGCCGAAGTTTGAAATTTTGACGAATCCGAACGATAGGTGAGATTTTGATCCGGGGGTCGGAATGGAATTCCGACAATTCCTGTAGCTTCGTTATGTGATTTTGGATATGTTCGCAAATTGTTAGGTCATTCGGACGTCGTCTGGTCGGGTTTTTGATTGAATGTTAGTTTCAGAAGTTTTGAAGAAACTTTGGCTTGAATCCGTGTGTAATTGGTGATATTGATGTTGTTAGACATGTTTTTATGATTGGAATAAGTTTGTATCGTGTTTTGGAGTATGTTGGTGGTTTTCGTTGGGGTCCCGGGAGCCTCGGGATGAATTCGGGGGTCCAACCGGACCAATTTGTGCCAAAGGCACTGCTGTTTCTGCTGCAATAATTGCAGAGCAATTTTTCTCTCCGCGATCGCGGAGATGGCCATGCGATCGCGTAAGGGAAAAACCCTGAGCTCTGCGATGGCGAGGTGAGGCCTGCGATCGCGTAAGTCTGGAAGTTGAAGCATCACGATCGCGTGAGGTAGTATGCGATCGCGTAGGGTAGTTTGGGGAGCCGGCCGAGTCTGTTCTTCGCGATCGCGTTCCTATCATTGCGATCGCGGAGGGTCGCTAAGTTGTTCACTGCGATCGCGTCTAGCACCACGCGATCGCGTAGAGGAAAAGTAGGCCGCCCAGGATTTGTGCATCGCGAGCCCAGTGCTGCGATCGCGTAGAGTTAATTGGCCTGGCAGTGACTTTAAGTCCAGAAACATTTCAGTCGCGGCCTAACACACAAAAACGCCATTGTTGAGCTCCAAGAGACGAAATTGAAGGGGAAACGCTAGGATATCATCGGGAAATCATCGGGGGTAAGTTTCTTGACCTTAATTCGTTAGTTTATCATGAAATCCGTAATTATTTCACTGAAAATGGAAGATTAAAGGTGGGTTTGAGACCTAGACCTAGGCCTAAATTTTAGAAAACCTTTGATTTGAATGGGCAAAAGGAGTCCGATTTCGATAAATTTTATATGCACGGACTTGCATTGAGATAAGGAACCCGAATATATAACTTTCGTGATTTTTCGATAGGCGTACCGAAAGTCGGGTTTTGGCAACTTGTGGGTTTTGGTGTATTTTGAGTTGTTTTGATTGGGTAATGCCCAATTGGCCTATTTTGATGTGATTCTATTGATTTTTATCGGATACTACACTTGTGGAGGCCGACATTCGCGGCAAGAGGGTTATTTCTTAGCGGTTTTGTACCGGAATTAAGGTAAGTGGCTTATCTAACCTCGTGTGGGGGAACTTTCACCCCTAGGATATTATGTGATAGTTTAAATGCCTTGTACGCGAGGTGACGAGCGTGTACATGCGCTGGTTGTTGAACACTTACTTTACTTGAATTGTCCAATTTGTGATATCCCTGTTCTTAGCTGATTAATTCGATATTCTTGCTCGGTAGTAGTTAGAAAAGCATGATTTGGTAGTATTTAACTGTCTAGTTGCCTAATTGTCTTACTTGATCTTCTTGATAATTCTTGGCACTATTTTTCGGTGAAGTTGTAGTTAAGCATATTATGTTCTCTCTGTGTGTTTTCTTTATTTGATGTGTTGGTGGACCTGCGGGTTCAATTCCCGGAGATCCCAGGGCTGTGGGTTCGATTCCCAGAGACCCGGAGTGATATTGTTGTGGATTGCGGGTTCGATTCCCGGAGATCCTGAGTTAATGAGATATGGACTGCGGGTTCGATTCCCGGAGATCCTGAGATATATTGAGATGTGGACTGCGGGTTCGATTCCCGGAGATCCCGAAGTTATTGAGATATGGACTGCGGGTTCGATTCCCGGAGATCCTGAGCTATTGATATATTATTGAGATGTGGACTGTGGGTTCGATTCCTGGAGATCCTGAGATTTTATTGAGACATGGGCTGCGGGTTCGATTCCCGGAGAACCAAGGGTATGGTTAATGGGTCTGTGGGTTCAATTCCCACAGGTCCTGGACTTGTTAATTGAGTTGTTACTTGTTGTTAGTTTAATTGTGGACGGTTACAGTAATTCATTTTATTATTGTTATTTCGGGATTATTATGATTTAAACTGCTTATTATTGTTATTACCATTTTGTAAATGTTTTCTCTCAGTAGGGCCCTGACCTTCCTCGTCACTACTCCATCGAGGTTAGGCTTGGCACTTACTGAGTACCGTCGTGGTGTACTCATGCTACTCTTCTGCACACTTTTGTTGTGCAGATCCAGGTACATCAGGACATGCTCATACTAGGCGATTCCACAGCTTTTATGGGAGACCTCGAGGTATGATCTGCTACGTCCGCGGATCCGGAGGCCTTCTTTCTATTCTGATAGTACTAGTAGATATTTTTCCTTCACTTCGTTGTTAGATACTCTTTATACATAGAGCTACAGTTGTATGTTCTCTTTTAGTCTGTGTTACCCGTGGGATTCCGGGTCTTGGTGGTGTTTTATACAGTGTATTTGACGGGTGTATGTGCCAAGCGGCACGGATTACATTCCTTTTATCTTATTTTTTCGCTATTTCTTATTAAATGTTCATAAACTTGTATATTCCGCAACGTAGCTTACCTAGTCGTGGGGACTGGGTGCCATAGGAGTCACAGGACACAGACCAGTTACTTAGAGTCTCGCTGATCGATACGGAGACGTCCGTATTTATCTACGAGGGGCTATGTAACTGTTTATGAAACTCTTCATTTCTTTGGATTCCTTGTCGTGCGACATATTTGGCACCAAATCTAAACTATTGCTTTCTATTCTCTCACATATGGTGAGGACTAGTGCTACTCGCGACGATCAAGTACTCGCGCCCCCTGTTGCCGCCGTCAGAGGCCGGGGCTGAGGTAGAGGACGAGGACGCACCCGAGGTGCAGCCACAGCACCCGCGCGCGCTGCCGCTGAGGTGCCATGGGTAGACCAGGTTGGAGCGCAGGCACCTGGTACACCGACTATAGCTGCCACTACTCCAGCACTCCAGGAGACCCTGGCCCAGTTTATGAGTATGTATTCCACTTTAGCTCAGGCAGAACTGCTTCCTCTCGTCGCTGCTACATCCCAGGCCGGGGGATGGGCCCAGACTCCCGCAGCCGTTACACCTAAGCAGCGTGTGCCAGTGGGACAGGTTCCATAGATTTTGGTTATGCCTCCTGCCGCCCCAGCACAGCCCAGAGGTGGACCAGCTGCCTCTGAGGACGAGCAGCGTAGATTGGAGAGGTTCAAGAAATATGACCCTCCAGTGTTCAGTGGGTTGGCTTCAGATGATGCATTAGGTTTTCTGGAGGAGTGTCATCGTATTCTTCGTACTATGGGGATTGTAGAGACCAGCGGGGTTTCCTTCACTGCTTTTCCGTTTCGTGGGGCCGCTTACGATTGTATCACGCCCCAAATCGAGGGACATGACCGGCGCCTGACCGGGTAGCCCCAATCAAGCGGACCTGGGTGCCTTTCATTCCCATGTGTTACCCCTGTGTTGATTGTTTCTCATTAACCAAATACCTTACCAATTATAACTGATTTCACAATATACAAACATAACCATGCGAGTGATTCATTAACAAGTTTACAGTTTTTACAACGCCCAACATAATATATACATGAGCCTCGAATCCCACGGTTTACATGTCTACGGAACCTCTAGGATACAAAGGACGATACAATACTTGCCGGTAACAAGGCTCCGGCTATACCTTACACAAAATCAAAATAAAGTCTAAACAAGAGTGGCATGAGCCACGCAGGGCCCCGAAAGGAAAGGGGCTCACCAAAACGGGCAGTGGAAGATGAAGGATGCTACTGCCGATGAGCTGAAGTACCTGCTACTGATTCACCTACAATCATAATACGAATGTAGCGTCCCCGGCAAAAGGGACGTCAGTACACTGGAATTGTACTGGTATGTATGGACAAACTTTGTCCCAAGTAAACTCAAGCCATTAACAAGAAATCACGATGATAATACGGCCAATGAATTACATCAAGAATCAATTAAGCCAGCCAACCATGTTTTCCACATTTTTCCTCATTTCGGATAATTCTCAACACAAAGCACGTTTAAGATCAACAAGTAGAACAACCACAAATCCACCCTTATCACCCCAACCCACACCTTATTACTTCATGTTGCGGCGCGCAACCCGATCCCACCATACAATTTCAAACACAACAATCACAAACAGCAAATAAGTCACTACACACAATTACAACAAATTCAAATAAGCAACTTACAATTCGATTCACATTCTCAAATACTTTTCAAACTGATATCACAACCAAGTTACCATATTCAAGATTACACACACAAGTATGTTCAATAATTTACCACAATTCAAGTGTTTCATCTCTTTCCACAAGAAACCATATATGCCACCACAATAATTGTTCTCGGTTCTTTACCAATTCCAATTCCCTTGTTATTTTTCAAATCATATTTCATACCACACCACATGTAGTTCAACATCAACTGAATACCCAACAATGATATCGAAGAATCACATACAATCTCTCACATTAACACATGCCAAACAATTTCACACATATGGGCGATTTTACAAGAATCAAAATTAGCCATACATACCTCGGAGAGCTTTTCCTTAAGTTACTACAACGTTCCGAAAATTCTAGCAACTTCAATCTATTTTGAGACATAGCAAAATTGAGCAACAATTAGAAAGATATTCATGGTTTCCGCTCATTTGAGCATTCTATTATACACTAGATGAGCATCTTGATTTTAAATCCCCTTTTCAAGATTTCCTTGTTTCCATAACCCAATCTTACTTATTTAAGTTAAATAATCTTCCCATAAATCCAAGTTGTACATGCATGTAAAGAATCCATTCTTATACTCATGAATCACCTCCGTAATTACTCCTTATAGCTAAGAATAGAAATAAAAGCTAGGGTGATGAAATCTTACCTCTTGAGATGAAGATCTAGGGCCTTCACTTGATTATCTTCAAGGAATTAACAAGATTTTATGGAGAAATTTGATGGGAAAAACTTTCCCTCTCTAAAACCCCTCTTTCTCCCTCTAGAAATGTTCAGAAAAATGCTCAAAATGAGCTATAACACCTAATATATCGATAGGGGGTCGGGTTTAGAAATTAAAAAAAATAACCCCACGACGTCGATTCTGCTATAGCAGAACGGACCGCAGAATCGATATGTGGTCCACAGAATGCTTCGCAGAATCGACGCCCAGAACTGGGCACCACTGGACCATTCTGCGGCCAAAATGCGACCGCAGAGTGAGAAATGCGATGCATTATGCGGTCGCAGAATTGACACATGAGTTTATTTTCCAGCCTTTGGTAATTTGACCATAACTTTGCGTAGGAATGTCCAAATGACAAACTGTTTGAAGCGTTGGAAACTAGACTCAAAGGGCTTTCACTTGATATGCTATTCACTATATAAAACCTTATAAAGAATTATATATGATCCTTTGAAGTGGAGCCTTGTGTGAATCTATTAGGAATATTGGCCTATTACGAAAACCTTTCCATTTGGCATACACTTGGGCTTCCATTTGGACCTCATATCACTTGCCATAAGACTTATACTCATATTTACCAAGTCTAATTGATGACCACCATATTAATAGTACATAAAAATATTATAATAAGCCTGTGTGACACTACGAAATCCTAAATTACTTAGCGAAATTTTCCGGGGCCTTACATTCTCCCCCCCTTAGGATCTTTCGTCCTCGAATGAAGAGTATAGTTTTCCCCAAACACTTTAACATCAAACATCTCTTTTCTAACCTACCTCCAGTCTCTAAATTTTCACTAACTCCTAAAGTTTTCAGAAATTTCGACAGAGTTTCCTTTGTAACTAGGCCTATCCTCCTACCAGGGAATCACCAAATTCGTCTCAACAACACATCCACAATTATACATAGCACCACAATGTATATATACACAATCCTAATCCCAGTATTACAAGCACTACATTATCATAAGGATACTAGAACATGGACTGCACAGTTTTACATCAAAATACCTATATGGTACATTCCAAGTCAAAACTAACTGGTATTCAATCAAACGAAAGTACTTTCCTTCCACGACATATTTATCCTTCCACACAACATTATTGACTTACAAGCATTGTCACAACACCTTCTCAAAAATAACTACCAAACATACATAACAAGGATGACAGATAAACATCTCGCATGAGATAACTATCCATTGATTTTACCTTTTGATAACTTCCACTGTACAATTTACACTCCACTGGATAATTGCAATTCATGATAACAACAATAACCCACAATTCCATAACTTGACACCATACCATCAAGGATGTCAGTTCATACTAAACAAACAATCATGTGTTCATAATAGTCCTTACCAACCATTAATGTAATCGCAAAGGTGTTCATCAACAAGAATATAATTTCATTTCAATCAACACTCCATATGAAGTCAAGCCATCATAAGTCTTGCTAGTAGTGCATCATATAAGATATTACCATGATCATATAGTTCAATCAAGTGAATTCATACCCACAATTTTTTTTTTCATCACTATCTTCTTAGACATAAGCATATGGAAACACAAAGTACATGAGGAACAGTTACGGGGAATATCATACACCTATTGCAAACTAATGTGTAATACAATCATGTTACCTTTATTATCAACTCACATAACTTTTTAGGGGTACACTCACACTAAACCCTTGATGACCCTTAATAGTTACCCTAAGATGTGATACCATAAACTGACTATAACTTTATCTATCCAATATATATGTGATCACACTATGAAGCTTTATCGTTGACTTGTCTGAACTTAAAATTCCCAATGGATCTAATACAATGAGAAACAACAGAGTTCAAGATCAGGCTGGAGTTCTTCAAGAATCCATTAATGCACTAGGTAGAGTAATTTATGAGGTCGTATACTAAGAGACACAAAATACTACTACTAACAATACTGACATGGTTAATCATTGTGACTACCTCAATTAATACACAAATGAGGAATATGAGTAAGTAGTACATGGGAAATAGGAATCATTAAGGAGGAATACTCAAGTACGTGAACCACTCATTTCCTAAAGTGTAGGGAAAATCCGTCGACCCCGAATAGGAATACTCTAGCACCTTGAATGTGGTATGGGATTCAAAATACACGGAGTTGAATTACACTCTTAACATTACTTGACGGACAGAATCTATGCCACAAGCCTATAAGGATGAAAATAGTTGAACGCTTATGAGATTACCATATTCTAGACAACTTAACACTTCTTGGTAATTGATCATATATGAGGGAACTAAAAATTACGACCATTTGTCATTCAAATCAACATGTTCATGATATGTACAAAAATCCAAAGTCATCTAATTTCTACTTTCACGAGTGAAACTCAATAGCTATGAAATCTTGATATTGGGACAAAATCATGAATTGGTTAGATGGTTCTAATAGTTAACACAACGCTCCAGGGAGAAGGCAAATAACACTCATATCTAGCCAAGAAGGTGAGATACCAAGGGTAGTAAACTCTCCACACATGACAATGACATAGTCCATGATTCTAGAAGTTGAGGGTGTGAAGAAAACCAAACACAATGAGACAGTGCACAATAATCGCTGAAGGTTTGCAAATGTTCATGAAGAGATCTCCATAGGTTTTGACTCGAAAAAGGAAGTGTCATAGTGATACATAGAAGGGCATGTTCTTTTATGGTTGTCGTACAAGTGTAAGGAACTAGAACAATGAATTCACTAAATAAGGAATAAATTTAACACATTGTGGAGACATAAAGAGAAAATAATCATTGGTTATAAGCTGGACACACTTCTACTATATTAACTCCCCATTGCAATACACGACCATGCCACGAGCATCCACAATACTAGGACAGAGTGAGCTACTTACTGCGAGATGTACCAACTGGGCACGAAAACAATGGCGACACAAGATATCTATGATGGGGATGTGAGGATCTCATTTTTTAGAGAGACCTTATGCAAACGGTGACCATTTCAATTGATATTCACTCATATGATAGGCACTGAGATGTGCATATATGTTACTAAACAGTGAAAAGGTTTCATAATGTTACTCGTAAGAGGGTAGATTGGTTGATTATGCCATATAAGACACACACAACTAAGTAAAAGAGTGACTCGAGAAGGATCACAAATCTTGGATACTTTGCATGGAACTTGACACCACATGTACAAACTTTACGATAGTGCATGTATAGGCACAACTGAGCAGATGTTGTCAATTTAAATGAGGCGTTTCTGAAAGAAATTCATTGGGAATAGTCCTTTGTTGAGAATTTAGAAAAATCAAGTAGGAAGTATCAATAGTGCTATAACTCAATTCTGGAACATAATTATAGAGCTCAATTCCATAGGAGGTTGTAAACAATAGAACTATGATAAGGAGACTTTGTAGATAATACGTCTCATTCAAAAAGTATGCATGTGCATGAACTGTTTTGTAATTTAGATTCTTTTTAAGAACATATCTATGCAAGGACAAGGAAATCATAAGGGTTTAACAAAAAGTTTAAACAATCACCACATTACCAAATAAAATGGATCACATAGCTTTTTACATAATTTCCATACCTCTAGGGTGCATTTCATAGCCCTTCCATAGGGTTCACATATAAGATTATTCACCTATGCGCTTCATACAATAATAAGGAAATCACAAGTACAAATCAAACACTTTAAACGTTCACCACATTATCGAATAAAAGAATCATGCCATTTTTACGTATATTAGTCCATCGACTCTTGGGGCCATAATTATCACATCATACTTGGCACTATGCCACATTTCATAACATAATCTCTTCTTCCCCGCATTTCACATCATTTCCGCATATTTCACATCAACATCATAATCTGTTTCATATTCCCTTATGTCACAAGTATCACCAGGTACAATTTCATTTCGAGTTCTCGACACATTGTCTACATTTTATTTCTCAAAAGCATTTAACTTATTTCAACATCTCTATACATAGAGGACATCACATGGTTTTATTTAATGTATGCTGCTTCAATTTCAATTTAAGGCCTTCACATTTCAATACATGATTCATACCCCTTGCACCCATTTTAAGTTGTCAATAATAGCACATTGATCATATTGGAATGCATCTTTCACAAATATCGGGTCACAACAACAATTCATGTAAAGTATCAATCACATCTAGAGTCCAACATTTAGTCTTACCACATTTACACAGTCACTTACTTCATTTCCAAACATCTTTATACATTACCAACAACAAGACGCAATCAATCAAATACCTTTGGTACACGTAAGAACATTTTGGAAGAATCAACCATAACAAGTTTTCTCAAAAAATTTGGCATCAATATATCAATTCAAACTTGACTTGAAGTCTAGCCATTTTAGCACATAGTTCACATTCTTTACATATCCTCATCTACCAAGAATAATATATTAAACAAATGAAGAAGTACCTCCAACATATATTTTCACAACAATAATTCGCTTAACATAACAAAACGGGTACTGCATCAATTATATTTTGAACCTACAACATTTATGTGGGCACCATGGAAGCTTATTTTCTAAGAGAAGGGGTTTTAGCCGTACATACTGATGAAATACTACATGATCTGGTGGTACAGTGACATTAGTAAGAACGAGGGTACTCTCCTTAACAACAAGTTCTACCAATCACTCCATGACTCAACACATTCTCCTAACAAGTCCTTGGGTAATCCACTTGGACTCAATGGTGGGATAAATCCCACCTTACATGCTTCGAATTCACAGATTATGGTATCAAAATTACCAATCTTGAGAGTAATACTTAGAGAGGAAATTAGCTCCCTATCTTGAGCCATATCGCACGATCTGGAATATCAAAGAAATTGGTAAATTCCTAAATGTCCGTGCAGCCCCTAACTTATATGATGTGGTCGACAACACACCGATAAGAAGGGCACTACTAGACACGGCTCCGAGACATCCTAGGATACTTTAAAACCTTAGGCTCTGATACCAAGTTTGTCACGCCCCAAATCGAGGGACATGACCGGCGCCTGACCGGGTAGCCCCAATCAAGCGGACCTGGGTGCCTTTCATTCCCACGTGTTACCCCTGTGTTGATTGTTTCTTATTAACCAAATATCTTACTAACCATGAATGATTTCACAATATACAAACATAACCATGCGAGTGATTCATTAACAAGTTTACAGTTTTTACAACGCCCAACATAATATATACATGAGCCTCGAATCCCACAATTTACATGTCTACGGAACCTCTAGGATACAAAGGACGATACAATACTTGCCGGTAACAAGGCTCCGGCTATACCTTACACAAAATCAAAATAAAGTCTAAACAAGAGTGGCATGAGCCACGCAGGGCCCCGAAAGGAAAGGGGCTCACCAAAACGGGCAGTGGAAGATGAAGGATGCTACTGCCGATGAGCTGAAGTACTTGCTACTGATTCACCTACAATCATAATAAGAATGTAGCGTCCCCGGCAAAAGGGACGTCAATACACTGGAATTGTACTGGTATGTATGGGCAAACTTTGTCCCAAGTAAACGCAAGCCATTAACAAGAAATCACGATGATAATACAGCCAATGAATTACATCAAGAATCAATTAAGCCAGCCAACCATGTATTCCACATTTTTCCTCATTTGAGATAATTCTCAACACAAAGCACGTTTAAGATCAACAAGTAGAACAACCACAAATCAATCATGTAAAACACAAGTAGTCAAACAAAGGGGCAATCAGTGCCCCACATGTTGCAAACTCTCCTACTGTCTCCTTTCACAATTTCACATCAATTATTTTATATCATATTTCAATAGCGATTTTGATCGCTTTCCATCCTTATTACCTCGTCCACCCTTATTACCTCGGCCACCCTTATCACCCCAACCCACACCTTATTACTTCATGTTGCGGCGCGCAACCCGATCCCACCATACAGTTTCAAACACAACAATCACAAACAGAAAATAAGTCACTACACACAATTACAACAAATTCAAATAAGCAACTTACAATTCGATTCACATTCTCAAATACTTTTCAAACTGATATCACAACCAAGTTACCATATTCAAGATTACACACACAAGTATGTTCAATAATTTACCACAATTCAAGTGTTTCATCTCTTTCCACAAGAAACCATATATGCCACCACAACAATTGTTCTCAGTTCTTTACCAATTCCAATTCCATTGTTATTTTTCAAATCATATTTCATACCACACCACATGTAGTTCAACATCAACTCAATACCCAACAATGATATCGAAGAATCACATACAATCTCTCATATTAACACATGCCAAACAATTTCACACATATGGGCGATTTTACAAGAATCAAAATTAGCCATACATACCTCGAAGAGCTTTTCCTTAAGTTACTACAACGTTCCGAAAATTCTAGAAACTTCAATCTATTTTGAGACATAGCAAAATTGAGCAACAATTAGAAAGATATTCACGGTTTCCGCTCATTTGAGCATTCTATCAAACACTAGATGAGCATCTTGATTTTAAATTCCCTTTTCAAGATTTCCTTCTTTCCCTAACCCAATCTTACTTATTTAAGTTAAACAATCTTCCCATAAATCCAAGTTGTACATGCATGTAAAGAATCCATTCTTATACTCATGAATCACCTCCCTAATTACTCCTTATAGCTAAGAATAAAAATAAAAGCTAGGGTGATGAAATCTTACCTCTTGGGATGAAGATCTAGGGCCTTCACTTGATTATCTTCAAGGAATTAGCAAGATTTTATGGAGAAATTTGATGGGAAAAACTTTCCCTCTCTAAAACCCCTCTTTCTCCCTCTAGAAATGTTCAGAAAAATGCTCAAAATGAGCTATAACACCTAATATATCGATTGGGGGTCGGGTTTAGAAATTAAAAAAAAAATAACCCCACGACGTCGATTCTGCTATAGCAGAACGGACCGCAAAATCGATATGCGGTCCGCAGAATGCTTCGCAGAATCGACGCCCAGAACTGGGCACCACTGGACCATTCTGCGGCCAAAATGCGACCGCAGAGTGAGAAATGCGATGCATTATACGGTCGCAGAATTGACACAGGAGTTTATTTTCCAGCCTTTAGTAATTTGACCATAACTTTGCGTAGGAATGTCCAAATGACGAATGGTTTGAAGCGTTGGAAACTAGACTCAAAGGGCTTTCACTTGATATGCTATTAACCACATAAAACATTATAAAGAATTATATGTGATCCTTTGAAGTGGAGCCTTGTGTGAATCTATTAGGAATATTGGCCTATTACGAAAACTTTTCCATTTGGCATACACTTGGGCTTCCATTTGGACCTCATATCACTCACCATAAGACTTATACTCATATTTACCAAGTCTAATTGATGACCACCATATTAATAGTACATAAAAATATTATAATAAGCCTATGTGGCACTACGAAATCCTAAATTACTTAGCGAAATTTTCCGGGGCCTTACAGATTGGTGGCGCACGTACGAGTTGGATAGTCCAGAGGAGTCTGCTTCATTGACCTGGACTCAGTTTTCAGATCTGTTTTTGAGGTCGTTTGTTCCCCAGAGCCTTAGGGATTCTTGGCGCTCGGAGTTTGAGTGGTTGCGACAGGGCTCCATGTTAGTATCGGAGTACGCTATCAGTTTCACCCGTCTTGCCAGGCATGCACCGACCTTGGTAGCCACAGTCCTGGAGAGGGTGCGGAGATTTATTGAGGGCCTGATTCCACCGATCCGATCCAGCATGGCTAGAGAGTTGGAGACAGATATATCTTATCAGCAGGCAGTGAGCATTGCCAGGAGGATCGAGAGTATGCTCCCTAGAGAGCCGGGAAATAGAGAGGCCAAGAGATCTCGTGAGTCGGGCCATTTCTCTGGTGCCCTCACTTCAGCAACCGGTCATTTTGGCAGGGGTTATTCCAGCCGACCAGTTCACACAGCTTTACCAGCAGCCGGTAGCACTCCAGCTCTTCCAGTACCTCAAGAGCCATATTATGCTCCCCCAGTTTCCAGTGCACCTCCTGCGCGAGGTCCTTCCAGGGGTCAGACTAGTGGGGGTGAGGCCGGTCAATCACAGCCACCGCGTCCTCCCAGAGCTTGTTTTGAGTGCTGAGATACTCGCCATCTGGTTAGGGAGTTCCCCAGGCATAGGAGAGAAGCCCCTCCTCAGTCGTCACAGCATCAGCGTGGTTCTCAGGGCCAGCAGGCTATCATTCCAGCTCCAGCTGCCACTCCACCTGCCCAGCCAACCAGGGGCGGGGGTCAGGGTGCCAGAGGCCGCCCTCGAGAGGGGGGACAGGCCAGATTCTATGCTATTCCTGATCGCGCTGTAGCTGTTGCATCTGATTCTTTTATCACATGTATTATTCTGGTTAGTCGCAGGGAAGCATCGGTTCTATTCGACCCTGGTTCCACTTTTTCATATGTGTCTTCTTACTTTGTTTCTCACCTGGGTGTGCCTCGGGATTCTTTGAGTGCCCCCATTTATGTTTCCACTCCGGTGGGTAATTCTTTGGCTGTGGAGCGTGTATATCGGTCGTGTTTGGTTACCATTTGTGGTTTTGAGACCAGAGCGGATCTATTATTGCACGGGATGGTCGATTTTGATATTATTCTGGGCATGGACTGGTTGTCGCCCCATTATGCTATTCTTGATTGTCACGCCAAGACCGTGACGCTGGCTATGCCAGGCATTCCACATATTGAGTGGAGTGGTACTCTAGATCACACCCCTAGCCGTGTTATTTCTTTTCTCAGAGCTCAGCGTATGGTTGAGAAGGGGTGTGCTGCTTATCTAGCCTATGTGCGGGACGTCGGTATTGACACTCCCTCTATTGATTCCGTTCCTGTGGTACGTGACTTTGCTGATGTATTTCCAGCTGATCTCCCGGGCATGCCGCCCGACAGAGATATTGATTTTGCTATTGATTTGTTGCCGGGCACTCAGCCCATTTCTATTCCACCGTACCGTATGGATCCTTCTGAGTTGAAGGAGTTGAAGGATCAGTTACAGGAATTATTGGGTAAGGGTTTCATTCGACCTAGTGTTTCGCCTTGGGGTGCTCCTGTGTTGTTTGTGAAGAAGAAGGACTGTTCTACGCGTATGTGTATTGACTATCGTTAGCTGAACAAGGTTACAATTGTGAGCACGTGATTTTTGCCCTACATGAGTGTGAGCACGTGATTTTTGCACCGAGCAAGTAATTCCAAAATTAAAATAAATATGTTTTTGAGTGAAATTACTTGATTTGTTTGGAATTAGCTATACTTTTGAGTCTGAATAAGTAGAAATTAGAAGAAAATAAAAAAAAAATAGGCTAAGTAATTAGTTTGTTAGTTTAATTAGTTAGATTTTAAGAAAATCAAAAATAGCTTAAATAGGAGAAAATAAAGAAAAAATAGCAGAAAAATTGCAAAAAATATTAGAAAATTAGAGTAATTAGTAAATTAGGATTTATAATTTTTCATAAAAGAAAAAGAAAAAAAATATAAAAAGAAAATACATAAAAAAAACATTAAAATCGGAAAAATACAAAAATATATTGTGTATAATTGCTTTGGGCCAAAGGGATATAAATTGAATGGCCCAAGTGCATTGGCCCAAAAGTCCGGTCCAGGCCACTAGGATTCAAGTGATCTCAGCCGTCCATTAGGCTGGATCCAACGGTTGAGAAAAAGGAGCGGATTTGATTAATTAATTGAGATGTAAAATTTGATCACGGCCGTCCATCTATTTGATCCAACGGAAGAGATATTTGATCTCCATATGCAACCAATGCGATGCCGTTTTAGTAACGTTCATCCAGAGCCGTTGATCTCCCTTCAACGAACGGCTCAGATCACCTCGTATGCCTGGCCTATAAAAGGGTTATTTCTGAATGATTTTTGCCACTTCTCCTAACCCTAAAGACAGCCGCCCTAATCTCTCCATCTTCTCCTTCGTCTCATCTCTGCAAAACTCAACGGCCATGGCGGCCACCACTCCTACGGTGGTCGCCGGCTCCTCTTACCTCGCCCATCTTCTTCTTCTTCTTCTTCATTCCATAATACACCCAAAACCCTAGAAAAATACCCTGTTCTTCGAAGTCCCGGTCACCGGAATCCTCGCCGGTGACCACTAAAGTATGAACCACTGCATAAAACCAATGTCGTTCGATTCCGCTTCACATGATCTATCCAACCATACTAGCCTTCACCTTCGAATCCCCACAGAACGTTTCGAATATTCCAAATAAGGTCGTCGGAACCCTAACTCCGGCGACCCCAAATTCAACCCCAATCAAGATCCGTTCTTTACCCTCACCCAAACACCCTCTTCAAGCCGAAATCCAAAAAGGCCTCGTCTTTAGGCCTGAAAGAAAATCAGAGAAGGAAAAAGAAGATAAATCGAAAAAAAGAAGTCTGGAAAAGAATAAAGAAAAAAAAAGAGAAACAAGAAGAAGGCCTGAGGATTTGAGAGAAATGGAGAAAAGAAAAGAGAATAGGAAGCTCGGGGGACAGGCCCCGCGAGCTAAGTCCCTGACCCTTATGTGCTTTCTCTGTGCTTTATTTTTGTTCATTTGTTGTTTGTTTGCTATTTCTGCATGCGTTTAGATGCTTTTCTCTGATTTTTGCTTTCACGTGATAGCTTAGGGTTTATCCTTGCTGATAGCTTAGGGTTTATCCTTGGTGATTGCTTTGTTGCTTGTTTATCCCTTTTGTTTCATTATGCCTATCTTTTCTTATTATTCTGCTTCTGAGCATGTTAGTGTTAGTATTCTCCATCTTGTTTATTCTCATGCTCATCTTGATTCGTTGTGTTCTGTTCCTGTGATTTAAAATATCTATCTATCTTCTGTGTATATTGGTTTTTAATCTGGTGGGTTTACAATGTCATGATTGTTCTTCATTCCTGTTTCATGTTTAGTTTTAGTTGTAGTTTAGCTGTTTTCTTCATTAAGGTTATCTTGCGTTGGGTCTGCTTCTCTGTTCTTAGAGAATTCCTTGTTCTTCTTCACCCTATGTTTATACTTAGGGTTTTCTTATTTGCTGGTTGTCAACATCTCATCTGTTTGATTTTCGAATACCTCTCCTGTTGCTCTTTATGTTTAGCTTAGTTGTTTGACTTTTGTTAGGGTTTCTTCTATGTAGCCTTCAATATCTTTACTGTTTTTTCTTCTTTTAACTCCCATGGTTTAGTCTTAGCCGTTTGATTCTCATTCTCCCTCACTTCATGTTTAATTTTGGTTTACAGCTCCTCTTATGTGTTCTCATCTGCTAAATATGCATGTTAATCTTGATTATCTGTCCTGCATGATAGATTTAGGGTTCCTCTTCACTGTTTATTCATGTCTCTTCTCTTCTTTATCTTCATCTTGATCCATCACATGTATACATAAGGCTAGGATTAATACTTGAAAAGATATATTAGCTAACATGCCTATGCTATTGTGTGTACTCTGGGCTTAAATGAATTCTGTTTCATCTACTACTTGTTGTTTCTTAGAGTTTAACATTCTGAGCATATTTGTGCCCTGAACCTAAAGGTTTTTGGAGTTTTCAATTATCATATGACTGGAATTAGTAGTAATTAGGTCTAATTTGACATGGATTCATATGTTGACACATAAAGTTGGATAATGTGGGTTGATTAGCTAAGATTCAACCATATCAAATTGTCTTTCCTGAGTTTTGTTGATTAATGCGTCTTATCTGGTTCTATGTGTCCTAATATGCAAATCATGTTGAATTTGATTTAGTTTTACTGTTTTTGGTTGAGTTTAAGTGTTTGATTGAAACTGTTGGAACCTTAGGTGGATTGGTTATAGCTGCTAGAATTAAGTTCCTAGAAATGGCTAGTTTTTAAATAGGATAGAACTGAAATGATCATAATTAGGCTATAAGTTAAATAATTGGCCTAAGAATGGTCAACCTTGCAAGGGGTTGACCAATTCTATAAGCCCTAACACACAGCTCACTGTTAACAGTGGCTGGTTGTGCAAAAGGGGCTATGTCTGCAAATGCAGACTAGCCCAGGCTCTCTTTAGAGCCCTGAGCATGAAATGGCCAAACCTGCAAATGGTTTTGGGCCCAAATGTTCAGTAATTGGCCTTAATAGCCAAATCCAAGTCTCAACTTGAGACTGGCTAAGTTTTAAATAGTTTAATCATAATAATAAAGCAGGCTATGCCTGCAATTAGCTTAAAATTGAAATAATTTGGTCTTAATTGACTGGAATTAGTTTAAATAGGCTAAAATCGAAATAGTTCTTAAAAGTAGAAGTGGCCAGCCCTTAAATACTAATGCCAGGGCTGGCTATTAGTTAAATAAGTCCAAAACAAGCTGAAATCTGCCCTAGGTAGGCTAGTAAATCAGCAGTGCCCTTAGGGGCATAATTGGGTATTAAAAAGGTAAAATAGTAACTAGTTAGAACTTAAAAGGGTAAGGGAGTCATTCATGCTCCTGATTTCTGCAATTTTGCAGAGATTTAGGGGTATAATGGTCTCCTAAAAATGGGAAATCTGTAAAAATCTCAAACCCCTAAGGTCATACTAGTAAAAGGCCATAAAAGAGAATCTTTAGAACCTTCCAGCACATGCTGGAAGGGTTTTTAGTAACTGAAATATGGACTAAAGTGCATAATTCATAAATTTAGGAGGGGGGAAGTGGGATTAATCCCATACTTCCTCCCCAAGTATTCAGCCCTAAAAAATAGTTATAAATATCTCTAAGAAAGGGGCTGAATGGGGGTTCGAATTCTGGGAGTAATCTAAGAAATACATCGGGGTTCCAATTTTTAGCAAATCTGAAAATACATTTAAGCTGAAATTCATTGAATACAAAAGCTTGAGAGATAGAATTAGCAATACAATAGTAGGATTTTCTGGGTTCTCTATCGGATTTCTCTGGGTCATCTACTTGAGTTTTCACTGATAGTGCTATTGCGGTGTTGCTGTGTGTTGTGCCTTCTTCTTCTCACTGTTGCATTGGTCGCTTGAGTCCTTGCTTTGCTTATTGCTTATCCCCTAGACTCATTGGTCTTATTCTCTGTGATCCAGGTACTCTTCTACCCGTAATGAAGCTGTAATAGAATTTGCTGAATAGAAATGAAGACTTGGAATTATTTTGTTATCTGTTTGTAGCTTCACTTTTAATTTATAGTATACTGCAGTAGATAGCAATGAAAAACAGAAACAAAAGCCCTGTAATAGCTAGTAATAGTAGTAGTATACTGTAGACAGTTTACCACTTAGTTTAAATAGGTAAAGGTTCTAAAATATAAGTTAATTAATAAGACATGCAAGACTAACAATCTGGTAACGAAATTCAGGAGGAAATCAGTAGTGTAATGGTAATATTGGCGTAGATCACTCATCACTTAGTTAAATAGGAATACTATTAAAACTAGAGCTAATCAATTCATTTGCATACATTAGTAATACTAAGCTCATTTAGTTAATCTGTTTCGTTAATTAATTTTAGTGTTTGAACAAGTTTAAAAGATAAGAAGTAAAATAGGCCATGATGTTAAAACGGGTTCAGTTTTGGTGTTAAAATTAGTGTTCAAACATAGCTATAAAGTGGTATAACAGGTTCAAAAGAGAAAAATAGGCAGAAGAAGTAGTAGTTCATTCGCGACTGGGGTTCATGGCATAAGCTAAGCTGAACTAGAATCAATAATATACTTGTGTACATATGAATAGATCATTTAGTCCTAGATAATTCAGTTGACATTAGCAAATAATTGGATTGATTAAGCACTGTCATGTATAGGTTAATCACTTAGTCTTTGGTCATTTGTAGATAATTAGCTTAATTACTCTATGAGCTTCTGGAATAATCGAATTGTTCTCCTTTAGAATCTGTTAATGTTAGTATCAACTTGTTAACAAAGGTCGAGATCATAAATAGTCTTTAGCTCTAGTCTGAGGTGTAGTAGATAATTGATTCATGATAGGTTGTATATTGATTTCTCTTTAATGAATAAAACATTTTGAGTTCATTCTATTCTGTTTACGTTTCTGATTTTAGTTATTTCAATCTGTTATATAAACAATCTTAAACCGCGTCATGAATTATATCAAAGTCTCGAGTACGAGCCTGAAGACTGCCTGGGCTTTAAGGCCTGGGCTGATGCTGATCTAGTTAAGCGAAGTGAAGAGACCGGGCCTAATGAACAGCGAAATTACGGGCCTTGATTATTATAGTAATAGCAATACGAATAAGGCAAAAACAAGGTATAGCAAATGTAGTTGAACAAAATAGGACCGGACTCTAAAATTAAATTGGGATGAGCCTCGCCCGTCAAACAAGCGGGGCCCCCATTTAGTAATGATATAACACAAATAGATCCGGGAAAGCTAATAGCAAATTCCATAGCTTCTCCCAAAATATTTAAAAGCCGTTAGACGTTATTTTAGGGCACGGTTTTAATATACCTTCCTATGAACGAGTGTGCACTTGGTGCAACTCAAATCCAAATCTCGGTAAAGCTGAAATACACCAAAAGTCATAGGCGTACTGGTTGCGGTATGACTCGAGGCGTGTTTTCACGATACCGCAAATTCCTAAAAATAAGATTTAACGTTAAAGCACATTATGTTGTTAAAAAAACTATAATTGAGTCAAACAAAAGTCAAGAATTGCAGTGGAGCGACCGTGCTAAAACCACGGAATCCGGGAGTGCCTAACACCTTCTCCCGGGTTAACAAAGTTCCTTATCCGGATCTTTGCTTCGCGGACATTTATAAGAGTCAAAATTCCTCGGATTCGGGATTAACCGGTGACTTGGGACACCATTGTCATTCCCAAGTGGCGACTCTGATTAATCTCTAATGAAATCCCGAACCGATTGTCCTTAAATTGGAAAAAACTCCTTCCCTTACGTTATTTTATCCGTCTCGGGTAATTGAGCGTCGGGGTATACCCTACAAGTGTATTTATACGCTTTTAAGCATGTTGGGGTAGTAAAAAGGGAGGTGTGACAGCTCTGACGACTCTGCTGGGGATCCAACCCTGAATTTCGATTTCAGGGTTTAAGAACTCGAGCTCCTTAGAACTGCCGTTCGCGTTTTTGTTTGACTTCATTAGATGATTTGAACAACATGCTATGTGTTTTATCGCTTTGATATTATGTGGATTGTATATAAAACTGTGCCGAAAATCCTTCTCTCTTCTCCCTCGGGGATGTGCTTACTGGTTGAGACTCCCCTTTCCGTTAAAGTCACCTTAAATTAAGAAAACAGAGGCCGGATAAGTTACAAAGCCGATTGACTCCGCGGGTCACCGGTACGTAGCCCCCTCCTCGATTCGAGTTGTCCGCTCGGGTACACGGTCTAGCAATCCATGAAACCGTAAGATTTTGAACATAGGTCTAGGACGATTATTTGCATCATATTTGACTTAGGGGACTCAACACAGGGGTTGGGTCCGTCTAGGACAGGTGAACCGGTATTGAAAAGACCGAGCATGCTATGTGTTGCATTTTATTGTCCTTGATCGTTATGCGGACCGGCGGAAATTCCGAGATTGGAAAAATTGTTGAAAAAAGAGAGAGAGAGAGGAAAATAATGATTTGTAGAAAATAGGTACATGGAAAATTTGAAAATTTGAAAAATAGGTAGAACATTTTTGAAATAATTGGTCGAATAATCTGACCGAACTACGCAGGTTTGATTCTCGCCATTAGGTGGGATACGTAGGCAACCCTCATCGGGTCCAACCACCCCTTTTAAAAAATCAAAAAAAAAATGTGTGTATTTTTGTCAATAAAATCAAAGTGATGCCGTTTTTGTAAATAGCCGAATGTTCCGAAAGGACGCCGGAAGACTGTTTTTGCAAAAATAGCCACTTTGAATCTTTTTAAATAATTTGCGGGCACAGCCTTGAAATATTCCTTGTGGAAATGTTGCAAGGCCAAAGCCTACAAATCAAGTCCGGGTTCACACCTGTTTTGCAAAAATAACCAAAAAATGTCAAATTTTTGATTTTGTTATAAATAAATCGGGTGATGCTATTCTTGCTTAAAATAAGCCGAATGTCCCTCAAAAGGACGCCGGAAGGCCATTTTTGCAAGAATAGCCACTTTGAGTCATTTTAAATAATTTGCGGGCATAGCCTTGAAATATTCCCTCGCGGAAACGTTGAAAGGCCGTATCCGCAAAATCAAGTTTGAGTCATCGCTCAACTTCTCAAAAAATAACCATTTTATCAAATAAGCCATTACATGGCCGAAATTTTGCTGAAATAGCCGCATTTTTGCATTTCAACTTCCTCAGTCTTGTGTTGGCCTGTGTCGGTGCTGAACGATGCCCCATAGGCCCCGGGATAAAAATTTTGAATTTGCATCTTCTCAAATAAAATTTTGCAAAAAGAGCCACTTTGTCTGAATAAGCCATTACATGGCCAATTTATGAAAAATAGTCTTGTTTTGGTTCATGGTGATGCCGAACGATGCCCCATGAGCCACAGGATAAAAAAATTATTTTCTCTTTCTTAAATAAATTTTGCAAAAAATAGTCATTTTGTCAAATAAGCCATTATGTGGCCAATTTTGTAGAAATAGTCATAATTGACACCAAAAAATATTCTTATTCTTGTAGAAATCTCCGGTACAAAATGTGAAAGTTTTTCAAGTTTGTAGTTGGAGTCGGCTTATATAATTTTCCTTCAAAGAAAAAAAAATCAAAAAAAAAATCGAATAAACATCTCTTTATTTCTTGCATTAATTTGCAAGAACTACGCTCGGTCTGATTCATGCGGGGTCATGATACGTAGGCAATCCACATAGGATTCGACCATGTCCATAAAAAAAAGAAAAAAAAAAAGATCAATAAGTGAAATACCTTAACGCTAACCCGGTGGTTTCGTTTTGCTAATCCAGAAAGTCGAGGTGGTTGGTTGTGGTAAATTGGAAGGCAAGATCCAAGGAAAATGATAACCGGCATCGAAGCTGTTACGGGTGCTCAAGAGACTCAGGGTCTGAAAATTCAACAAGGGTCTACTGTGGTTGAAGAAAACAGAGCATTGAACCAACAAATGACCCAAATGCGTCAAGCATGGGCCAATGGCCAAAGACAGCTTTCTCATGAGTCACAATCTGCTATACAGCAAGAACAGTACCACTCTCCCGAGTACCACTCGTACTCGTTTGACTTGCCTGCAAACGTTGAGAAGCTTACCCGAAAGAATGTACAGGAAGAAATGGCCCAAGGATTGAAGAGATTAGAACAACGGATGAAAAACATGCAAGAAATGGCAGAGAATCTCAAGACTGAGTGGGCTGGTATCGGTTCCCGACAACAGCTGGTTGAACGGAACCACATGTTAGTAGAAGAAGTCAAAGTATTAAGACAACACATGGTTGAAATGTATCGGGCATGGATGGATGGAAAAGCACCACCCCGCCACCACCTAGTTTCATGGACCCGGTCCTTACACTGAACCCGATGCCAAATATACCTGCCTATCGCAGCCTTTCTAGCCACTCGAGTAGCTCAATTACTCGTCCCCCAGCTATGCTTTCCCAACACTACTTCCATCCCCAACCCTACTACTCTCCTGGAGGCACCCAAAATCGTACTTCACCTTCCATGTACCCAATTTCACAAAAAGCCTACCGACCCCCACAAACATACCGAAAACCCCCTGGGTCAGGTTTCAGGCCAAACAAGGCGTTTAGGGAGGAGAGGTTGCTGAAGCGAAAAAAGGCTTTCACCCCTATCGGAGAATCATATACTAGCCTTTATCATAGGTTGAAAGAGTTGGGGATGTTAAGACCAGTCGCACCAAAAGTTCCAAACCCACCCCCGAAAAATCTTGATTCTTCTGTCAGATGTGAATACTGTTCGGGAACATTGGGTCACGATACTGAAAAGTGTTGGCAATTGAAGAATGCCATTCAAGATCTTATCGATGAGAGGAGAATTGAAGTACAGACTCCCGAAACCCCAAACATTACACAGAATCCTCTACCTGCACGTGACGTTGCGCATTTTGTGGGGACGATGCCCGATGACGAGGGTGAAGAGATTTTTCTTTGGAAGCCGAGTATATTGAAATAGAAAGCGATCTTAATGCAGAATACAGTGGCTAAGATGCCATGCTTGTCAATTGGGAAGGTGCTCAACTCTTGGAATTTTGGTAGTTTTATTTTGGTGTCGTTTCTGTTACCCGGGTTATTTCAGGGTTGTAATCCGGACGTTGTCTTGAGAGTCAAAACCCTTCTATCTTTGCTTTGTTTAGTATAAAAATTGTTTAGTGCCGTCTAGGTTTGTAATTCTAATCTAGTCTGTTCGTTTTGTTGTTGTTTCAACCCCTCAGTTTAGTACAACTCTTTGTTTCCTATCATTCCTAGTCAGTCCATTTCTGATCACTTTGCATTTTTTCTCATACTGACTTTAGCAACATGACATGCACGTAATTCTAAGCCTAGTTTTTAAAAGTCAATGAAACAATGTTGAAGATGTAATGATACTCGGAAAAATTAAAAACATATTGGAATACTGTGAAGTCGGAATCAAGTGAATACTAGGGGAAAACATAACATAAAGGAATGCCTTGGAAATGCATCATGCTTCATCGGTTTAAAGCCAAAGGCAAAAGTACCCCAAGACTAAAGGAACCATTCGTGGTATCAAGATTGTTGCCTAATCGCATTGAGAGTCATCAAAAACAGAAGGCAAATATGTGGATTGGTCGAGAGATAGTTTGTACTCGGTAGGTTTTGAAGATTGGAATGACGAAGGCAATTTATTCGGCTATCCAAACACTTCGTCCATTGCTACCCCTTTTTGAGCCATATTATATCTTTCTTTCATATCCCTCTTTCGGAATCAACAACAAAAATTGAGGATTGAGCGGGGGAATCAAATGAAGAAAAAGAAAAAAAAAGGGAAAAGAAAAAGAGGAAGAAAAAAGAGAAAAAAAAAGAGAAAAGAAAAAAAAAGAAAGAAAAAGAAAAGAATGCAAAGAAAAATCGGGAGAAGTCAAGATGCAACAATGAATACGGACGTAGTCCGAACTACGTTTGACTTGATCCCGAAAGGGTACGTAGGCAGCCTCACTGAGGTTCAGTCACAATAAAGGAAAAATCCAAAAAATCCCCCAAGAAGGAAACTGGGGCAGAAGTTATGGTTGTTGAAGAAATAAGATTCCGAAAGTTGTAATCATTAACCCACATTGAAATAATTTTGAGCCTTTATATCCTTTTTCTAAACCCCATCCAAAAGCCTGCATTACGGTCCAAAGGAAGACCTTCCGATCAATCTTCAAGAAATGCCGAGTCAAGCGAACAAAGGTCAATCACATCAAGGGCAACACTCCAGGAGAGTGAAGAACTCAAACCACCACGAGACTCCAGGATGAGAGAAGTCAAAATGAGAGAGTCTTATGGGTGAAGACCCGCACGGGCACCGTAGGGCGACGGTGAGTTGAGAGAAAGAAAGATCAAATGAGAGAGGCTTGTTGGCGAAAACCCTACGGGCGCTGCAAGTCGACTAAGGATCAAATCAAAGAAATGAAGTATTGAAGACCGGTTTCACTTGCAACAAGAGTTGAACATCAAATTTGCTATACAGAGAAGGCCAAAAGTGCATGTCAAGGTCGCTAGAGTCGGTATTCAAAATCCGATAGGTCATTCTTCTGTAGGTTTCTTGTTAGGAATTATGTTTTCCTTTCTTTCTATCCTTTGTACCTTGTTTTACCCTCCCTCTTATTGAGTCCGTCGGGTCATAACAAGTATAGAAATGATTTCAAAATTTGCCACCAAGCTTTCCAATTGCACAAGATGGGATTTGGCCAACACGACAATTGCCGTAAGTCAGGAAAAGGCAAGGCCGGTGCTTTAAGCCAAAAGAGCAACATGTGCAATGGAGCGGGCAACAATAAAAATGTTTGGGGTGCGTACAAGACGCAAAGGTCAGCAAAGTGCCAACTCGGGGAAAATATAACAAACGGAAATATGGGAGTGTATTCTGACAAAAGAAAGAGCCAGTCAAGAAACACCCAAGGTTGTCCAGTGAAATCATTGAAGAAATCATAGACTTCAAGATCGGAATTGTGGGATCCGTCAAGAAAGGAACAATATACATACCTAAAGAGAGGTGGATTTTGAACAAAGAAGAAGTAAAAATGGATAGTCGGTGAACAGGCAAAGCACTCGAGTGGAAAGCAGTCGCCATCAAAGTTCAAGGCCACAACCAACCACCGCATTTAAACTAACATATTTTTCTTTGCTTTGAAACAGGGGCATAAATGTTATTGGTCCGATAGAGCCAACAACTTCCAATAGGCATAGGCTCATTTTGGTTGCGATGCGTATCTTACCGTATTGGGCCGAGGCAAAGGGCAAATTTGCGCCAAATTGGCAGGGACCGTTCGTGGTATCACGGGTGTTGTCCAATGGAGCATTATATTTAACAGATGTTGAAGGAAAGTGCGTAGAGACTGCTATCAATTCAGATGCGGTCAAAAGATACTATGTATGATTCCTTTTCAGTTGTATGTTTTGTATTTTGTTGTGATTTTGGAATTGAAATGACGAAGGCATTTTATTTTCTATCCAAACACTTTATCCGTTGATAACCCCTTTGAGCCTTAATGAATGAATTCTTTCATATCCCTCTCTCGGAATCGCTCTAGTGCAATAATTTCGAAATTGCCAAAATGGAAAAAATGATGATGAAAAATGAAATTAAAAAAAATGAAAAAATGAAAAAAATGACTGAATGAAAGAAAAAAGAGAAAAAGACAAAGAAATCGGGAAAAAGTCAAAAAGAAATCCATCTAACTTATGAAGTTGGATGAACTACGTCTGACTTGATCCCGAAAGGGTACGTAGGCAGCCTCTCTGAGGTTCAGTCACAATAAAGAAAAAATCCAAAATTCCCCACATATTGAAACTGGGGCAGAAGTTATGTTTAATAATTCCGATAGTTGTAAATATTTTTAACCCTCGTTGAAATTTTGAGCCTTTATATCTTTCTTTCTTAACCTACCCAAAAGCCACGTTACAGTCCAAAGAAAGACCTTCTGATCAATTTTGAAATGATAACAAATACAACGAAGGAGGAGCGAAGCATCGGATAATACCCGTGGTACAGAAAACGAAATACAAAAAGGAAAAATGGAAAAATAAAAAATGAGAGAGTCTCATCAGTGAAAACCTTAGCCGGCACCGTGAGGCGATTGTGAGGTTGAGAGAAATAAAATGAGAGAGTCTTATCAGTGAAAACCTTAATCGGCACTGTGAGATGATTGTGAGGTTGAGAGAATAAATGAGAGAGTCTTATTGGTGAAAAACTTTCGAGGCACCGTAAGGCGATCGTGAGGACTATCAAAAAGAGAAAAGGCAACAAAAAGAGTATCGGTTTTGGGTCAAAGGCAATTCAGAGTCAGAATAATGATTGGAACGAACTGGGTCAGAGTTTAAATACATGGCATGGTCAGCGGAATCAGCCAGCAAATACCCAGATAAGTTCCGTCATCTCTCCAAAATACCCTTACCTTTCTTTCATTTTTTCTGCATTTCATTGTTTGAGAGTTAACTACCAGCTCCTGATAACGGAAGCTGAAACAACACTGGATCAGAAAGGATAGAAGATTGGGGAGGAGAATAAAGAAGCTTGGCAAACATGGCCAAAGAAAAAGAAAAACAAAACAAAAATGGAAAAATGAGAAAAATACAAAAAGAGTCTGCAAGGGACGAGAAGTCGGAAGTCATGCAACACGAGAAAGCAAAAAACAAAGGAAGCAATAAGAAGTGGGGATGGCAGATGCCAGTTGCCAGCAGTTTATATCTAATTTTGTTTCATGCAGGAACAAATTGTCACTAATCACTTTAAAGTGAATGTGACCAATGTGGAAAATTTAAAATGCCAAAAAGAGAAAGTCTGCCGAATAAGTGGAGAAATTCACAAGCAAGAGATAAGTTGGTAAAAAGAAAATACCAAAAAGAGGAAGGTAACATCTTTTAAAATCCATTCCCCAGTCCTCAGGCTGAGGGGATACTGTTTTGCATATGCATTGGCACGTTTAATTTCTGTTAGGCGCCCACCTTCTAATACGGGAATATTTTCTGCATCGCATTGCACGTTTAATTTCTGTTAGGCGCCCACCTTCAAATACGGGAATACTTTTCTGCATTTGCATTGCACGTTTAAATTTCTGTTAGGCGCCCACCTTCAAATACGGGAATATTTTCTGCATTCGCATTGCACGTTTAAATTCTGTTAGGCGCCCACCTTCAAATACGGGAATACTTTCTGCATCGCATTGCACGTTTAAATTCTGTTAGGCGCCCACCTTCAAATACGGGAATACTTTCTGCATTCGCATTGCACGTTTAAATTCTGTTAGGCGCCCACCTTCAAATACGGGAATACTTTTCTGCATCGCATTGCACGTTTAAATTCTGTTAGGCGCCCACCTTCTAATACGGGAATATTTTCTGCATTTCGCATTGCACGTTTAAATTCTGTTAGGTGCCCACCTTCCAATACGGGAATACTTTTCTGCATCGCATTGCACGTTTAATTTCTGTTAGGTGCCCACCTTCTAATACGGGAATATTTTCTGTATCACATTGCACGTTTAATTTCTGTTAGGTGCCCACCTTCTAATACGGGAATATTTTTCTGCGTTTGCATTGCACGTTTAAATTACGTTAGGTGCCCACCTTCTAATACGGGAATATTTTCTGCATTTGCATTGCACGTTTAAATTTTGTTAGGCGCCCACCTTCAAATACGGGAATACTTTTCTGCATCGCATTGCACGTTTAATTTCGTTAGGCGCCCACCTTCAAATACGGGAATACTTTTCTGTATCTCTGGGGACGGCAGATGCCAGTTGCCAGCAGCTTATATCTAATAAATTTTGTTTCATGCAGGAACAAATTGTCACTAATCACTTTAAAGTGAATGTGACCAATGTGGAAAATTTAAAATACCAAAAAGAGAAAGTCTGCCGAATAAGTGGAGAAATTCACATGCGAGAGATAAGTTGGTAAAAGAAAATACCAAAAAGAGGAAGGTAACATCTTTTAAAATCCACTCCCCAGTCCTCAGGCTGAGGGAATACTTTTCTGCATCGCATTGCACGTTTAAATTCAGTTAGGCGCCCACCTTCAAATACGGGAATACTTTTCTGCATCGCATTGCACGTTTAAATTCTGTTAGGCGCCCACCTTCAAATACGGGAATACTTTTCCGCATTCGCATTGCACGTTTCATTTCTGTTAGGCGCCCACCTTCAAATACGGGAATATTTTCTGCATTCGCATTGCACGTTTAAATTTCTGTTAGGCGCCCACCTTCAAATACGGGAATATTTTCTGCATTCGCATTGCACGTTTAAATTCTGTTAGGCGCCCACCTTCAAATACGGGAATATTTTCTGCATTCGCATTGCACGTTTAAATTCTGTTAGGCGCCCACCTTCAAATACGGGAATATTTTTTGCATCTTATTGCACGTTAAATTCTGTTTGGCGCCCACCTTCAAATACGGGAATATTTTCTGCATTCGCATTGCACGTTTAAATTCTGTTAGGCGCCCACCTTCTAATACGGGAATACTTTCTGCATTTCGCATTGCACGTTTAATTTCTGTTAGGCGCCCACCTTCTAATACGGGAATATTTTTGCACATCATGGTTTATACAGTTAAAAAGCCCACACTGGGGCAGAAAAAGAAAAAAAAAGAGGTAGTTTGTTGTTTTGTTTTAAGCAGGTTCAAGTTCGAGATCAAGAAAAACAAGAAAATCAACAAAAAAGAGAGTCATCAAGAAAAACAAGAAAATCAACAAAAAAGAGAGTCATCAAGAAAAACAAGAAAATCAACAAAAAGAGAGTCAACAAGAAAAACAAGAAAAATCAACAAAAAAGAGAGTCAGCATCGAAGAAAATCAACAAAAAAGGAAGTCTGTATCACCGGAAAGGGAAGAAGAGCAAAAGCTAGATTAGGAACAATTGTAATTGTAGGGTCATAGCTTAGAATAGCTTCTTCATTTTACATTTCCCCCCCGGTGTAATAAGGAGTAAGTCAGCAGGTCTCAACAGTGTCAATGCAACAGTGAGTCTGGTAGTTTTTAAAACTGCCAGACCTTCCCGAACTACACTGACCTGATTCCTGTTTAGCCCAGGATATGTAGGCAACCTCTAAAGCAGGGTGCGGTCAAAAGGTTTTCAAAAATGCTTTCACGGAATATGTCGATGTGCAAAAATCTCTCATTACTGCTCACTTGTCTTTGCACTGAAACTCTTCGTGTTCCCGAGCAAAGAGGGGCAGCTGTGAGCACGTGATTTTTGCACCGAGCAAGTAATTCCAAAATTAAAATAAATATGTTTTTGAGTGCAATTACTTGATTTGTTTGGAATTAGCTATACTTTTGAGTCTGAATAAGTAGAAATTAGAAGAAAATAAAAAAAAATAGGCTAAGTAATTAGTTTGTTAGTTTAATTAGTTAGATTTTAAGAAAATCAAAAATAGCTTAAATAGGAGAAAATAAAGAAAAAATAGCAGAAAAATTGCAAAAAATATTAGAAAATTAGAGTAATTAGTAAATTAGGATTTATAATTTTTCATAAAAGAAAAAGAAAAAAAAATATAAAAAGAAAATACATAAAAAAAACATTAAAATCGGAAAAATACAAAAATATATTGTGTATAATTGCTTTGGGCCAAAGGGATATAAATTGAATGGCCCAAGTGCATTGGCCCAAAAGTCCGGTCCAGGCCACTAGGATTCAAGTGATCTCAGCCGTCCATCAGGCTGGATCCAACGGTTGAGAAAAAGGAGCGGATTTGATTAATTAATTGAGATGTAAAATTTGATCACGGCCGTCCATCTATTTGATCCAACGGAAGAGATATTTGATCTCCATATGCAACCAATGCGATGACGTTTTAGTAACGTTCATCCAGAGCCGTTGATCTCCCTTCAACGAACGGCTCAGATCACCTTGTATGCCTGGCCTATAAAAGGGTTATGTCTGAATGATTTTTGCCACTTCTCCTAACCCTAAAGACAGCCGCCCTAATCTCTCCATCTTCTCCTTCGTCTCATCTCTGCAAAACTCAACGGCCATGGCGGCCACCACTCCTACGGTGGTCGCCGGCTCCTCTTACCTCGCCCATCTTCTTCTTCTTCTTCTTCATTCCATAATACACCCAAAACCCTAGAAAAATACCCTGTTCTTCGAAGTCCCGGTCACCGAAATCCTCGCCGGTGACCACTAAAGTATGAACCACTGCATAAAACCAATGCCGTTCGATTCCGCTTCACATGATCTATCCAACCATACTAGCCTTCACCTTCGAATCCCCACGGAACGTTTCGAATATTCCAAATAAGGTCGTCGGAACCCTAACTCCGGCGACCCCAAATTCAACCCCAATCAAGATCCGTTCTTTACCCTCACCCAAACACCCCTCTTCGAGCTGAAATCCAAAAGGCTTTGCCTTGAAGCCCTAAAACGAAAATCAGAGAAAAAAAAGAAGATAAATCGAAAAAAAGAAGTCTGGAAAAGAATAAAGAAAAAAAAGAGAAACAAGAAGAAGGCCTGAGGATTTGAGAGAAATGGAGAAAAGAAAAGAGAATAGGAAGCTCGGGGGACAGGCCCCGCGAGCTAAGTCCCTGACCCTTATGTGCTTTCTCTGTGCTTTATTTTTGTTCATTTGTTGTTTGTTTGCTATTTCTGCATGCGTTTAGATGCTTTTCTCTGATTTTTGCTTTCACGTGATAGCTTAGGGTTTATCCTTGGTGATTTCTCTGTTGCTTGTTTATCCCTTTTGTTTCATTATGCCTATCTTCTCTTATTATTGTGCTTCTGAGCATGTTAGTGTTAGTATTCTCCATCTTGTTTATTCTCATGCTTATCTTGATTCGTTGTGTTCTGTTCCTGTGATTTAAAATATCTATCTATCTTCTGTGTATATTGGTTTTTAATCTGGTGGGTTTACAATGTCATGATTGTTCTTCATTCCTGTTTCATGTTTAGTTTTAGTTGTAGTTTAGCTGTTTTCTTCATTAAGGTTATCTTGCGTTGGGTCTGCTTCTCTGTTCTTAGAGACTTCCTTGTTCTTCTTCACCCTATGTTTATACTTAGGGTTTTCTTATTTGCTGGTTGTCAACATCTCATCTGTTTGATTTTCGAATACCTCTCCTGTTGCTCTTTATGTTTAGCTTAGTTGTTTGACTTTTGTTAGGGTTTCTTCTATGTAGCCTTCAATATCTTTACTGTTTTTTCTTCTTTTAACTCCCATGGTTTAGTCTTAGCCGTTTGATTCTCATTCTCCCTCACTTCATGTTTAATTTTGGTTTACAGCTCCTCTTATGTGTTCTCATCTGCTAATTATGCATGTTAATCTTGATTATCTCTCCTGCATGATAGATTTAGGGTTCCTCTTCACTGTTTATTCATGTCTCTTCTCTTCTTTATCTTCATCTTGATCCATCACATGTATACATAAGGCTAGGATTAATACTTGAAAAGATATATTAGCTAACATGCCTATGCTATTGTGTGTACTCTGGGCTTAAATGAATTCTGTTTCATCTACTACTTGCTGCTTCTTAGAGTTTAACATTCTGAGCATATTTGTGCCCTGAACCTAAAGGTTTTTGGAGTTTTCAATTATCATATGACTGGAATTAGTAGTAATTAGGTCTAATTTGACATGGATTCATATGTTGACACATAAAGTTGGATAATGTGGGTTGATTAGCTAAGATTCAACCATATCAAATTGTCTTTCCTGAGTTTTGTTGATTAATGCATCTTGTCCGGTTCTATGTGTCCTAATATGCAAATCATGTTGAATTTGATTTAGTTTTACTGTTTTTGGTTGAGTTTAAGTGTTTGATTGAAACTGTTGGAACCTTAGGTGGATTGGTTATAGCTGCTAGAATTAAGTTCCTAGAAATGGCTAGTTTTTAAATAGGATAGAACTGAAATGATCATAATTAGGCTATAAGTTAAATAATTGGCCTAAGAATGGTCAACCTTGCAAGGGGTTGACCAATTCTATAAGCCCTAACACACAGCTCACTGTTAACAGTGGCTGGTTGTGCAAAAGGGGCTATGTCTGCAAATGCAGACTAGCCCAGGCTCTCTTTAGAGCCCTGAGCATGAAATGGCCAAATCTGCAAATGGTTTTGGGCCCAAATGTTCAGTAATTGGCCTTAATAGCCAAAGCCAAGTCTCAACTTGAGACTGGCTAAGTTTTAAATAGTTTAATCATAATAATAAAGCAGGCTATGCCTGCAATTAGCTTAAAATTGAAATAATTTGGTCTTAATTGACTGGAATTAGTTTAAATAGGCTAAAATCGAAATAGTTCTTAAAAGTAGAAGTGGCCAGCCCTTAAATACTAATGCCAGGGCTGGCTATTAGTTAAATAAGTCCAAAACAAGCTGAAATCTGCCCTAGGTAGGCTAGTAAATCAGCAGTGCCCTTAGGGGCATAATTGGGTATTAAAAAGGTAAAATAGTAACTAGTTAGAACTTAAAAGGGTAAGGGAGTCATTCATGCTCCTGATTTCTGCAATTTTGCAGAGATTTAGGGGTATAATGGTCTCCTAAAAATGGGAAATCTGTAAAAATCTCAAACCCCTAAGGTCATACTAGTAAAAGGCCCTAAAAGGAATCTTTTAGAACCTTCCAGCACATGTTGGAAGGGTTTTTCATAACAGAAATAGGGGCTAAAGTGCATAATTCATAAATTTAGGAGGGGGGAAGTGGGATTAATCCCATACTTCCTCCCCAAGTATTCAGCCCTAAAAAATAGCTATAAATATCTCTAAGAAAGGGGCTGAATGGGGGTTCGAATTCTGGGAGTAATCTAAGAAATACATCGGGGTTCCAATTTTTAGCAAATCTGAAAATACATTTAAGCTGAAATTCATTGAATACAAAAGCTTGAGAGATAGAATTAGCAATACAATAGTAGGATTTTCTGGGTTCTCTATCGGATTTCTCTGGGTCATCTACTTGAGTTTTCACTGATAGTGCTATTGCGGTGTTGCTGTGTGTTGTGCCTTCTTCTTCTCACTGTTGCATTGGTCGCTTGAGTCCTTGCTTTGCTTATTGCTTATCCCCTAGACTCATTGGTCTTATTCTCTGTGATCCAGGTACTCTTCTACCCGTAATGAAGCTGTAATGGAATTTGCTGAATAGAAATGAAGACTTGGAATTATTTTGTTATCTGTTTGTAGCTTCACTTTTAATTTATAGTATACTGCAGTAGATAGCAATGAAAAACAGAAACAAAAGCCCTGTAATAGCTAGTAATAGTAGTAGTATACTGTAGACAGTTTACCACTTAGTTTAAATAGGTAAAGGTTCTAAAATATAAGTTAATTAATAAGACCTGCAAGACTAACAATCTGGTAACGAAATTCAGGAGGAAATCAGTAGTGTAATGGTAATATTGGCGTAGATCACTCATCACTTAGTTAAATAGGAATACTATTAAAACTAGAGCTAATCAATTCATTTGCATACATTAGTAATACTAAGCTCATTTAGTTAATCTGTTTCGTTAATTAATTTTAGTGTTTGAACAAGTTTAAAAGATAAGAAGTAAAATAGGCCATGATGTTAAAACGGGTTCAGTTTTGGTGTTAAAATTAGTGTTCAAACATAGCTATAAAGTGGTATAACAGGTTCAAAAGAGAAAAATAGGCAGAAGAAGTAGTAGTTCATTCGCGACTGGGGTTCATGGCATAAGCTAAGCTGAACTAGAATCAATAATATACTTGTGTACATATGAATAGATCATTTAGTCCTGGATAATTCAGTTGACATTAGCAAATAATTGGATTGATTAAGCACTGTCATGTATAGGTTAATCACTTAGTCTTTGGTCATTTGTAGATAATTAGCTTAATTACTCTATGAGCTTCTGGAATAATCGAATTGTTCTCCTTTAGAATCTGTTAATGTTAGTATCAACTTGTTAACAAAGGTCGAGATCATAAATAGTCTTTAGCTCTAGTCTGAGGTGTAGTAGATAATTGATTCATGATAGGTCGTATACTGATTTCTCTTTAATGAATAAAACATTTTGAGTTCATTCTATTCTGTTTACGTTTCTGATTTTAGTTATTTCAATCTGTTATATAAACAATCTTAAACCGCGTCATGAATTATATCAAAGTCTCGAGTACGAGCCTGAAGACTGCCTGGGCTTTAAGGCCTGGGCTGATGCTGATCTAGTTAAGCGAAGTGAAGAGACCGGGCCTAATAAACAGCGAAATTACGGGCCTGGATTATTATAGTAATAGCAATACGAATAAGGCAAAAACAAGGTATAGCAAATGTAGTTGAACAAAATAGGACCGGACTCTAAAATTAAATTGGGATGAGCCTCGCCCGTCAAACAAGCGGGGCCCCCATTTAGTAATGATATAACACAAATAGATCCGGGAAAGCTAATAGCAAATTCCATAGCTTCTCCCAAAATATTTAAAAGCCGTTAGACGTTATTTTAGGGCACGGTTTTAATATACCTTCCTATGAACGAGTGTGCACTTGGTGCAACTCAAATCCAAATCTCGGTAAAGCTGAAATACACCAAAAGTCATAGGCGTACTGGTTGCGGTATGACTCAAGGCGTGTTTTCGCGATACCGCAAATTCCTAAAAATAAGATTTAACGTAAAAGCACATTATGTTGTTAAAAAAACTATAATTGAGTCAAACAAAAGTCAAGAATTGCAGTGGAGCGACCGTGCTAAAACCACGGAATCCGGGAGTGCCTAACACCTTCTCCCGGGTTAACAGAGTTCCTTATCCGGATCTCTGCTTCGCAGACATTTATAAGAGTCAAAATTCCTCGGATTCGGGATTAACCGGTGACTTGGGACACCATTGTCATTCCCAAGTGGCGACTCTGATTAATCTCTAATGAAATCCCGAACCGATTGTCCTTAAATTGGAAAAAACTCCTTCCCTTACGTTATTTTATCCGTCTCGGGTAATTGAGCGTCGGGGTATACCCTACAAGTGTATTTATACGCTTTTAAGCATGTTGGGGTAGTAAAAAGGGAGGTGTGACAATGAGAATTACTCCCAGAAAATTCAAAATAAAATAGTTTCATGTTGGGCATGATTTTGTGATTTTTGTGTTATTTTTATCTTACATTTGCATTTTTGTGTGTGCGTGTTTATTTATTTAAATTAGCAAAATACAAAAAATATATATATTACGTTTTTGCATTTTTTAGTTGTTTAATATCAAAATTATGTGATTTACATTTAAGTGATATGTAATTGTGTATGTTAATTATTAGTAAAACTTAATTAGCATTCTTATAAGTTAATTTGATTTTTTGTAGTGTGATTTAGAATCTTTGTTTAAATTAGACAAAAGAGGAGACAAAAGAATTAGAAACAAAGAGGAAATCGGAACTGGGCCGTCTCCAATTCAATAAAAAAACCAGGCCCACACTAATTCAATACCCAGCCCAAATCCCCGCCCAGGCATCAGCTTATGTAACGGCTGATCTGGACCGTTGGATTTTATTATCCAACGGCCCAGATTAATCAATCAATTCCCAAATATACCCAGGCCCTAACTTAATCACACGACGCCGTTTTGGTTTAAGTGAGGCAATCCTGGTCGTTGATCGTAAATGATCCAACGATCAGGATTTAATCTCGTAATTCATATATAAGGCCATCTCCACACCCCGCCCCCAAGCCGGACCCCCCCCCCCTTATACTCGTCGTTTCTTTTAGAGACAAATTAACCTCGTCGTCCACCACCGTGCTCCGCCTGCCGGAAATCGCCTCACGGCGGTTCCGGTAGGCCAACGGCCACCAAATTAACACCAACCCTTCTCCTCACCTCCCTCTCTTCGAATCCGGCCTCCGTTAGTCTCGAATCCGTCCCGAGCGTGTCGAATATTGAATCAAAGGTTGCCGGAATTTGAAAATCATGCCAAACCTCACCAAAATCACACCATGGCTTCCTCTCACCTCCCTCATACACCCACCGGCTTTAGTTTTGTTCGAATCAAGCCCTAACCCCTTTACCCCCAAATCGAGCCCTCAGGAACCCTAGAATTAAGAAACTAGGGATTTCATTCGAACTGGGAGAAATTGAGGTTAATAAACTTTAATTGGAATGTTTTCATTTGAAAACATTTCAATTAAAGTCTATTTGACTTCAAATGTGCAACCTCGACTTCTTTCGAACCCGAGTCGGCCAAGTTCCAATTCTTTGTTTTAAGGTATTTCTGTTCTTGTTTAATTGTATTTGTCGTTGCAGTTTAAGTGTTTTTTTTTTAGCTTTTAGTTTTCGTTTTGTTGTTCCACCAAGTCTCTGCTGTCTTCATCTCTTTGGGGCCTCTTTATTTGGCCGATTCTTGTTGTTTCTTTGATTGAAAATGTATGATATGCTTAGTATGATTAAGGTCGTCAAGCTAATTAGTTCATATTGGTTGGTATCCTGTTGTGTCGAAACCATGAATCACGGATTGTTGGTCGTTTGTTTGTTCTTGATTGTATACGTAGGATCAATTAAGTAATTGTCGTCGTTTAGTTATACGATTTTTCCTATTAAAACACTAGATAGTGATTAATGTTGTTGATTTGATCCGAAAGCATTACCAAGTGAAGTTCTTGAATTGTTGTGACTTTAAATTAGGTCCTGAATCTGCTGAGGCTGTTAGCATTAGTGTAAGATGATTAATCAGAGGTGGCATATTAAAATGCCCTGCACAGCCTAGTGGAACCTGCTGCCACAGCAGGGCACTCCACTAGGTCTCCACTCAACATTTAAATTAAGTTAAGCCCACACTTGACAGTTTTTAGTGGCAAAACAAAGAGCATATGATGGGCTGGCAGAGAAGAGTATGGGCGGGGGGTCTTCTGATTATTGTATCTTAGGGTGTCTTGGTTTCTCAAGTATAAATAGAAGGTTGAAGAGAATAGGGAGAGGGTTCTTTTCTCTGGAAAAAGGAGCATACATTAAAGCAGAGTCCTTTTTTTGCATAGCAATCTGAAATACTGAGAGGAGAGTATAGTTAGGACATACAGGAGGGTCTCTAGCTGAGTTGAAGTTTCGGTTAACTCTAGAACTGAAGGATAGTTGGCATTTCTCTGTTTCTTTTTCTGTTACATACTCGGATGCAATCAATAGGCGGAACTTTGGTTATTTGGTTTGTTGTTTGAAGTCACTTGGGATTCAATCAGTTGGGTGCACAAGTTTTCTGGGGCATTTCAGAGGTGTAGGGGTTTGTTTGATTGGGAATTCTCTGTTGGTTATCTTTGAAATATTCGAACTTTCTGTCATTGGTTTCTCTTCTTGGAATCTGATTGCTGGGATTATTTGGTTGTTGTTTGGTTACTGCCATACTGTTGATTGCCGCACCTTGTCCACTGCTCACTCTTCTTTCTTCTTCCCTATTCCAGGTACACAACTCTGTCATTGTAGTTTCTTGGTTCGAAAAGAATGAAGCCTGAAGCTCCGTTTTAAGTCTGTTGAATACATGTAGTTGGCCAAAGTTCTTATGTTTGCATGCTTTGTTATTCTTTAATTAAGTTTGTCTTACTGGTTTTGGTTATGAAAAATATATCTAGATCAAAGATACACTATCATTGGATATGTACATAAACCTGAATTATTCCTGCTGTATCTCCGTTCAATCTTCTCTATTCATGGTGTGTAATTTCCAAATCTGTTAATATTAGATCTTATGTTAAATTGAGATTAGCTCTTTGTTTAAGCAGAAAGTTTAAGGTGATTTGAACACCCGTGAGGAATGATATCTTGAACTTGCAAAAATATATGACAGTGGCTCTTTGAGGATTATTTGAATTCAAAGTAAGATCTTTCCATATAATTGTCCGCCATAGACTCAAATCTACTCACTTAGTTAACTAATCATATGTTTGCTCGAATTGGTTATAGTTGAGTAAGATTTTGTCACATTGTAGGAATTGGTGAGTTATTACTCGACTGAACGACGTAATTAGATTAAAGGAATCGGGGGTGCATTTCATGTGACCGGACTCCAATTTTGAACAAGATTAAATAAAGCGTGTCAGGAACCACAGGCGCATTTCATGTGGTGTGGCTCGTAACATGTTTAAATAATTTGGAATCAATTCCTGAATAAATATAGCGGGATGTGGTTCGCTTTAAACTTGAATTAGAGGTGCGCTTCACCTAACAGTTACACAAATCGCAAGGGACCTCATAAGTGTATATATAAAGCGCTTCGATTTCGAGATGCGTTGTTTCTTAGCAAATATCATGGCCTTCTCGAAAAGTGTGAGTAAGTAATCGCTCTGGGCGCGTGTTTTAATAATTTTACCTTTTTAAGTACGGGTGTGCATTTCATGCGACCCAAATCCAAATCCCAAAATGTTGAATAAGAATGTGTCGAGAATCCGGGTGCATTTCATGTGACGCGATTCGAAACATATTTTTAGGCAACATTCTTTTCGCAAAAATCATAATAATAATAAAAGCGGTAATGGGATATTAATTTGCACTAAGTATATAACTGTGAGAAATCAGATAAATAAGCCACATATGACAGTTGAGCGACCGTGCTAGAACCACGGAATTCGGGAATGCCTAACACCTTCTCCGGGTTAACAGAATTCCTTATCCGGATTTTTGGTTCGCGGACCGTTAAATAGAGTCAAACCTTTCCTCGATTCGGGTTTCAAACCGGTGACTTGGGACACCATAAATCTCCCAAGTGGCGACTCCGAATCTCTCAATAAATGAACCCCGTTTTGGTTGTCCTTCAATTGGAAAAACTCTCTTTTATATCTTGCGCCCACGCGGGTCAGCGTAAAAAAGAGGTGTGACAGCTCTGGCGACTCCACTGGGGAAATAATTTAGAATTCGAGCTCGGAATAATTGTTGTATTTGGCTTATTTATTATCTGATTTTTATTGCATGTTTGTATTAATGTGCTAAATATTGTTTTTACTGCTTTGATATTTTGTGAACTGTACATATAAATTGTGCTGAAACCAATCTCCTCTCTGAGTCTTCTAAATCATGAAGAAGGGTGCACTTCGTGTGACTTCTTTTCTGTATAGTGTCTAATTCCCACTTTAGAACGAGGTTTGGATAAGTTGCAAAACCGGTGAAGCTTATGTATTCCCGGGTTGCTGCCTCCTCCTCGGCTCGAGTTGTCCGCTCGGGTAAGCCATGTCTAGAACAATAAACCCAGATTTTTGAACCTAGAATAACAAAGCTTCATGCCGGATCCCTAGTAGGAACGTCTATTTGCATCATGTTGCATTTGGCTTAGGGGACTCAACACGGGGGTTGGGTCCGTCTAGGACAGGTGACCTGAAATGAAAAGACTATCCTGCTGCATCATGTTTGTCTTACGCATTTACCTGTTATTAGACTTGCATTCTGACCGGCTTTAGATATAAGGAAAATTAAAATTAAAAAAAAAAAAAAAATAGCCATTGTCTTTTTTATGAATAAATAAATAATGTAGTTTGTTTCATTAAAACCGAACTACGTGGGTTTGATTCTCATTGGATGTGAGATACGTAGGCAACCTCTATCAGGTCCAACTTCACCTTTTGAAAAATAGCCAAAATATCAAAACTAACTTTTGTACTAAATAAGTCGGTGACGCTGTTTTCAAAAATAGCCGAATGTTCCCGAAAGGGACGCCGGAAGGCTGATTTCGTATAAACGGCCACCTTTGGGTCAATTTTTGATTTCGATCAATTTACCCCCACAGCCTTAAAAACCTTCGTCCCCGAGACGTTGAAAGGCCGTGATTGAAAACTGATTTTTTTATTATTTAGCAAAACGGAGTTGTTTTTCTTATTTAAATCACCTTAATAAATGTGCAGGATGAGCACGAATCAGAATAAATCATTTTCAATCTTTAGCGAGGTCCCTCAGCAGCTCCATATATGGTGGAACGATTTGGAAGACAATAGCAAAAAGATAGTGGGGAGAATTTTGGGAGGTTTGGTTAATCTGTTGAATATCAAGCCAAGGAAAGACATCATCGAGGCATTGATATCTTTTTGGGATCCGACCCGCAATGTATTCCGTTTTGTCGACTTTGAACTGACACTCACGCTAGAGGAGATTGCGGGCTATGCAGGGCTAAATGGGAAATTAAGAGGGCAATACCTGCTCTCACCAAGACCGGTGTCTCCACATGGGTTTCTGGATTTGCTAAGCATTAGTCGGAAGGTGAAAAATGATGATTTGCTAGAAGGATGTTGCGATCTCCAATTCTTATACCAACGGTACGGCACTCCTCGGGGTTTTGAAGAGTCAAACCTTGGACTAACTCACACAGGGAATAGAACCAAGTGGGAGGCCAGACGAATTCTAGCATTCATAATGACATTCTTGGGAGTCGTGATTTGCCCACGCGAAGATAAGAAAATAGAGATAAGTCTGGTCGGAATAGCCGATGTTGCAATCAAAAAGGATACCAACACGGTGGTCCCTTTGGTTTTGTCCGAAATCTATCGAGCCTTGACTGTATGCCGAGAAGGGGGAAATTTCTTCCAAGGATGCAATCTGTTACTCCAATTATGGATGCAAGAACACCTCCATCACCGAACACAATACATGAACCATGGGTTGACCGGGAAAAACTGTATCAGGGGTTTCGAAGAACGGATGATGGGTGCTGTATTCCCTGAAGGCGTCGAGGCATGGCTTGCACGACTGAGCTCAATAGAAGCCGATCAAATTGAATGGGCATTCGGGTGGTTACCCGATACTGAAGTAATATATATGGCAGCCGAGGAGTGTTATATCCTTCTGATGGGGATCCGCAGTGTCCAACCATATGTTCCTCGTCGTGTATTACGTCAACTAGGAAGGTTTCAGGTTATTCCTACCGATCAAGACCTGAGAAAGTACGCTATTGAGTTGAGCCCAGGAGTCGTATTCCCGAAGAGAAGATTAGAAAGCTGTGGCATGAATGTAGGTTCCTTGAGTCTAAAACCATGGTCCGGGAACTAGCTAAGGGTGAGGTGGACTCAAAGTACAATGTGTGGTTCGGGAAAAGATTTCAGATTCGTCGGAAATGTTCTAAAAGAGCCCATGTCCAACAGTTCACGGAAGATTCACGGGAACAATGGGATTGGTTAGCAAAGGAGGAGGGGTACAGGACGAAGATTGGCAGGATAGAACAGCAGGTCCGGGACCTCCAATTCGAGAAGAACATGCAAGCTGCCGCCGACGAAGGAGACAAAAAGAAGTTGGCACAAGAAAATGACTTCTTGAGAGCTCAAATCCAGCAAATGAAAAGGGATGCTGACAGACAGTTGAGGAGTCGGGCAGACGAAAAATTGATAAAGGGTTTGAGAAGCCAAGTCACCGATATCCAAAGAGAATTGGACGAGTCGAAGGCCCAGACAACGAGGATCCGTGCTAGCTGGAGAAAGGAGGCACGTCAACATGCACTTCACCTACAACGGGTGGAGGAAGATTACACTGAGACCATCACTAGTCTAAGGGAGGCAAATGTTATCCTCAGGGAGCGGGTTTTCAAGCAAGCCCGAGATGCTAGAACAGACCTCGATCGTTGCCACAATTTGATGGCCCGACTGCAAGAACAAATAGACAGGCTCCTAGACCAAGTCACCAACAACGCTCAAAGATTGGGGCGAAAAACCAGCAGATAGAACGGCTACTCAGAGAAAGGGACATGATCAAAGACAGAATTGGGGAAATTGGGCATTATGTCACCATGAAGTGCTTAGCTTGTGAACAAATGCCCCACACCGACCTTTTTGCTTCAGTTATGGGTTATGTTCATCAGATCATGAGAGAGTTAAGGGGACTGCACAAGGACCTCACACCAAGGCCCGCGACAAGGCCGAATGATGCCTCGCGGGCCCCCAGGAATTTTAGAGCATTAGATTTTTGATTAAAAATGTGTTTTTGAAATGTCGGGTCAAGCTAGTTGGCATTTTTATCTTTACTTTCCCGAGTCAAGCATTTCTTTTATTTTGCTGATTGTTGTAACACGTGTTTTGTAACTGCAAGGTTTTATTTGATATAAAAGTTACTGAATTTTTCCACAATCTTGTTGCCAGAACTACGCTCGGTCTGATTCACGCGGGGACGTGATACGTAGGCAATCCACATAAGATTCGACCACCACTAAAAAGAAAGGAAAAGACACGAAGGTTAATAACAATAAGGCTTTCAAGGATAGTTCAAAAAAAAAAAAAAAAAAAGAAAAAGAAAAAGAAAAAGAAAAAAAAAAGAGAAAAGCTGGATTGACGCATGTTACGAGTGCATGTAGAAAGGGTGATTTGGTTAGGTGCATTACATCCAACGTGCTGTAACATATCTGTTAAACTCGGTAAACTAACAAGTTTGTTGCATTTCCAGAAAAGTTTAGCAGTTGGTTTGACAGAATATACTGGCCAGCCACCATTACCGTACTAGATCTAAAGGGCCAATTACAGCAAGTATGTCCAGTTCCGGTAAAAGTCTCGAGGAAGAGAAATCGGAGATGCAAATCATGAAAGAGGAGGTAGAATGGTTGAGACATTAGATAACAGAGATGCACCTAGCCTGGGCTAGGGGACAATCCTCGCCAAACCTCCCTACTCTCGCCTCAGCTCCGGAACATCCGCCCATCGATCCTTCGACAAGCGCCCCGATCTATCCATACTTTCAGGGGGAAAACCCATATGCCACCCACACTCCACCAGCCAAACCAAATCCTCCTCCAGCCACCCCTGTTTTTGTGGCACCTCCACCTGCTCCTCTACAAAGGCCGGCCAGCGAGCCGCATGTTCAGATCCATGACAACTCTTACTATCCTCCAGAGCCTACTTTTAGGGCTCGTGAACCGCAATCACATACCCCTCACTGGGATAATCCGGCAGAACCGGAAAAGTACTTCCAAAGTTCAGAACATGAGGAAGTTATCAGAAAAGTTAAAAGCCTGGAGCAGTCCTTCAGGAACATGCACGGTTTGGGTAATCAGGTCAGTGTCGCTTACAAAGATCCGTGCCCGTTCCCCGACGTCCAATTACCGGCCGGGTTCAAAATGCCCAAGTTTGACCTATACGAGGGGCACGGTGATCCTGTAGCCCACCTCCGAGGGTTTTGTAGTAAAATGCGAGGAGCCGGAGGACGGGACGAGATTCTGATAGCTTACTTCGGTCAGAGTCTGGGAGGATCTGCGCTGGAGTGGTACACTAGACAGGACCCCAGCAGATGGTTTACGTGGGATGACTTGGCTCAACCTTTTATTGGGCAGTTCTAGTACAATCTTGAAATAATCCCTGACCGCCTATCATTGCTAAAATTAGAGAAGAAACCCGCTGAAAGTTTCAGGGAATTTGGTTTCCGCTGGAGGGAACAGGCAGCAAGGGTAGATTCGCCTATGAGAGAGAGCGAGATGGTGGATTACTTCTTGCAGATACTAGAGCCAACATATTTCGGACATCCGGTGACGTCCGTGGGCAAATCATTCACTGAGGTGATAAAAATGGGGGCTATGATCGAGGAAGGTTTGAAAGCCAACAAGATCATGAGCTACTCAGCATTGAAAGCCACCACTCAGGCTATCCAAAGTGGTACTGGAGGAGTACTCGGGAAAAATAGGAAAGAGGAAGTCGCGGCAGTTGAGTCCGGGACGTGGTTCAGAAACAGAGGCCCCGCACCCCAATATAGCCCGCCCCAGCCTCACCACCAAAATTACTTCCACAATCCATATAACCACCCGCAACATTACTATCCAACACCTGATCCCCATTTTACTGTCCATCACGCACAGTCCTATTCTGCACCTCCCGTCCATGCACCGTGGCGTGCACCAAACCCGCAAAACAACTACCCACCCCCAAGAGCCTACAGAAACCCCTCGGGCGCGAGTTTTCGTCCGAACCAGGCATTCAAGGGCGACAGGGCGCCAAGGCCAAAGACTTTCACTCCCTTGGGAGAGTCTTACACCAGTCTGTTCCACCGATTGAAGCAAGTAGGGTTGCTAAATCCGGTTGAAGCTAAGCTACCAAACCCTCTTCCAAAGAACCTGGACCATTCAGTAAATTGTGCATACTGCTCAGGATGTCCGGGACACGACACGGAAAAGTGTTGGAGGTTGAAAACAGCCATCCAGGAGCTCATCGACACTCGCAGGATTGAGGTCCAGACTCCAACAGAGCCCAACATCAACCAAAATCCACTTCCAACTCATCATGAGACCAACATGATCGAGTTGGTACGGGTAGAAGAAGGAAAGGAGAAAGCCTCTCGGACTGTAATGATGATCAAGTCTAGCGGGGTAGGAATGAGAAAGGGGCCGAGCCTTGATGAGTCATCCACTTGCCAGAAGGACATACCAGGAGGGTCGGAAGCAGGAAAGGGAAGTGTGAGCGGAATACCGGTGAGGCCGGGGGAAGCAAAAATAGTTGTACCAGGGGCAGCAACCAAGCCCGTCTTGACGGTAGCAGGCGTTCGAATGGATCCTTTCATCATCAAGCCGGCAATACAGTTGCCAATAACTGATAGCCGGGCTATTCCATGGAATTATGCTCGGATTACAACGACCTACAAAGGTTAGGAAGTGAAAGAGGAAGTTTGCGAAGCGCAAGGTTTGACCCGCTCGGGGAGATGTTTTGCCCCTGCGGAATTGAGGAAGATCACTCCGGCAACATTGAAAAAGCCGGTAACTGACGAAGAGGCGGAAGAATTCCTGAAAAAGATGAAGCTGCATGACTATTCTGTCTTAGAGCAGCTGAAGAAAACGCCTGCGCAAATATCATTGCTATCTTTACTGGTACATTCTGAAGAACACCGGCAAGCTTTGATGAAAGTTTTGAATGAGGCCCACGTACCTGATAAGATCTCAGTGAGTCATTTGGAGAAGATCACCAATAGGATCTTCGAAGCGAATCGGATCACCTTCACCGATGATGAATTGCTCGAGGAAGGCACCGAGCACAACAAGGCTTTATATCTTACGGTAAAGTGTGAGGAGTCGGTGGTTACCAAAGTCCTTGTCGATAATGGGTCCAGTGCTAACATTTGTCCTCTCTCTACACTGGACAAGTTGAAAGTGGACATCGGCAGGATACGCAAGAACATCATATGTGTTCGAGGGTTTGATGGAGGAGGCAAGGCATCGGTTGGGGACATAGTGTTAATCTTGACAATTGGGCTAGTGGAGTTCACCATGGAATTCCAGGTGCTGGACATGGTGGTGTCATATAACCTTCTGATAGGGCGACCATGGATCCATGCCGCAAGAGCAGTTCCATCCAGCTTACACCAACTCGTCAAGTTTGAGTGGGACCAACAGGAGATCGTCGTCCACGGAGAGAATGATCTACAACCAGGCACCATCGTCCCCTTTGTTGAGACAGAAGAAGATGTTGGGCCGTGGGTATACCAGATATGCGATGTGGTATCCGCCAACCAAGTTCCAGAAGGGAAATGCATTCCCAATGACAGAATAATTACTGCAGACGTCATGGTTGCTCATGAAATGTTGAGACACGGTTTCATACCCGGCAAAGGTCTAGGTGCATCTCTGCAAGGAATCATACAACCGGTATCCGTGGTCGAAAACGTGGGAACCTTCGGTTTGGGATTCAAGCCAACATCAGAGGACATCCAGCGAGCCAAGAGGAATAAGCAGAAGACATGGGTGCTCCCGAAGCCTGTTCCACGCCTTTCCCAATCTTTTGTCAGGTCTGGAGTAAGAGGACATCCGACGACAAAGATTCCCGGTCCTATGGTTAGGCCAGACGAAGTGTTCTTAAGAAAGTTCGAGGACCTATTTGCGGATGTATGCATGCTCGAGGATGGCGAAGGATCCAGCCATGCCGAGATACAGTTTGTGGGGTCGAAAGCAAAATTGAATACTTGGAAGGCTACTCCTCTCCCTGTCCGGAAGGAGTCTTGGTAGTTTGTTTTGGATTGTGTTTTTTTTCGAAATTTTGTGTTGGGGGTTGTCCCCGGAGTAAAATCCAGTTGTTTTAGTTCATTTTGGTTTGAGTTTGCAAGTTTGTTTTCCTTGTACTATTCCCATTAATGAAATTTGGTTCCCTTCGTGTCTAATCTTGTTTATTTTCCTTCTTTTTTAACTTTTCTGAACAGCCTTCTTTCAACTGATCTTAATGATATGGCGTGCCTAAAGATTAATCAACCCAGTCTGGAAAGTCAATCGGGTTTGGAAATAATAACGCATGAAATAAGAAGTGACGAGAGTGAGTCAGAGTACGGCGATGATGAAGCCGTAGAAGAAATCGGTGAAGAATTAAGTCACTTCGAGGAAAAACCCAAACCAAATTTAAATGATACTGAGGCCGTTAATCTGGGGAACGCGGACGACGTCAAAGAAACCAGAATAAGTGTCCATATTGAACCCAACCTGAGAGAAGAATTGATCAAAACACTCATGGAGTTTAAGGACATTTTCGCATGGTCGTACGACGACATGCCAGGACTCAGCACTGATCTAGTGGTTCATAAATTGCCCACTGATCCGGCATATCCTCCCGTCAAGCAGAAGCTGCGGAAATTCAAGACGGAGATGAGTGTGAAGATCAAGGAGGAGGTAACCAAGCAGTTGCAGGCGAAAGTCATTCGTGTCACTCGATACCCTGAATGGTTGGCTAACGTAGTACCGGTGCCAAAGAAAGACGGAAAGATCAGAGTATGCGTGGACTACCGCAATCTCGACAAGGCGAGTCCTAAGGATAATTTCCCGCTTCCCAATATTCATATCCTGATTGATAATTGCGCCGGACGTGAAATCGGATCCTTTGTGGATTGCTACGCGGGATATCATCAGATCTTGATGGATGAAGAAGACGCAGAAAAAACGGCTTTTATCACACCATGGGGGACTTATTGCTACCGGGTGATGCCGTTCGGTTTGAAGAATGCAGGGGCAACATACATGAGGGCGATGACTACGGTATTCTATGACATGATACGTACGTGGATGATGTGATCATAAAATCTAGACGTCGAGAAGACCACGTTGCCGACCTCAGGAAGTTCTTTCAAAGACTTCGAAGATATGATATCAAGCTCAATCCGGCCAAATGCGCATTCAGAGTCCCATCAGGAAAGTTGCTAGGATTCATCGTCAGCCGACGGGGCATTGAGTTGGACCCGTCCAAAATCAAGTCCATTCAGGAGTTACCCCCGCCAAAGAATAAAACAGAGGTAATGAGTCTGTTGGGAAGGTTGAATTACATCGGTAGGTTTATTGCCCAGCTTACGGCAACCTGTGAACCCATATTCCGTCTGTTGAAGAAAGACGCGGCGATAGAATGGACGACAGAATGTCAGGAAGCATTTGACCAAATCAAAGGATATCTGTCAAACCCACCCGTACTAGTTCCGCCCGAACCAGGTAGACCCTTGATTCTTTATCTGACGGTTTTGGAGAATTTGTTCGGTTGCGTACTAGGGCAGCATGATCTTACTGGCAGGAAGGAACGGGCCATTTACTACCTCAGTAAGAAATTCACAGTCCACGAGGTCAAGTACACTCATTTGGAAAAGACATGTTGTGCCTTGACTTGGGTAGCCCAAAAGTTGAAACATTATTTGTCTTCTTACACCACTTACCTCATTTCGCGTTTGGATCCGTTGAAGTACATTTTCCGGAAACCTATGCCTACAGGGAGGTTAGCAAAACGGCAAATATTACTTACAGAGTTCGACATCATATATGTGACAAGGACGGCTATGAAAGCTCAAGCCTTAGCCGATCACTTAGCTGAGAATCCTGTTGATGACGAATACGAACCTTTGAGGACGTATTTTCCGGACGAAGAAGTATTGCAAATTGATGGGTTGGAATTGACCGAGGAGCCAGGTTGGAAGCTTTTCTTCGACGGAGCGGCGAACGCAAAGGGAGTCGGAGTAGGGGCTGTGCTTATCTCTGAAACAGGACATCATTACCCTGTTACTGCTCAACTGCGTTTTCATTGTACCAACAATATGGCTGAGTACGAGGCATGTATCTTGGGGTTGCGATTAGCGGTGGGCATGGATGTACATAACGTCTTGGTCTTGGGGGACTTGGACCTTCTGGTACACCAGATTCAGGGAGAATGGGAAACCAGAGATTTAAAGCTTATCCCGTATCGTCAGTGTTTGCATGATTTGACCGAACGCTTTCGATCGGTAGAATTCAGGCACATCCCAAGGATGCATAATGAGGTTGCCGACGCTCTAGCTACTTTAGCGTCGATGCTACATCACCCGGACAAGGTTCGTGTCGATCCATTACACATCCATGTTCGGAATCAACATGCTTATTGTAATGTGATAGAGGAAGAGGTGGATGGTGAGCCGTGGTTTCATGATGTCAAGGAATACCTCAGGTTAGGAGTATACCCAGAGCAAGCAACTGGAGATCAAAAGCGAGCTATTCGGCGGTTGGCGAATGGATTTTTCCTTAGTGGAGGGGTGCTGTACAAAAGGACCCCAGACTTGGGATTGTTAAGATGCATAGATGCAAGTCAAGCCACAACAGTGATGACAGATATACACTCGGGAGTTTGTGGACCACACATGAGCGGGTATGTATTGGCAAAAAAGATTCTTCGAGCAGGATATTACTGGCTGGCTCACGATGGAGCGTGATTGTATAAGTTTCGTGCGAAGGTGCCATCAGTGTCAGATACACGGAGATTTGATTCATTCTCCACCAACTGAATTGCATACAATGTCAGCACCATGGCCGTTTGTTGCATGGGGTATGGATGTTATTGGACCTATAGAACCTGTAGCTTCCAATGGTCATAGGTTCATTCTGGTAACGATCGATTACTTTACCAAGTGGGTGGAGGCAAAAACCTTCAAATCAGTAACCAAGAAGGCGGTGGTAGACTTCGTACATTCCCACATCATCTGCAGGTTTGGAATTCCAAAGATAATCATCACAGATAACGGTGCCAATCTTAACAGCGGATTGATGAAGGAGGTCTGCCAACAGTTCAAGATTACACACCGA